>NW_026844028.1:100283327-100330032 GCF_029531705.1 Pantherophis guttatus | reverse complement strand
TAGAATAGAATAGAATAGAATAGAATAGAATAGAATAGAATAGAATAACAGAGTTGGAAGGGACCTTGAAGGTCTTCTAGTCCAACCTCCTGCTCAGGCAGGAAACTCTATATCCGTGATGGCGAACCTATGGCATGCGTGCCAGAATTGGCATGCACAGCCCTCTCTCTGGGCACGTGTGCTGTTGCCTGCTACTCTTCTGAGTTCCGTTGTTCGAATGCATGTGTGCACCTGAAGCTGGAAGAGAGCAGCTGGCCAGTGCGCACTAAATATTTTTTACTACTGGTTCTGTGGGCGTGGCTTATTTTGTGGGCGTGGTTTGATGGTCATGTGACAATTCTTTAGGATTTAGCAGAGGTGCTGGTCTACCAGGCTTTTAATAAAATATTTTTTATTAAACAGTTTGTCTTTAAAAACAACACAAAAAACAATAACACATATATAAAAATAAAACATGTCAAAATGTAACATATTGAACATTACACAACATTAATGGTAATTTTACAGCATTTTGTATCAACTTGCGTACTTTGGTTTTGTAGTTCTCTATTCTATCATTTCTATTTATTACTCAATAGTAAAATAATCGCATTATTCCAACATATATATATATACACATTATAATATTCATTTGTTCTTATCTACACATTTATATTCGTTTATATTTATCTCTCTTTATTTAATGTTGTTCAGTTACTTTAAGTTTCATCAATATTAAGTTAAGCATTTCTTGTTCTGATTTCTATTTTCGAGCCAACTGTACATTTTATTCCATATTTCATAATAGTCCGAATCCTCTCTCTCTTTCAACTCCATAGTCATTTTATCCATCTCTGCGCATTCTAAAATTTTCCTTATTACAGTTTCATCTGACGGTATATATTTTTTTTGTTTCCAATTTTTTGCGAATGTGACCAAACTTTTCACTACCAGGCTTTTAACTGCTTGCAGAGCTGTACCGGTCTACCCATTTGTTCTTGGAGTGTTCTGGTCTACCCATTTGTTTTTGGAGCGCACCACCACAATGCCTTTTACCGCTGATCAGCTGTAGGGCGGCCCTTTGAAGTGACGCGGCAAGAGTTTAAACAGTTTTTTTCCTTCCAGCCGATCAGCTGGGACTCGAGAGGCAGCGAATAGATTGGGGGTGGGGCCAGGCAGAGGTGGTATTTACCAGTTCTCCGAACTACTCAAAATTTCCACAACCGGTTGGCGAGAACAGGGGAGAACTGGTAGCAACCCACCACTGGTCTCCACATTTTTTTTTACATTGTGGCAACCAAAACTGGATGCAGTATTCCAACTGTGGCCTTACCAAGGAATTATAAAGTGGTATTAACACTTCACATGATCTTGATTCTATCCCTCTCTCTATGCAGCCTAGAACTGTGTTGGCTTTTTTGGCAGCTGCAGTAAAATGTTTTTGTTTTTTTTTAATTTTGATTTATATGCCGCCCTTCTCCGGAGACTCAAGGCGGCTTACAATGCATTAAGCAATAGCCTTCGTACTTTTGTATATTTATACAAAGTCAGTTTATTGCCCCCACAATCCAGGTCCTCATTTTACCTACCTTAGAAAGGATGGAAGGCTGAGGCAACCTTGAGCCTGGTGAGATTTGAACTTGCAGCAGTGGTGGGTTCCTCCCGGTTCGGTCCGGTTCGGCCGAGCAGGTAGCAGTGATGATATGAGGTCACCGAACCGGTTCTCCCCCCCCCCCCCCCCCCCCCCCCCCCCCCCCCCCCCCCCCCCCATTTGGTCCCACCCCCAATCTATTGCTGCCTCCTGAGTCCCAGCTGATGACTAGAGGGAAAAAAACTATTTAAACTCTTGCCGCGGGGCTTCCAAGGGCCGCCCTACAGCTGATCAGTGTTAAAAGCAAACAAATGAGTCGGGTCGTAAGTGCGAGGACTGGTCGTAAGTGCGAGGACCTTCCAGAAATGACTCTGACCAACTAGCCACGCCCACCTAGTCACATGACCTCCAAGCCACACCCACAAAATAAGCCACGCCCACAGAACCGGGAGTAAAAAAAAATTAGAACCCACCTCTGACTTGCAGTAATTGCAGGCAGCTGATGCTAATAACAGTGCTTTAGTCTGCTGCGCCACCAGGGCTCATTGACTCATATTTAAGTGATTGTCCACTAGGACCTCAAGACTATTGCTATTGTGCCAAGTACCACCTATACTATACCTGTGCATTTGGTTTTTTTTTTTCTTGCACTCAATGTAGAACCTTACTTTTTTCCATCGTTGGATTTCATTCTGAATTTCATTCTGTCTGTTTCTTCCAATATATGTTGGAAGAAAAAAAAAACCTCAAAAGCCTCACTGAGAGAAATACAAAAAAAAAAAAGAAGAAGCATCTTGGCATCCAGGTAGGGAAAAAAAAAACAGAGGCCCCTTCAACAGATATCAAATCTCACGACTGTGTTTCATGAATCTGGCGGAGAAGAACTCTGGTCCATGACAGCTTATGCCGCAATAAATTAAGATGCTGCCAGCCTCTTTGCTGTTTTTAATTCTTTAATTAACTCCAGTTCTTTGCCACACCAGCAAGTCTCTACTGGGATGTTAGTATGCTTGGATACACACTTGGGGGAATGACTATATTTTCACGTCTATTTCTTTGGGGAAGTTAAAAAACAAAACAAAAAAAAAACCCCACAAAGACAATGAGAAAAAGAAGAAAAGAAAAGGAAGAAAAGGAGGGGAAGGGTTGATTTAATTCTTGCCAAGAATTCAGAAGCACGCACTTCTGTCGTTTCCCCAATGAATCTCTTCCCGCCCTCCCAGCCCCCAGGGACATTGCTTAAATTTCTTTACATTAAAAAAAAAAAAAAGTCCACCGAGACTCCGAATTTCACTTCGATTTTTATTTTTTTTTTAGCGGAGGCATAATTTCCCCCTTTTATCAAATGCTCAGTGCTGTAATGTGATAAAGGCCCCATGCAAGCTATAAAACTAATTTATCATTTGCAAGGTGTGCAAAGAAAATGAAAGCTGCCTCCTTGTCTGTTTGACATATGAGGTCATTTTTGCCGCTAGCTCTTCTAATGTCGAGCCATTTTTACCAGCTATTTATATACATTAATTGCAGGCACCCATATGCTTGTTGCTGTATTTAATAATGCAAGGCGTTGCATATGCATTCCTTAAAGATTTCGGCAAGCCGCCTGCAGATTTTATTCCATTGTTGTTGTTTTCCTATTAAAGCCCATTAGTCAGCGAGACAGGGTTAGGAATCAAGCAACATAAGAACAGTCGTGGTGGATTAGGTCAAAACTTGGCGTAGTCCAGCATTTCCGCCCCGCCCTCCACATGTAAACAACTAGATGCCTCTGAGAGGAACACATTAATAGAGTTGAAAGGGACCCTGTAGGTCATCTAGTCCAACCCCCCACCCAAGCAGGAGACCCTATACCAAGTTGCTCACAAGGAGGAGACTGAGACATAGTCCTTCTTCTGGTATTTGTGAGACCTGTCCCCAGCGAGAAGATCACTTGGAGCCTTCAAGACCAATAGAATAGAATAACAGAGTTGGAAGGAACCTTGGAGGTCTTCTAGTCCATCCCCCAGCCCAGGCAGGAAACCCTACACCACTTCAGACAAATGAGTATCTAATCTCTTCTTAAAAAGTGTTGGGGCATTCACAACCTCTGGAGGCAAATTGTTCCACTGATTAATTGTTCTCACTGTCAGGAAATTTCTCCCCAGTTCTAAGTTGCTTCTCTCCTTGATTAGTTTCCACCCATTGCTTCTTGTTCTACCCGCAGGTGCTTTGGAGAATAGCTTGACTCCCTCTTCTTTGTGGCAACCCCTGAGATATTGGAAGACTGCTATCATGTCACCCCCTTGTCCTTCTTTTCATTAAACTAGACACACCCAGTTCCTGCAACCATTCTTCAAATGTTTTAGCCTCCAGTCCCCTTATCATCTTGGTTACTCTTCTCTGCACTCTTTCTAGAGTCTCCACATCTTTTTTACATCATGGCGACCAAAACTGGATGCAGTACCCCAAGTGAGGCCTTACCAAGGCATTATAAAGTAGTATTAACACTTCACATGATCCTGATTCTATCCCTCTGTTGATGCAGCCTAGAACTGTGTTGGCTTTTTGGGCAGCTGCAGCACATGGCTGGCTCATATTATATATAGACCTGCTCACTGTGAATTCAGGGGTCCTGGGTGATCTCTGAGCTTGGTTGTTTTCTTGCAGATGTTTCATTACCCAAAGTAGTAATGTCATCAGTGCCAGCACTCCCACTAACATTGACAGAGCAAGTCACTTGTATAAAAAAATGCAAACCCTACTCCCCTCTAGCACTGATGATGCTTAGTAAAACCACACTTGGAATACTGCATCCAGTTCTGGTCACCACAATATATATTAAAAAAAGTATGTTGAGACTCTGGAAAGAGTGCCGAGAAGAGCAACAAAGATGATTAGGGGACTGGAGGCTAAAAGATATGAAGAACGGTTGCAGGAACTGGGTATGACTAGTTTAATGAAAAGAAAGACTAGGGGTGACATGATAGCAGTGCTCCAATATCTCAGGGTCTGTCACAAAGAAGAGGGGGTCAACCTATTTTCCAAAGCATCAAAAGGCAAGATAGCATAGATAGTATTTAGATTTATATACCGCTACACAGTGCTTCACAGCCCTCTCTAAGCGGTTTACAAAGTCATCCTATGGCCCCCAACAGTCTGGGTCCTCATTTTACCGACCTTGGAAGGATGGAAGGCTGAGTCAACCTTGAGCCTGATGAGATTAGATCTGCCAAATTGCAGGCGGTCGGCAGTCAGCAGAATTAGCCTGCAGCACTGCACTCTAACCACTGCGCCACCACAGCTCTTGATGAGAAATAATGGATGGAGACTAACTAAGAAGAGGAGCAATCTAGAACTAAGGAGAAATTTCCTAACGGTGAGAGCAATCAACCCATGGAAACAGCTTGCCTTCAGAAGTAGTGGGTGCTCCATCACTGGAGGCTTTTAAAAAGGGACTGGACAACTATTTCATCTGAAATGGTTTAAGGGTCTCCTGCTCGAGCAGGAAGACCTCCAAGGTCCCATCTAACTCTATTATTTGTTATTCTATGTTCAACCTTGAGCTACAAATATTCTCCTTTATTAACGCTCTTTCAACGGTCTCTAAGTTACTGGCCATCATCTTGACTTGTGTGGATGAAGCTCAGTTACGCACAGATGAAAAAGTGCTTCCATCCAGCTTCAGGGGACAGTCCCTGGTTGTGGTGCTTGGGAAGAGGAAGAAAACCAGCTTCACTCCCACCTTGTCCAGCCACCACATCTATTTATTTATTATTTATCTGTCAGGTTTCGATGCTATCTCAAAATAAATGAATTTCCAGACTGCTGATCTTTAAGGAAATTTTCTCTTTATTTGGGCACAGCGATCTGATCCTGGCTCTTTCACGGTCAGTACTGACCTTTGCCCCCCAATCCCTCCCTTTCCAATCCCCAATTCTCTGCTTCTCATTAGCTATCTTCCAAGTCAATTTCCTGATCTCTTCTTCGTCAGATCACAGGAATGTCTCCCCCCTCTCCCATCTCCGAGGAGACAGAATCTTCAAAGGGATTTAGTAGGCAAAAGTTCAAGCTTCTCCACTCTTTATATATGTCAGTGCTGGGACACTGACATATCTATTTGTCAACAAGTACAAGGAAACAAGTAACAGTACAGACATAGACATGGACACATGAAAAAAATTGGCACAAATAAAAGGATATAAATTGGCAAAACGTAGCCATAAACACATAGAATGATTACGTATAAATGGGAACAGTAGGACAGGGATGGTAGGCACGCTGGTGCGCTTATGCACGCCCCCTTAGGGACCTCTTAAGAAACGTGAAAGGTCCACGGTAGACAGTTTAAGGTAAAAGGTATGGCAGTTAGAGAGACTAACAACAGGATCAGGTAGAATGCTCCAGACATTTACTACTCTATTGCAAAAGTCATATTTCCTACAATCAAGATCAGAGCGAATTACATTGAGTTGGAATCTATTGATAGCTCTTGTGTTAGTTAGTTATGAATGCTAACATGCTTGTGAAGAAGGCACAGAAGTGGCTGTACTTCCTGAGAATGCTCAGGAAGATAAATCTATCTCAGCATCTACTTCTGTCCTACTATCGCAGCACCATTGAGAGTGTCCTGACATACGGCATTCTTGCATGGTATGGGAGCAGCTCTATAGCGGACAAAAAAGCTCTACAGAAAATCATTAAAACTGCCCAGAATATCATCGGACTCCAGCTACCAGCCCTGGATGACATCTTCAAATCTCGCTGTTTGAGAAAGTTGCATAACATTCTCAGAGACTCTTCCCATCCTGTTTACAATCTTTTTGGACTGTTGCCTTCTGGCAGAAGATACAGAACAATTAAAACTCGGACCACACGTCTTCTGAATAGTTTTTATCCCAGAGCTATAATTGCACTCAATAATGAACTAAAGGGCCACCATCAGAGAGCTGTTGGACAGTATTACTTGGTCTGTTGTATGGATGTTTAAGTGGTTTAGGGGTGGGGAATTTGTGGTGGGTGGGAGTGTGTTTGGGGATTGTTATGTGTATTGGACTGGTCTTTGGGCGTTAAGTGAATTTCGTTGTATCGGTATACTGTGTATACACGTACAATGACAATAAAGTTATTTATTTGTTGTTACGGTTGAAGTAACCATAATCACCTGGTTATTGGCTATAATATGCTCATAATATGTTAATGTCAGGTGTGAAAACTCAGGTCCATATATGAAGATCCAATTAAACTCATTTATTGCTAAACACTCTGGGAAAGCATTTGCTTTCAGGGGGAGCCTGAAACCCCCACAAAGTACGCCCCCTGGTGGTGGATTGGGGGGCCCTACCCATTATGGCTTTATGCTGTATTGGCGGGTTGGAGGGAATCAAATACCTCCCATGGACCAACAGGCCTGATGAGTGGAAGCTGATTCATCCGTATCGACTGAAGGCAGAGTCCATATTGGTCGGAACGGCTTCAGAAGAACAGTATAAAGTGTGGTGGCAGCCACTTAAACACCATGTACACAGCAGTGTTGAAAGCAAAGGGAACACTATTACACTATATATTTCCCAGGAAAATCATCATAATGAATCGAGTAGAGTAGAGTAGAGTAGAGTAGAGTAGAGTAGAGTAGAGTAGAGTAGAGTAGAGTAGAGTAGAGTAGAATAGAGTAGAATAGAATAGAATAGAATAGAATAGAATAGAATAGAATAGAATAGAATAGAATAGAATAGAATAGAATAGAATAGAATAGAATAGAATTCTTTATTGGCCAAGTATGATTGGACAAACAAGGAATTGGTCTTTGGTGCATATGCTCTCAGTGTACATAAAGGAAAATATACGTTCATCAAGAATCCTAAGGTACAACACTTCATGATAGTCATAGGGTACAAATAAGCAATCAAATCATATTAGGAAACAGTCAATATAAATCGTAAGGATACAAGCAACAAAGTTACAGTCATAGAGTCATAAGTGGGAGGAGCTGGGTGGTGGGAACATTGAGAAGATTAATAGTAGTGCAGACTTAGTGAATAGTTTGACAGTGTTGAGGGAATTATTTGTTTAGCAGAGCGATGGCGTTCGGGAAAAAAAACTGTTCTTGTGTCTAGTTGTTCTGGTGTGCAGTGCTCTATAGCGTCATTTTGAGGGTAGGAGTTGAAAGCATTTATGTTCAGGATGTGAGGGGTCTGTAAATATTTTCACAGCCCTCTTTTTGACTCGTGCAGTATGCAGGTCCTCAATGGAAGGCAGGTTGGTAGCCATTGTTTTTTCTGCAGTTCTAATTATCCTCTGAAGTCTGTGTCTGTCTTGTTGGGTTGCAGAGACAAACCAGACAGTTATAGAGGTGCAGATGACAGACTCAATGGAGGCAAAACCTCTTAATGGTCCCGAGTACGGGCACCCCTTAAATGCAACAGGGGTGCTAAGAATCTCCCGGTCTGCTAGAAGCATGAAAAATAGGATCGCCAACATGATTGCCAATATCCGATGATGGATATGGGCACAAGAAGAAAATTGCTAAACAGCGTATCTACAGGAATCTTCTCAACAAATGGTTGGCACCTGCTTAGAGTGCTGTAAGGGTCAAGAGCCTTGGTGGCGCAGCAGACTAAAGCACTGTTAAGTAACACCATCTGCCTGCAATTACTGCAAGTTCAAATCTCACCAGGCTCAAGGTTGACTCAGCCTTCCATCCTTTCGAGGTAGGTAAAATGAGGACCCGGTTTGTGGGGGCAATAAGCTGACTTTGTATAAAAAAGAACACCGTTTGTGGGGGGGGCGAAAGCCCTACTAAGCAGGTATGTACAAAAGTATGAAGGCTATTGCTTAATGCATTGTAAGTCACCCTGAGTCTCCGGAGAAGGGCGGCATATAAATCAAACCAATAAATAAATAAATAAATAAATAAGAGAATTTAAAGGGTGGCTGGATTTGTCTCCTTGTGGCTACATAGGGATGCTAGGCTGATCCCTCTTTTAACTCCACCTCTAGCTTCTCTCACTTCTTTCCCCATAGTGAGTTGAAAATAATATCCTGTCTAAGTTTTTAGCAGCACTCATGGTGCATTAAAGTGCTTGTCTTCCTAAGACCCTTTCAGAAGGAAGATACGATAATAAAGAAAAGATTAAAAATGGAGCCTTGTCTAGAATCATGTCCTGCGTACAGATATTTTTCTACGAACATTTCCCAGTTAATACCAAAACTACTGATCACTGAATCGGAAAACACATTACATTATGAAAGAGTTGCAAACAAGAAGTAGGGGGGGCAAGGGGAAAGACAGGAATATCCACATCATAAATGCACAAGTGCTGTTTTATATCCGTGGTTTTTCAATATCAAGAGAGTCTCTGTCATAATTAAATAACGCCACCCAGAGTGATAAATGCTTCTATTGATAGCAACTCAAAACACTTGATGTTTTGTCTGGAGGCTAAAACATATGAAGAACGGTTAGAGGAATTGGGTATGTCTAGTCTAATGAAAAGAAGGATTAGGGATGATGTGATACCCAGTGCTCCAATATTTGTCACAAAGAAGTGGGGGTCAACCTCAAAGGATGGGTTCTAAAACTTTTTACTACCGGTTCTGTGGCTGTGGCTTATTTTGTGGGCGTGGTTTGATGGTCATGTGACAATTATTTAGGATTTAGCAGAGGTACTGGTCTACCAGGCTTTTAACTGCTTGCAGAACTGTACTGGTCTACTCATTTGTTCTTGGAGCGTTCCGATCTACCCATTTGTTTTTGGAGGCCCCGGTCTACCCATTTGTTTTTGGAGGCCCCGGTCTACCCATTTGTTTTTGGAGGCACCGGTCTACCACCACACTGCCTTTTAACACTGATCAGCTGTAGGGCGGCCCTTTGAAGCCCTGCGGCAAGAGTTTAAACAGTTTTCTTCCTTCTCGCCGATCAGCTGGGACTCAGGAGGCAGCGAATAGATTGGGGGCGGGGCCAAATAAAAGGTAAGAATAACGCGGGGATGGGCAGCTCCCGAACAAAGAGAACCGGTTTGGTGATGTCATATCGTCACCGCTACCGGCTTGGCCGAACCGGGCCAAACCGTGAGGAACCCACCACTGGTCAACCTATTCTCCAAAACACCAGAAGGCAGGACAAGAAGCAACGCATGGAAACTAATCAAGAAGAGAAGCAACCTAGAATTAAGGAGAAATGTCTCAACGGTTTAGAACAATAAATCAACAGAATGATTTCCCTCCAGAAATTGTAGGTGATCCAACACTGGAGGTTTTTATGAAGAGACTCTATAACCAATTGTCTAAAATTAGGGTTTCCTGCCTGAGCGGGGAAGTTGAATTAAAGAACCTCCAAGGTCCCTTCCGACTCTGTTATTCTGTTTCTTGATTTTTCTTCTTCTATCCTGTAGGAGGAATGCATATATAAAGGTTAGTGGTTTGCTCTGTCTTGAGAACTATATAATGCTGAGAATGGTGGAAGGAAAGAGAAGAAGAGGATACGAGGAGCAAAGAGAATGAACTCACAGTAGTGTCATCTAGAATTAAGGAGAAATTTCCTGACACTGAGAACAAAAAAACAGTCGAATGGCTTGCCGTCAGAAGTTGTGGGTGCTCCATCACTGGAGACTTTTAAGAAGAGATTGGACAGTCATTTGTATGAAATGGTATAGGATAAATTGAGCAGGGGATGCATGAGAAGACATCCAAGGCAGGGGTGGGTTCTAAAAATTTTTATACCGGGTTCTGTGGGCGTGGCTTATTTTGTGGGCGTGGCTTGATGGTCATGTGATAATTATTTGGGATTTAGCAGAGGTACTGGTCTACCAGGCTTTTAACTGCTTGCAGAGCTGTACCGATCTACCCATTTATTTTTTGCAGGCACTGATCTACTCAACTATTTTTGCAGGCACTAATCTATTCATGTATTTTTACAGGCACTGATCTACCCATTTATTTTTGCAGGCACTGATCTACTCATGTATTTTTACAGGCACTCATGTATTTTTGCAGGCACTGATCTACTCATGTATTTTTGCAAGCACTGATCTACTCATGTATTTTTGCAGGCACTGATCTACTCATGTATTTTTACAGGCACTGATCTACTCATGTATTTTTGCAGGCATTGGTCTACTCATGTATTTTTGCAGGCACTGATCTACCCATTTATTTTGGAGGCACTAATCTACTCATGTATTTTTACAGGCACTGATCTACTCATGTATTTTTGCAGGCATTGGTCTACCCATTTATTTTTGGAGGCACTAATCTACTCATGTATTTTTACAGGCACTGATCTACTCATGTATTTTTGCAGGCACTGGTCTACCCATTTATTTTTGCAGGCACTAATCTACTCATGTATTTTTACAGGCACTGATCTACTCATGTATTTTTTGCAGGCATTGGTCTACTCATGTATTTTTGCAGACACTGATCTACTCATGTATTTTTGCAGGCACTTGTCTTCCCATTTATTTTTGCAGGCACTGATCTACTCATGTATTTTTGCAGACACTGATCTACTCATGTATTTTTGCAGGCACTTGTCTTCCCATTTATTTTTGCAGGCACTGATCTACTCATGTATTTTTGCAGGCACTGGTCTACTCATGTATTTTTGCAGACACTGGTCTACTCGTTTGTTTTCTTTTAACACTGATCAGCTGTAGGGTGGTTTTTTTTTTCCCTCTAGTCATCAGCTGGGACTCAGGAGGCAGCAATAGATTGGGGGTGGGGCCAAATCAAAGGTAAGAATAACACGGGGGTGGGGGGAGTGCGGGGGGGCGGGGGGGCAGAATCAGTTCAGTGATGTCATATCGTCACCGCTACTGGCTTGGCAGAACCGGGCCGAACCAGGAGGAACCCACCACTGATCCAAGGTCCCTTCCAACTCTGTTATTCTGTTATTTTCCTGGGGTTTTCTTATGACTCTGTTTTCAGTGTCAGCAACTTTAAGACGTGTGGACTTTCAGAATTCCCCAAAACTAGCTGGCTGAAGAATTATGAGAATTGAAGTCCACACGCCTAAAGCTGTTAAGGTTGAGACATACCGCTCTTAACTATTATACAGATGAACATAAGAAACAGAAAGTAGAAAATAACGTAGAATTAATTGAAAGGCCATATCTATTGACTTATTTTGGCAAGGATATTGATGTTTACCTGTACTATTTCTTTATAAGATTTTTTTAAACAAAAGAATGGGATGGGATGGGATGGGATGGGATGGGATCAGCGGTGGGTTTCAAAAAATTTTAACTACGGTTCTGTGGGTGTGGCTTGGTGGGCGTGGCATGGCTTGGTGGGAATGGCGTGGCTTGGAGGGCATGGCTTGTTGGGCGTTGCAGGGGAAGGATACTGTAAAATCTCCATTCCCACCCCACTGTAGGGGAAGGTTACTGCAAAATCCCCATTTCACCCTGATCAGCTGGGACTCGGGAGGCAGAGAATAGATGGGGGCGGGGCCAGCCAGAGGTGGTATTTACCGGTTCTCCGAACTACTCAAAATTTCCGCTACCAGTTCTCCAGAACTGGTCAGAACCTGCTGAAACCCATCTCTGGATGGGATGGAATGAGAATGGGAATGGGATAGATAGCATAGGATAGGATAGCATAACATAGGAAACATGGAATGGAATGGAATGGACTGGACTAGAGTAAATTGCAATGCAATGCAATGCAATGCAGCACTACAGAAAATAGAATCATAAGGCTGGAAGGAACCTCAGAGGTCTTCTAGTCCAACCCTCTCCCCAAAGCAGGAGACTGTATACCATCCTGGCCAAATGGTTGTCCCATCTTTTCTGGAAAAGTTCCAACCATGGAGCACACATCGCTTTGCAATGGACTCCCCATCCATATTCTAACCAAAGTCTTTCCCTGCATAGTTTTTTAAGAATCTCCAAGTTTGGCTACTTGGCTAGTTCTGCTTGTATGAGTCTTTTTTTTTTTTTTAAAGAATCTTGGTTAAAAAGGAAGCAGAAAAGAGGAAATGGATGGCTTTGCAAAGAGACAAAGACGGAGAGGGATTTGCAGTGTTTATGCTCAAGTGTGGGGATCTTTTTGTTTTGTTTTGTTTTGCAAGATTCCTGAGCTGCAGCTGCCATCTAGCGGGCCAGCCTAGCAACTCTCTGCAAAATGCTGGGCTTTCTTTCCCAAAAGAGGATGAGGTAACCGTTTTCGACTAAATGTGTTAACTTAGCAATGTTGCATGGTGAATTAGGAATTCATAGAGGCCTCTTCCCCATTTCTGGGTGGTGGAGGTTACTATACGTAGAAAGTTAGCAGCCACTCCTCTCCTAGAAGAATGAAACATTCTAGGAAATATTAAAAAGACAGAATATTGTATTTCCCCAGATGAGAAAAGGAGAAACATGTTTTTAAAGACAAAAAGCAGCTCCCTGCCCCAGCAGATATTTAGTGCACATCGAGCAGGACTGGGCCAGTCTTTCTACAAGACAAAAGACCTTCAGCTCCAGGGTGATGGGATTAAGACACGGCCCTCCAGGACATAATAGGACTATCTATCAGCAGAGCTCACCATGTGACACAACCACCTGGGAACATTGTATCGCCCTCCAAGTTTCAACCAAACCTGGGAGCTCAGACAAAGTTAGCTATGACCCATAGCTATAGGGTGGGTTCTACTTACCTTTACTACCGGTTCGCAACGGGGCTTCGCTCGTGTGCACGCTCTTCTGTGCATGTGCAGAAGCGTTTTGATGATGTCGGGGTGGGTGGGTGGAGCCTCCCTCCGGTTTTACTACCGGTTCTATAAAACCAGTCTGAACCAGGGGCAACCCACCCTGCTATAGCCCCATGGGAATCTGACAGCAACCAATAGAATACATGCCCTTGCCACAGGAACAGGAAGCTCAAGGGCAAGGCCCAAGAGAGGGTATATATAACCCTTATTCTCTACTCCATGTGGTCAACTGCACCAGGATCATGTACTTGATGGTTCTGCTTCATTAAAAACTGTATTTCCAATCAGCCTCCATCAGGGCGGTATTTACTTACCTTCGCTACTGTTGTGGCTTCGTTACCGGAGCCTGTGTCATCGTCAGGAGAGGACTCCAAGAATGAAGGGGAGGAGTTGGCAAGGCCTCCCTCTCCAGGACCCTCCTCTCTGGCAATGCCTTTGGTGTCCGCTGAAGGGCAAGAGATAGGGCCAGGGCCAAGCACATCCACGCAGCCACAGATGGACAGTGATGAGGGTAATGAGTCTTGGCTGGACCCACGCCAGCATTGCAGAGATAAGCGCGTGCAACAGAAGAAAGGGTGTGCCCGAGATTAGGCTGAGTCACTGGACCACACCCCACAGGATATAAAAGGGAGCGTGGTGGCCAGTCAAACCTTGTGACGAACAAAGCTGAAAGCTTCCACGCCACTCTGCATTGCCGGACTTTTGCTTTAAGACTGGAGTATCTCTGGACTTGATTGTAATTATTGAGCTGCTTTCCTTTGATGTACCAGGAGTGGGGAGAAGTTATCTCTCCTCTTTGTAAATAATAAACTCTTGGCAGGCAGCCACTAGGTTGTTGCCAAGTTCCGTTATCATAAGGAAAAGGATTTTGCCGGCTGGTTTGGTCTTTAACTCCTGAACGTCTGTTGGGGTGTGTGCGTGGGGTTGGGGTTGGGGACAGAACAGCTACCAGTTCGCAAATGTGAGCACATGCAGGATCTTGCGTGCATGCCCAGAGCATCAAAAACAGGACATGATTGGGAAATAAGCCATTGTTAAATAATTGCTAGATGAGAATAATAATATAAAGGGATATATAAAATTGTCAAATAAGAGAAATTAAATAATTTGTAACCTTAGATATGGGATTAAGCACAAAAGAATCTTAACCGATCAACACACTGTCTGTGATTGTATTGAATGATGGTTGTTTTTATGTTTTGTTATGTTTAAAAATAAAAAAAAATTTTTAAAAATGGGACATGATGTCAACCGGGTGGGTGGGTTAGGAGCCTCCCGCTGCCACCGCTACCAGTTCGCTTGAACCGGATAGAACTGGCTGAATACCACCACTGGCCTCCATGTTTCCAGCGTCTTTCTCCCTGCTAGGAACTGAACCAGATGGATATTTCTTCTGACATATACATGCATACACTAATAGATTCTTTCTATCTAGTTTGGGTTGGCATTTCAGTCTTGTACCGAAACAAACGAAATAACAAAGCACAGCTTTAATGAACAGAGGTGAATATGATGCCTTTTCTTTTCTTTTGCGGATACTGTGAGAAATCTTTTGCTTTTCTCTCTTGGGGATAGTTCTAAGGGGTCCTCAGAGCTTCTATCAGAAAGAGTCAGATGAATTCAAAGGGGGTTCACATGGAGTAGCACATACACATATTTGAGGGGCTGCCACAAAGAAGAGGGAGGTCAATGTATTTTCCAAAGCACCAGAAGGCAAGACAAGAAGCAACGGGTGGAAACTGATCAAGGAGAGAAGCAACCTGGGATTAAGGAGAAGCTTCCCAACAGTGAGAACAATTTGCCATGGAACAGCTTGCCTCCAGAAGCTGTGGGTGCTTCATGACTGGAGGTATATAAAAAAACCAATTGTCTGAAATGGTATTTTTGGAAGAAAAATCCAGATCCAGTTCCAAGCCAGGAATAAAATGGAAGCTGATTGGAAAGAAAGTTGGTTTATTTGTGACTAATTGCGATTCTGAGACAGCTGACAAAACGGAGTTGAGAGCAGAGTGGGTTTTTATACCTTTGTGATTTCTATGGGGTCATGTAGGGGTCATGTCTGGCTCTATAGGCAAAAGGGGAAATGCAAATCCTAGGTCCATGATGGCATGTGTGCTGGAAGCGGCATACACAGCCATCTCTCCAGGCATGCCAGCTGTCGCACATTGCCCTTCCAGGTTCTGGTGCACACATGCATGCCGGCCAGCGGGCCTTCATGCACGCATGTGCACCAGGGAGCTGCTTTTCCAGTTTCCAGTGTTCACACACACGCAAAGCTTCTTCATCTTCGCATGTGCAGGAGCGCCGGCCAGCTGGTCTTCACATGTGCATGCGCACCAGAAACCAGAGGACCATGTGACCAGTGCCCATGTGCACTCCAGAGACTAGAGCTGCTCTTCCAATTTCTGGTGCTCCTCCCCGCACACTTGGTGCCAAAAAAGATTTGCCAACACTGTCCTAGGTGTTTTTCTGAGTTAATCTTGTCTTGCCTAGTTGCTTATCTGAAGTTTCTGTCTGACCCAGTCTGTATGAACGGATTACCAAATCTGCATTTCTAAAAGCTAGCCTTCTCAGTTTCTGCTTGGGGGCAGGGAAACTGGGGCTGGTTTCTGATTCTCCTAAGATTTTTCCTATCTCTTCTATAGGGGAGATATTCTATCCTGCTTTTTTTGTTTTAATATTCCCCCAAATATTTCATTCTCTAGGAGGGTGGGCGGGTGCGGATGTTCTAGAGTATAGGATCACCTGCTTGAGCAGAGGGTTGGACTAGAAGACCTCCAAGGTCATTTCCAGCTCTGTTCTGATTCTGATTTAGTGACTTATCTTGAAATAAGATTTTGTATAGGTAGGAGAAGGCCAGGCAGAGACACTGTGGGTAGAGTCAAATGAGTAATCAGCCTGGAGTGGAGTCAATATGTTGCCACAAGCAGTCTAAATCTAATCCCTCTTGAATCCCATTAACTCTCTTCTAGCATCAATTTAGTGCTGGCCTTTAGTTGACAAGATTCTCGTGTATCGGCATCAGCAATAAATCAGCTTAATGGGAGCTTAATGTGTGATTCTGATTCTTCGCAACTTGACGTTGTGAGTCTATACCTCGTCCAAGCTTAGACACCGGAAGAGCATCTATTGTACTTTAGCTGACTTTGTCTTTTGAATCATGCCCATATTGTGGTTGGGTGATAAGTGGTGGAGCTTGAGCTGTGAAATCTGTTATATACCATGATGAACTCAAAATAATAATATCCATGCAGTCAGCTCAAACTGCAAACACTGCTACATTTTCCTGACAGTCAAAACAATTAATTGGTGGAACAGCTTGCCTCCAGAAGTTGTGGGTGCTCCATCACTGGAGGTTTCCAAGAAGAGATTGGACATCCATTTGTCTGGAATGGTATAAGGTCTCCTGCTTGAGCAGCTGGTTGCACTAGAAGACTAGAAACACTAGAAGATCTCTTCCAACCTCCACAGTGTTGGAGCACCCACAACTTCTGAAGGCAAGTTGTTTCACTGGTTGATTGTTCTCACCGTCAGGAAATTCCCCCTTCGTTCTAGGATGCTTCTCTCTTTGATTAGTTTCCATCCATTGCTTCTTGTCTTTCCTTCAAGTACTTTGGAGAATAGGTTGACCCCCTCTTCTCTATGGCAGCCCTTTAGATATTGTAATACTGCTGTCATGTCACTCCTAATCTTATTTTTGCTAGATTCCTTTCCAGAATCATAGTTGGTGTCAGGGGTGGGTTGCTGGGGGTTCGGGAGAACCTCTAGCTAAGATTCTGTGCAGTTCAGAGATGTTGTGACCCAGACCCAAGTAGGTAGTAATCGATGCAAACAGTTCCAAAACAAACAGACTTTATTAGAACAGCTGAGAATTAACTCATTCTCAATGTAGTCCAAACTAAATTAAAACAAACTCTTCATAACACAAATTCTTCAGTCTAATCAGCAACCTTGGTATAATTAGGCAAACTGCCAAAGGCTTTTCTTGGCAAAAGTTCAGAAGCAGAAGACGCCGACAAGAAATGAATACAGCAAAACAAGAAGCAATTCTCTCAACGTTGTTTTCCAGCAAAGAGCCCAAGAGCTGTTGCTGGTCTTTTAAGCCTTATGGGAGGGGCCGATCATCTCTTGGCCCTACTCCCGAGTTGTCCTTTTTGCTGTAGCTGCTCCTGCCTTCTGGCAGCTCTTCTCATACGTGCACTAGGAACAGGCTCCTCCTGTTCCTCTGCCTCTCTACTGTCAGCCTCTGGAGGCTCCAGAGTCCGCACATCACTCCCCGATGGCCCTGGCCTCATCTCTGCCTCTGACGCAGAGCCCTCATCCGGGCCTTCCCCAGCCTCCAGGACTGGCCCATGTTCTTCCTCAGCCTCACTGCTGTTGGACTCCGCTGCCAGCTCCACAGGCTGCTGGCGGACCACAACAAGAAAACCCCCAAATCCCAATCCTAGCAGGCCCCACCCACCCCTCCCCTCTCCTTCCAGGAGTTCCCACGCCATCTGTTTTGGATGCAGGTAAGTGCAGGGTGTGCACGGAGGCTCAGGGAGGGCAAAAAATGGGCCTACCGGAAGTTTGGGAAAGCCAGAAATGGACCCATTTCCAGCCTCCAGAGGGCCTCCGGAGTCTGGGAGGCTGTTTTCACCCTCCCGGAGGCTCGAGGGAAGCAAAAACATCCCCCCCTCTTGCCATGGTGCAGGAGGCCAACTAGCCACCCCACCATGGCCACACCCACCCAGCAACCAGGCAGAGTACCCCTTGCTAAAATTTTTGAAGCCCATCCCTGGATTGGTGTCATTAAGTATTCAAGTCTTTATATGTAGAGTCTTTATATTCAAGTCTTTATGTACAGTACAATCAAGAATAAAGTAGGAAGTTGGTGGGGGAGAGAAAGAAAGAAAGAGAGAGAGAAAGAAAGAGAAGAAAGAAGGAAAGAAAGAAAGAAGAAAGAAAGAAAGAAAGAAAGGAAGAAAGAAAGAAAGAAAGAAAGAAAGAAAAAAGAAAGAAAGAAAGAAAGAAAGACGAGAAGGAAAGGAAAGAAGAAAGAAAGAAGGAAGGGAGGAAGGAAAAGAAGGAGAGGAAGGAGAGGAAGGAAAGAAAGAAGAAAGAAAGAAAGAAAAAAAGAAAGAAAAGAAAGAAGAAAGAAAGGAAGGAAGGAAGGAAGGAAGAAAGAAAGACAGAAGGAAGGAAGGAAAGAAGGAAGGAGGAAGGAAAGAAAAGAAAGAAAGAAAGAAAGAAAGAAAGAAAGAAAGAAAGAAAGAAGAAAGAAAGGAAACTAAGAATAATTTTTGAAGAAGCTAAATTCAGATTGCTATTTTGTCTCTCCTTTTCTCTACACCACACACACACACACACACACACAACAAGAAACTCACAACAGCTCAAATCACAGTCCATTACATAAAATAAATTCTGTTCTGTCAAGCTCCACTGGTCCCTAGCTTGCTGTTTAAATTTCTATCCAAATTCCTGTTGGCTCTTCAGATCAGATTATACAGAGTACTCTCCCCTTCACATCTGACTAGCCCGCTGGCCCCAAAATGCAAAGGATGCCTAGTAATAAAAATCAAGGACCATGGTGAGAGAGGGAAAAAAAAACGAGACGAAGATTAAACATAAGAAAAGCAAACCGCTGACAAGCAGCAGAACAAGCAAGCTTCGAATTGGTCATGAAGATATCAAACCAGGGAGGAGTTTCCGCTTTTTAAGATCAACCATCAACAGTAAAGGAACAAGTGTTTAAGAATGTTTTTAAATTTTTTAAATTTTATTTATTTTGTCAAGCATGTATTTGATAACAGATACAAGTTATGAATGCATGAAATGGATGCGAATAAAAGGAAACATTAGGACAGGGACGGTAGGCACGCTGGTGCGCTTATGCATGCCCCTTAAAGACCTCTTAGGAATGGGGTGAGGTCTACAGTAGACAGTCTAAGGTTAAAGTTTTGAAGGTTTGGGGAAGAGACCACAGAGTCAGGTAGTGCATTCCAGGCATTGACCACTCTGTTACTGAAGTCGTATTTTCTGCAGTCGAGTTTGGACCGGTTTACTTTAAGTTTGTATCTATTGTGTGCTCGTGTATTGTTGCGGTTGAAGCTGAAGTAGTCATTGACAGGTAGGACGTTGTATCAGATAATTGTCAGGTTTCGTTGCTATCTTAAATAAACTTCATTCTCAAACGCAAAGTCTCTAATGAATCTTTTTTTTTATTTAAGAATAGAAAAAACGACATGCCTGAACTCTGATGCAGCCAAGATTGGCACCTCCTTCCAAACCCCTCCCTTTCCGTTCTTCAACCCCAATGTCTCATTGGCCACCATGCAGATCCATCTCTTTGTCCCGTGCACTTTCTTTTCACAGGAATTTTCCCCCTCCCTCTGTTGCCCAAGTAACGCTATCTGCTGAAGAGCCAGGAACTAGGTGAAAGTTCATCCCAGCATCAAAGCAAGCCTTCTGTGTCTTTCATTGATATCATGTCAGCGCTGAAAGAGATCATAATTTGGAACGCTGACAATAATTTTATGTACTACGCTTAGGTCAGACCTAAGACGGTGACGTTCTAAGTTGTCTAAGCCCAAAATTTCAAGTCTGGTGGCATAAGGTATTCTGTTGCAAGCAGAGGAGTGGAGGACTCTTCTCGTGAAATATCTCTGGATTCTCTCAATTGTATTAATGTCCGATATGCAGTGCAGGTTCCAGACAGTTGAGCTGTATTCAAATACACCATAGACGAACTTTTACAAGATGGATCTTGGAGTCTTAGAAGACCACCACTTAAATATGAACCAGAAGTGTGATGCAGTAGCCAAAAAAAAAAAAAAAAGCCAACACAGTCCTAGGCTGCATTAACAGAGGGAGAGAATCAAGATCACGTGAAGTGTTAATGCCACTTTATAAACCTTGGTAAGGCCACAGGGCCGTGCCCTAAAAACTTTTCTTTTCCATCAAGCAGGGCTGGCGTGAAACCCCACCCCACCCCCCCCCTTTTTTTTTAGCTTTTTAAATGGTCAATGGGTTTTAGTTTGAATGTTTTAAATTTTGGGCCAAAGTCATGTAATTCTTTTAAAAATTTTAAATGTTGTATTGGTATGTGTTTTAGTTCTGGCTGTGCACCGCCCTGAGTCCACTAGGAGAAGGGCGGTATACAAATTGAATAAAATAAATAAATAAATAAATAAATAAATAAATAAATAAATAAATAAATAAATAAATAAATAAATATTTGGAATACTGCATCCAGTTTTGGTCACCATATCATAAAAAAAGATGTAGAGATTGTGGAAAGAGTGCAGAGAAGAGCAACAAAGAGGATTAGGGGACTGGAGGCTAAAACATACGAAGAACGGTTGCAGGAACTGGGCATGTCTAGTTTAATGAAAAGAAGGACTAGGGGAGACATGTTAGCAGCCTTCCAATATTTAAGGGGCTGCCACAAAGAAGAGGGGGTCAACCTAGCTTCCAAGTACGGATAAGGTTGCTATCCTATCACTCATAATCCTTCCTTTCTTTAGACTAGACATACCTAGTTCTGTCAATCATTCATCTTATGGTTTATCCTCCAGATCTCTTACCTTTTTTTTTTGTTGTTGCTCTGCTCTACATAATCAAAGCTAAAGACAATACTGGTTCAGTAAGACATCTGACCATCTTTACTGTCCTTCTCAGAAACTTTTTGGATTTGTTTTATCTGCTTTCTAAAGAGCAGATTCTAGATTTGGGCACAATGCATTTAGTGTCTTCAGAAGGAAGGAACTTTTTATGCTTCCTCTGATTTGACATACTTCTCATAGTAAAGTCTACAAACATGTGGAGTCATGTTGGTCTCATAAGGAATCACAATCCTCAGACTGCTTTGTATGTGTATGGCTGAGGTTTCAGTAGGTCTCCCATTTGTGACAGCAAGCCCATGAACTATGTTCCCATAATTTATGTCAGCACTTCAAGTTGCAGTTTCTCTAGTGCTGACATAAGAAGGAGAAACGGAGGCATCTGGAAAGGGACGTTTGACTTTTCACCTACTTATTTTCCCTGGAGATAATATCCCCTAGGAGATGGGATGGGAGGGGGGAAATTCCTTTGAGCTGGAGTAGATTAGGGGTAGAATGACTTGGAAGATAGCCAATGAGTGCAGGGGAATGGGGAATGGAAAGGGAGGGTTTGGGGGCTGGAAGTCAGTGTTGGCTGCAATGGAGTCGGGTTTTAGAATGCCGTGCTTAATAAATAGAAGTTTTTCTTCAAAGACTTTGTTTGAAATACAATTTATTTGAGACGACCTCAAAACTTGACAATCTACTAATTTTGATTATTGCACCAACTTATTTATTGAGGAGTGGTGCAGTGGCCTAGAGGTAGAGCTCTCGCCTCACAATCAGGAGGCTGTGAGTTCAATCCTAGGTAGAGGCAGATATTTCTTTCTCTGGGTACAATGAGTAAATATCAGCTGTGAATTCCGCATTGGCAACAGGAAGGGCATCCGGCCAATAAACACTCAGCTCCATTCAGTTGCCTGGACTCCACCCTGATGCAAGGGATTACGGGGTCATTAAAGGACAAAAATAAAATAAAATAACCTATTTATTGAGTTCATACAATACCATGTATGAACCAACCCATAGCAGGATTTGGCCCACTGCAAAAAATAATAGCTAACCATGATTAGCATTAGGCAAGCTTCAGGGATTGTGGAAATGCAGTCATTGTGTCACTGGTGGGCAAAATTTGAGTGGAGTCACAGGCTGTAATTGTTGTGGCCCGCCAGAGGCCAGCAGAGCTGACAGCAGATTCGGACAGTGAGGAGGTTGGGGAGGAACGTGGGCCAGTCCTGGAGTCTAGGGAAGGCTCTGATGAGGGCTCTGAGTCTGAGGCAGAGAGGGGGCCAAGGCCATCTGGTAGTTATTTGCTGCCTCCGGAGCCTCCGGAGTCTGACATCAGCGAGGCAGAAGAACAGCGTGAGCCTGTTCCCACTGTGCGCATGAGCAGAACTGCCAGGAGACAGGAACAATTAATTTAATTTAATTTAATTTAATTTAATTTAATTTAATTTAATTTAATTTAATTTAATTTAATTTAATTTAATTTAATTTAATTTAATTTAATTTAATTTAATTTAATTTAATTTAATTTAATTTAATTTAATTTAATTTAATTTAATTTAATTTAATTTGTTCAATTTATATGCCGCCTTTCTCCGGAGACTCAGGGTGGCTAATTAAGAAAACAGGGTTGACTTGGGAGTAAGGCTTGGAGATGATTGGCCCCTCCCATAAGACATAAAAGAGGAACGAATGGGACGTGAGCTTTTGCAGGAAGCAATTAGTTCATCTGGTCGGTTCAAGCTTTGGAAAGTTCTGTTTAACTTTCTGCTAAATTTGGCTTTGCCATGCATGTGGCAATTAGTTCTCTGGCAGCATTCCA
Source organism: Pantherophis guttatus (assembly GCF_029531705.1). The sequence continues at coordinate 100,307,383 of NW_026844028.1, read as the reverse complement.
AGGGAGATGAGGTGGGTGTTTATAAATATTCCCCTGAAAGACTGTTTGTGAAACCTTTGAGACTGTGAATGACAATAATTCACAGCCATAAGAATAAAAGAGGTTTGCCGGGACTAAGATTGTGCTTTATGCTTTCTAAGGAAGCCTAGATTAGAACACTAATGTGACTTTTTTAAAAAAAATTGATTTATATGCCGCCCTTCTCCAGAGACTCAGGGCGGCTTACAATGCATTAAGCAATAGCCTTCATACTTTTGTATATTTTATACAAAGTCAGCTTATTGCCCCCACAAACTGGGTCCTCAATTTACCTACCTTAGAAAGGATGGAAGGCTGAGTCAACCTTGAGCCTGGTGAGATTTGAACTTGCAGTAATTGCAGACATCTGGTGTTAATAACAGTGCTTTAGTCTGCTGCGCCACCAGGGCTCTTAATCTTCTAGGTACTCAGGAAGTTGTAATGAATTTACAGGAAGGAATTGTTGAAATTGTTGGGCATGGGGATGGTGCAGGAATTAAGGGTGAATAGGAAATTGTTTCCATTCCCAACCTTAACATCTCTCAATTATGCAGGCATGTAAGTTTATTATTAGTATATGGCATTGTTACAATAGCCAGGAGACCACAATGCTATTGCAGAGTAGTAGTTTGGCTTGTCAAGGTACCAGCCCTGTTGTGGGACATGCTTGCATGCTTCCCTTCCAAGGTGCATCATAGGAGAGTGAGCTGGCTTTGCACCAGAGAGGAAGATGAGCTGCTGTTCCTGCAGCATCACCCATGGCCCGCTCCCTTATCAGAGCGACTTCACAAGCAGGTGCTGCAACTGGGAAAGTTCAGAGCCATCAGGAATCAGACTGCCTGCACAGAGCACTGGCTCGTCTCCCCACTGAAGTGGTACCTATTTATCTACTTGCGCACAATTTGCTTTCAAATTGTCAGGCTGGCAGAAGTGATGGGAGCTCACCCTGCCATGCAGTGCTAGGACTCGAACTGCCAGAGCTGAAAGTACATCTCCTGCGTCCTCAAGCCACTAAGTCACCACACCTCTTGCATTCAAGCAAGAAGACTTCGTTGCAGATTTCAATGCCAACATTTCCAAATGCCTGTGGGATGTTTTGGCACATTCGCCAAGGTTTCTGGGAAGAGTTCAGGAATGGAGCAGAAGCCTTTTACGTGCAAAAATCTTTTCCCCATCCTTAATTTGCAAAGACAAAAACTGAAACTCAGCCATTTTGCTACCAGATTTTGGGGGTGTCTCTCGGGCTGCCTCCCCTCCCCATGCTAACTCTTTCAATCATTTAGTTGAATTGATTACACAAACTTCACCCCTCAGAACTAATACAAACAGTCCTAAATATTAGCTATAAGAAATCTTATCTTAAGACTCTTTCTCCTTCCCCTTCTCCTTCTCCTTCTCCTTCTCCTTCTCCTTCTCCTTCTCCTTCTCCTTCTCCTTCTCCTTCTCCTTCTCCTGCACACACACAGCAGCTGCCAAAAAAGCCAACACAATTCTGGGCTGCATAAACAGAGGGATAGAATCAAGATCATGTGAAGTGTTAATACCACTTTATAATGCCTTGGTAAGGCCACTCTTGGAATATTGCATTCAGTTTTGGTCGCCACGATGTAAAAAAGATGTGGAGACTCTAGAAAGAGTGCAGAGAAGAGCAACAAAGATGATGAGGGGACTGGAGGCTAAAACATATGTAGAACGGTTGCAGGAGCTGGGTATGTCTAGTTTGATGAAGAGAAGGACTAGAGGAGACATGATAGCAGTCTTCCAATATCTCAGGGGCTGCCACAAAGAAGAGGGAATCAAACTATTCTCCAAAGCACCTGAGGGCAGGACAAGAAGCAATGGGTGGAAACTAATCAAGGAGAGAAGCAACTTAGAACTAAGGAGAAATTTCCTGACATTTAGAACAATTAATCAGTGGAACCACTTGCCTCCAGAAGCTGTGAATGCTCCAACACTGGAAGTTTTTAAGATGTTGGATAACCATTTGTCTGAAGCGGCATAGAGTTTCCTGCCTGGGCAGGGGGTTGGACTAGAAGACCTCCAAGGTCCCTTCCAACTCTGTTATTCTATTCTATTCCTTCTCCTTCTCTTTCTCCTTCTTCTTCTTCTCCTCCTCCTTCTTCCCCTTCTTCTTCTGCCTCTCCTCCTCCTCCTCCTCCTCCTCCTCCTCCTCCTCCTCCTCCTCCTCCTTCTGCTCCTCCTTTTCCTTCTTCTTCTTCTTCATCTTCTTCTTCTTCCATCGGGAGAAGAGGCCACGTCTTACGTGCCAGAACGCCACGTGTGATTGGGTTTCATCATATAAAAACTGTGATTTTTATGAGGACACAGCGGGAGACTTGGTTAGTTAATAGCCTGAACATGGATCCTAATGCGATTTCAGATAAGGACCATTGAAACCATCAGCTGAATCAAGAGACGAAAGTCTCCTGGGCTGCGTCGTTGTAAGCCAGAGGGACACCGTCCATATGTTGGGACTTCCTCCCATGAAACAGCTCCTTGCACAGCTCCGGCTTCCAATCTGCCATTCTCACAATGGGTTCTTATGAAAACCAGTGCAGGAAGAGCATCTCCGAGTACAGATTGTTGGCCCATCCATTAATCAGCTCCCCCAGCAACACAGCCCAGCCTTCTGTTCGAGTGCCATTCTCGTCCTCCTGCTGTTGCTCTGTATTTTATAATTATTCCTAAGGCATGTGCCAGCTATTAAGACCACATGCTGGGTCTCCTTGAATTTCTCCCCTTCCCTTTTTGGAGTTTTAGATCTTTTACAGCTGGCTCGTACCCTGTGGCCAATGCTTAGGCCCGCTCTGCCGATTTACTGCTGGTTTTGTTTTCCCCCCGTACACACAACACACAAATGGTCTTTTTTTTGCAAAGCTGTAGCTCCAGGTGCCTAATCATTTCAGGAACACTCCTTTGAACTTCTTCCCCATTTGTCTACATCTCACTCGTAATTACAGTGTGTGTGTGTGTGTTTTCTTTCCTTCTTCCTCTGTGTTTCTCATTTCTTACTTGTGGTCCCCCCAACTTATCGCAAACGACAGAACGCTGAACCATTTACCCAATTCCTAGGCCGCCCTACCAAGTAAGCTGGGTAGTTGATATCTTTTGTGTGTTACAAGCTAGATTTAATTTTGCAGGCTAGGGGGAAAAAAATCATGATTTCAAGCCAAACCGAAGCTGTCAAAAAACCCCACCCACAAACAAACAGATTATGCCTCCATGCCATCCAACTATGAACAAAAGGGACACTGTTGACTCATAACCACAAAGAAGGAATATCTCTAATCATAAAGTGGGTTTTGTTCGTGTATTTAAGTTAAGTACAAATCCAATGTTTGTTCAAGTCCGGGTACTTGGGAAAGCAAAAAAGCTCCATCCAAACATTAGTAAAAGATATCAGGTCCCATCAAGAAAAATGTACATCGAAGTTTATTTATTTATTTTATTTCTATACCGCCCTTCTCCCGAAGGACTCAGGGCGGTGCACAGCCTGATTGATTGATTTTATTTTATTTTATTTTATTTTATTTTATTTTATTTTATTTTATTTTTATTTTATTTTATTTTATTTATTTTATTTTATTTTATTTTATTTTATTTTATTTTATTTTATTTCTATACTGCCCTACTCCCGAAGGACTCAGGCCGGTGCACAGCCAAACAATAAAATACATACATACAAAATTTAAAAGTGGAATTAAAATCAAATTAAATAGCTTTGGCCCAGACAAATTAAAACCCCAATCAATTTAAAACCAATTTTAAAATTTGAATATATAAAATACTAAAAAAATATTAAAATATTAAAAATTAAAAATCTTTTATAAAAGAGGGAGAAAATTAGGCCAGGCACAAAGACAGACAAAATTTAAAAATAATTAAAATTATTAAATAATTGGCTCAATTATAAAACCCCCAAATTTAAAATCCCATATTTAAAAACCAATTAAAATCTTTACATTGATAGCCCGGCCTTGTGGAACAACAGTCTTCAGTGCGCAGCGAAACACCCGGAGGTCGGAGATCTTGCGCATTTCCGGGGGCAGTTCGTTCCACAGGGCTGGGGCTCCCACAGAGAAGGCCCTCCCCCTGGGTGTTGCCAGCCGACATGACTTGGCCGATGGCACCTGAAGAGACCCTCTCTGTGGGAGCGGACTGGCTGGTGGGAGGCTACTGGTGGTAGAAGACTGTCTCGAAGGTACCCAGGTCCAATGCCATGGAGCGCTTTAAAGGTGGTAACCAACACCTTGAATCGCACCCGGAAGACCACTGGGAGCCAGTGCAGCTCGCGCAGGAGGGGGGTCATGTGGGCACAATGAGTTGCACCCATAACCACCCGCGCGGCCACATTCTGGACCAGTTGGAGCCTCCGGGTGCTTTTCAAGGGGAGCTCCATGTAGAGAGCATTACAGTAGTCCAGTCGGGAGTTGACAAGGGCATGAGTGACTCCTGGTTGACTCCTGGTTACTTAACCAGGGGCAAGTTCAAGTAGCTTCTTTTTGCAACAATACTCCAGTTATTTGTTGCCTTCTTCAGAGATCATTGAATCATAGGGCTGGAAGGAACCTTGGAGGTCTTCTACTCCAACCTGCCCAAGGCAGCTGTCGTTATATCATCCAGGGAAAATGGTTGTCTCATCTTTTCTTGAAAACCTCCAATGGTGGACGTTCCCCAAAGCAGGCAAATATTGGTCCAAGGTTCGGAACCGGATAGTGGAAATTAACAGGATATAACATAGAGCTGAAACCAGAGACTTTTTTTATTAGGAATGAAACCAGACAAAATAACTAAGGAAAAATGGTACTTGATCCTCCACATTACTACTACAGCTAGGATACTATACGCACAAGAATGGAAAAATGGATTAATACCCACGGAAAATAAATTGATTTGGAAAATTACAGAATGCGCAGAGGCAGACCGGTTAACAAAATTAACTTAGGAACCAAAAAGATTCTGATTATTACAAAGGTTGGAATTCATGGTATAATTGGGTGAAAGAAAAGAGAGAGGGAAATGAAATGGATTGTATTAGTGGTATAGGCGCATATTTGTATACGTTAGTTGCAATAACCTTGTATGTATATATGTAAAGTATTGTATTTTTAAAAAGGAAAACAAAGTTTATTAAAAAAAAAAAAAAAGAAAACCTCCAGTGATGGAGAACTCACAACTCCTGGAGGTAAGCTGTTTCATTGACTTATTGATTCCTCTCACTATCAGGAAATTCCTCCTTATCTTCATGTTGTATCTCCCTCTAAGGAGCTTCTACCCGTTGCTTCTTGTCTTTCCCTGAGAAACTTTGGCAGGCATGTCAAACTCAATTTCATTGAGGGCCGCATCAGGGTTGTGTTTGACCTCAGGGGGCCGGGGTGGGTTTGGCTGAGGTGGGTGTGCCCAGGGTGTGTGTGGCCAGGTTGATGTTACTCATGTTGGGGGCACCTGTGGTGGCCAAGTGGACTTCCCTGAGACCCTACCCATAACTCTTATTATAATCTCCTTCCTTCCTTCCTTCCTTCCTTCCTTCCTTCCTTCCTTCCTTCCTTCCTTCCTTCCTTCCTTCCTTCCTTCCCTCCCTCCCTCCCTCCCTCCTTCCTTCCTTCCTTCCTTCCTTCCTTCTTTTTCCTTCCCTCTTCATTCTCCTTTTGTCTTACTCCCCTCTTTCCTTACTTTTCCTTCCTTGCTTTCTTCCCATCTTCCCTTCTTTTTCTTTGTCTTTTTGTGGCCCCCTGAGCTCTGTTTTCACTGGCAGAGGCACTGCAGGTTGATCCTTTGCTGTTTCCAGGATGGCCCCGCGTTCCAGATCTAAGCAACCCATGGGCTGGATCCGCCCTCCCCCCCCAGACCTTGAGTTTGACACCTCTGAACTATGGAGAGTAAATCAATGCCCTCTTTTTTGAATAGCTCTTCAACTATTGGAAGATGCTATCACGTCTTCTCTAAGTCTCCTTTTCATTAGGCTAAACCTACCAGTTTAGCCTTCAGACCTCTTATTGTCTTTATTGTTGTTCGTCTCTGGACTTTTTTTTTTTTTTAGAGCTTTGTCACTTTGAAGATATTTTTTCAACTGTCCAATCTAACCAGCAGCTGGTGTTTCCTCATCCACATAAGGCTTTAACCACGTCCAATCCTCTTTTGATTCTTGAGGCTGGTCAAGGTTGAGTATAACTTGCCACTTCTGGAAAACTAGGATGGACTTGCTTTGAAATTTGAAAGAAAGAAAAGAAAGAAAGAAAGAAAGAAAGAAAGAAAGAAAGAAAGAAAGAAAGAAAAGAAAAGAAAAGAGAGAGAGAGAGAAAGATGAAAGAGAGGAAAGAAAGAAAGACAGAGAAAGAAAGAAATAGAACAGAACAGAACAGAACAGAACAGAACAGAATAGAATTCTTTATTGGCCAAGTGTGATTGGACACACAAGGAATTTGTCTTGGTGCATACACTCTCGGAGTACATAAAACAAAAGATAATTCATCAAGAATCATAAAGTACAACACTTAATGATAGTCATAGGGAAACAGTCAATATAAATCTTAAGGATACCAGCAACAAGGTTACAGTCATACAGTCATAAATTGGGAGGAGATGGATGATAGGAACGATGAGAAGATTAATAGTAATGCAGACTTAGTAACTAGTTTGACAGTGTTGAGGGAATTATTTGTTTAGCAGAGTGATGGCATTCAGGAAAAAACTATTCTTGCGTCTAGTTGTTCTGGTGTGCAGTAGAAAAAAGGAAGGAAGGAAGGAGAGAATGGGAGAGAAAGAGAGAGAAGATAGAAAAAAGAAAGAAGGAAAGAAAGAGAGAGAGAAAGAGGAAAGAGAGAAAAGAAAGAAAGACATAGAGAGACAGAAAAAGGAAGGAAGGATAGAATGGGAGAGAAAGAGAGAAGATAAAAAAAGAAAGCAAAGGAAAGAGGAAGGAAGGAAGGAAGGGAGGAAGGAAGGAAGGAAGGAAGGAAGGAAGGAAGGAAGGAAGGAAGGAAGGAAGGAAGGAAGAATCTGCCTTGCAGATTCTACTTCCCACTTTCAGGAAACTCCCATGCCTAAAGTATTTTTTCTATGTTTTTTTCCTCCTGTGATGCCATCTACTTTTAGTCTAATTTCACCTAGTTTTGGAAGCTAGTGGAAAACTCCAGCATAGTCTCCGCAGAAATACTTAAATCCAGGGCTCATTTTGGAGAAAGATTGGAGAATGAGGAGCTAGCTAGATAATTCGGTTTTCTCAAAATGTCACCTTGTTTTCATTTATTTATTCCCCCCCCCCAAGTTCAAGTTTCTAGCCCTTATGAATCTCAAATCTGGGAGGTCCATGCAATAACATTCCGAGCAGTCAGAAGGGAAAAGATAATAAACTCTAAATAATATTGTCGTGCTCTGCTGGGTAGATAGCCGAACTCACGCTTAGCTCGCCTGAAATGTTTTGATGTCTCATGAGAAAGAGAGATGCCCACAATCTCTTCATTTTTAATAAAATTTAATGAAAAGCAGTATCAGAGCTGTGATGGAGACTTGGATAAGAGATGGTTAAGGCTTCGCTCCTGTTTTTGCTTTGACTGTATTACTTTCCCAAAGCGAGGGTGGGGGGAAGAAAGGAAGAAAGAAAGAAAGAAAGAAAGAAAGAAAGAAAGAAAGAAAGAAAGAAAGAAAGAAAGAAGGAAAGAAAGAGGGAGGGGGGGAGGGAGGGAGAGAGGGAGGGAGGGAGGGAGGAAGGAAGGAAGGAAGGAAGGAAGGAAGGAAGGAAGGAAGGAAGGAAGGAAGGAAGGAAGGAAGGAAAAGATTCTATACCAAAGAAACTGGAATATATATTTTTACTAATTTAACCTGAGTTTCTAATCAGGTATCCAATATTATGAGCACATCTTCCTGACATTTTAAGGTAGGTATACATGTAAAATATATAGTGTACCTACTGATCATCGAAAAGAGTGCAGTAGGGTATAAATGCAATAATATAAAACTGTATCCCATCTTTATTATTTTTTATAATGAAAAATAACTTATAACTCAAGGTGGCAAACTGGGGATTGGCCTGAAGTCACCCAGTCAGCTTTTGTGCCTAAAGTGAAACTAGAACTCCCAGATTCCTGGTGATTGACCCAAAGTTATCCAGCTGGCTTTTACGCCTAAAACAGGGCTAGAATTTCCAAACTCCTGGTTTCTCAGCCAGTGCCTTAATCCAAGAGAGAGGATGAGAAAATGAACACCACACAACCTTGATTCTGCCCACATTTAGGAGAAAACTCTCCTTATGTTGCCACCAATAATCTCTCTCTGTCTCTCTCTCCCTCTCTCCCTCTCTCCCTCCCTCCGTCCGTCCGTCCGTCTGTCCGTCTGTCCGTCTGTCCGTCTGTCCGTCTGTCCGTCTGTCTGTCCGCCTGTCTGTCTGTCTATCTATCTATCCATCCATCCAGTGGTGGGTTTCACATAATTTTACCATCGGTTCTCCGCGCACCAAAAATGTGCACACAGGCCTTCCACACATGCGCCCGGTCTTCCGTGCATGTACTTTGCTTCTACGCGTGGCTTGAACGCATGCATGCGGCTTAGAAAATGTGATAAATCCACCCACAGGTCCGAACCGGCTGAATACCACCTCTCTCTCTCTCTCTCTCCCTCCCTCCCTCTCTCTCTCTCCCTATCTCTCTCTCTATCTATCTATCCCTCTCTCTTTCCCTCTCCCTCCCTCCCTCCCTCCCTCCCTCCCTCCCTCCCTCCATCTATCTATCTATCTATCTATCTATCTATCTATCTATTCAAATATCTATCACAGTCCCCAATTTAAGAACAAGTTCTGTTTCCTAAATCTGCCTTAACCCAAATTTGTATTTTGATCGGAACTCACACTTAATAAACAGGCTGCCTGTTCTAAAAATGGCAGACGGCATTGTCCTTCCTTAAGCCAACAAACCCCTGAGGGCCTGCAATGCTTCCAGGAAACACTGAAAAGCAACAAAAACAGGCTGCCTATTTAAAAAAAAAATTCTTCAGGCATCCTTGTGTAACCATCCAAATTCAGAACACAATATGCCTGCAAATGCAATAATCACCTTTATTGCATTCATGGTTGTGTGCATACACACCCACACATATGCATGCAAAAAAGCAAACCTCTCATTTCTTTGTGTGTGTGTGTGTGTCTGTAGTATATAGTATATTCTTCACACACAGACAGACACAGACACAGACACACACACACACACACACACACACACGTATGTATGTATGTATATTTCCTCCACATTTTGCCAATTTCCCCATGTGGAGTTTGTGCTTTTTGATAGACCGCGTCTCAATTTTTCTTTATTTTCCTTGTTAGCCTCACTCTCTTTCCCTTGAAAAAGAAAAAAAAGGGGGCTAGCATTAAGCCTGCTTTAGAAACCCCAGTTAAATGCATTCTGGTTTGAAGGCAAGGAGCTAAAAAGCCGAAAATGACAGCTTAAATGGCATCATTAAAGCAGATCTGATTCCAAGTGCCTCTGAAAGCTTCTTAGGCCCGGTATTAGTACTTTTTTTTTCTCTCCCCCCTCTTTTTTTCCTTTATTAAAAACAAAAGAGAGAGAAAGACAGAGAGAGAGAGAGAGACAGAGACACACACACACACAGAGAGAGAGTCAGAGAGAAAGAGAGACACAGAGACACAGAGAGACACACAGAGAGAAAGACACAGAGAAAGAGAAACATAGACAGAGAGAGACAGAGAGAGACAGAGAGAGAGAAAGAGAGAGGGGGGGACAGAGAAAGAGAGACAGAGAGAGAGAAAGAGATAGAGAGACAGAGAGACAAACAGAGAGAGAGAAAGAGACAGTGAGACAGACAGAGAGAGAGAAAGACAAAAAGACAAAAAGACAAAAAGACAAAAAGAGAGAGAATGAGAGAGAGAGAGAGGGAGAGGGAGGGAGGGAGAGAGAGAGAGAGAGAGAGAGAGAGAGAGAGAGAGAAGATGCTGACAATTTATTATTTCTTCCTTCCCATTTATGACTGTGGGACAGGAAACAGATTTCAGATCTAACCGCCATTACACCTGTTCATAATGGAGGAATAATTATGAGATTATGACAGAATGAGACAGAATATCATCATTATCATGAGCCATGTTGATGCAGTGGTTAGAATGCAATACTGCAGCTACTTCTGCTGACTGCCAGCTGGCTGTAATTTGGCAGTTCGAATCTCACCAGGCTCAAGGTTGACTCAGCCTTCCATCCTTCTGAGGTGAGTAGAATGAGGACCCAGATTGTTGGGGGCAATAGGCTGACTCTGTAAACCACTTAGAAAGGGCTGTAAAAGCACTGTGAAGTGGTATATAAGACTAAGTGCTTTCACCATCAGGTCCTGCACAGAGCAGCGAGAGTTTTCCAGAAGTTTTGATCATTTGCAGCATCTTTGGCATTGTCCAGAGGGACATTACTAATCTTAAAATGAGGAGATTGTGGGAAGCCCCCCACCCCCAGAAGAATGAAATATTTAAAAAGGCAGGATAAAATATTTCTCCTAAAGGAGAAATTAAAAAAAAAAAATCTTAAGAGAGGCAGAAACCAGCCCCAGTTTCCCTGCCCCCAAGCAGAAACTGAGGAGACCAGCTTTTAGAAATGCAGATTTGGTAATCCATCCAAAAAGACTGGGTCAGACAGAAACTCCAGATAAGCAACAAGCAAAAGGCTGACAAAATCAGCTCAGACAAACACCTAGGATTTGCATTTTGTCTTTTGCCTATAGAACCAGCTATGACCCCTACATAACCCCATAGGAATCCAGGAGGTGTAAACATCCACCCACTCTAAATTAGGGATGATATGGTAGCAGTGTTCCAATATCTCAGGGGCTTCCACAAAGAAGAGGGAGTCAAGCTATACGCCAAAGCACCTGTGGGCAGGACAAGAAGCAAAGGATGGAAACTAACCAAGGAGAGAAGCAACCTAGAACTGAGGAGAAATTTCCTAACAGTGAAAATAATTGATCAGTGGAACAACTTATCAACAGAAGTTGTGAGAACTCCTTCACTGGACATTTTAAAGAAGAGATTGGACAACCTTTTGTCTGAAATGGTATACTGTAGGCTTTCCTGCCTGAGCAGGAGTTTGGAGTAGAAGACCTCCAAGGTCCCTTCCAACTCCCTTATTCTGTCATTCTATTCTGTTAAATAGCTTAAGGAATTTATTTATTTATTTATTTATTTATTTATTTATTTATTTATTTATTTATTTATTTATTTATAAATTTGTATACCGCCCTTCTCCCTGAGGACTCAGGGCGGTGAACAGCCAAGTAAAAACATAAACTACAAACATTAAAATGCAATTAAAAAGATATATATAAATTTGGCCCCATGATTAAAAACAATAACAAACAATTAAAAACATTTTAAAAAGTGTTAGGCCAGCCCGGCTTGCTGGAAAAAGAAGGTTTTAAGGGCACGGCGGAAGGCACCGAGGTCTTGGATTTTCCTTATCTCTGGGGGCAGCTGATTCCAGAGGGCAGGTGCCCCCACAGAGAAGGCCCTCCCCCTGGGGGTCACCAGCCTACATTGTTTGGCTGATGGCACCCCGAGGAGGCCCTCTCTGTGGGAGCGCACAGGTCGATGGGAGGCCGTCGGTAGCAGCAGGCGGTCTCGAAGATAACTAGGTCCTATGCCATGGAATGGTACTAGCTGTGCATTAAACTACTTTTCTTTCATTTCTCTTGAAAGAACTGTATTATTATTATCTCTTTTATTCATTAAACATGAAACTCAGTCAATTGAATATTTAAAAACGTGTCACAGATACGATTGACTGGTGCTAATGGTTGATACGGGTTGCTGCCAGCGTCCTAGGTATCAACCAAGTATCTTCTTAAAACATATAATGTTCTGAGTAGCGCAGTTTTTTGCAGTTCTGCTGGTGTTATTGCAGGAAGCTGCCATTTCTTGATGTGTTTTGTAAAATTCTTGGACATGATACCAAGTGCCCCGATGACAATGGGTATCACTGTGACATGTTTCATCCTTAGCCGTGTAGTTTCGATGGCCAGGTCGCAATATTTCGTGATTTTTTTCCAGTTCTTTTTCTTAGACTGTGGCATCTCTTGGTACAGGGATATCAATAAACTGTATGCTTTGGTCCCCAACAACCGTAATATCTGACATGTTATGTTCCAAATGATGATCTATCTGTATTCAAAAGTCCCACAAGATCTTCATTGTCTCGTTTTCGATAACGTTTTCCACTTTGTGCTCCCATGACTTCTTGGATACAGGTATGTCATATTTTTGCCGCAATAGGATGGCATAGAGGCGGGGCAGGTGAGTGTGAGCGGGCCCACCCATGATTTCCACTACCGGTTTGGGCGAACCGATCCAAATTGCCTGAATACCACCTCTGCGGGACATGTATATTTACTTTCATTTGCAAATCAGTCTATCTTGGATCCAAGAACTGAACAGTAAACCAGTGACTATTGACAAGCATAAAATATGATAGATAGATAGATAGATATATTCTTCTCTTACAGCCTTCTTCATTGGTATTTTAGCTTGTAGTTTTAATTCATTGATCCTAAGATCATTATCAAGTGGGAATGAAAATCTCCACAACTCTAAAGAGGTTGGTAACTAATTTCAAATACCTTGTAACATTTTTGATGTCAAGGATAGCATGTCTAGATTTTATAGGAAGGAGGAAATGAACGAGAGAAGCAATCTTTGGTTGCTAAAATGCAAGGCACAAATTGAGGGCATGGTCTTCAAAAGGTTTGTTCAAAAATATATTTTTTTTCTTTCTTTTCATCTTGCATTTTATCCTCTTCCAGAGTGGAATTTATTTTTCCTTTTGTGAAAGAAATTGTGGACATCTATTTAACTTTAGCCAATAGAAACCCACTGAGATTCCAGTTGGGGAATAATAATAATAATAACATGTACGTGTGAAAAAAAAAGGCATAATTTTTATGACCAGACAGCTCATTCCATCTTCCCAATTCCCCCCTCTGCCATATCATATATCCAGTAGTTCTTGCTTTGCATAATGTTGCAATGTATTTCTTATTAAATATACCATTTGAAATGAGGAAAAAAAATAGATTGTGTTATCCCTTCAAAAGAAACATCATATTTTCAAGGCGAGAACTTCTGAACCCAGAATTTGGTAAATTGACTGTTTCCATCTCTTTCACTCTCTTTTTCTCTCTTTCTGTATATCTCTCTGGTTTTTCTCTCTCTCTCTCTTTCTCTTTTTCCCTTCTGTTTCTCTTCTACCTCTTTCTCTCTTTCTCACTCTTTCTCTTTCTCCTCTCTCTTTCTCAGTCTCTTTTTCTTTCTTCCTCTCTCTTACTTTCTTGCTTTCTCACCCTTTTCTTTTTCTTTCTCCTTCTCTCTCTTTCTCTCTTTCTCTCACTCTTTCATGATCTTTCTCACTCTCTTTTTCTTTCTTTCTTTCTCTCTCTCTCTCTTTCTCTTATTCCAGAAGACTTTTCTGGAGGGAGGCTATGAAAAATGAACAGAAATAGCACTTTGTTCTAAATTTTATACCTTCCACAGATTGATGTGAGCCCAGTTCCATTAACTATTGTTCATCAGCTATTAAATTAAACATTTGTAATGTTTCATTACAAAATGAAGACTGAAGAAAATAAAGTTTGGAAATAAATGCACATGCAATTTTCAGCTCCAAATTAGTACCTGGATGTCTTACATAATCCACATTTTTCAGGATTTTGTATTGAGGGTTGAAAAGTAACCAAACACAGAGAAATGGAGACAAGAAAATATATGTTCAGGACTAGCACTCCAAAGAGTAATTTTTAGTAAGGGAAAATTCCATTGTTCTAGAGCAGGGTTTCCCAAAGCATAGCAACTTTAAGACCCACGGACTTCAACTCCCAGAATTCTCCAGCCAACAATGTCTGGGGAATTCTGGGAATTGAAGTTCACACATCTTAAAGTTTCAAGGACACATCAGCTGAGGTCTCAAGCACACAGAAATACTTACAGCCTTGGTGTCTGCTCAACAAACTCTTCAAGAACTTCTACCGAATTATAGTTTCTACAGGTAGATATTGCTGTTGGAAGAAATATCCATCTGGTTCAGTTCCAAGTGAGGAGAAAAACACTGGAAACATGGAGGCTGATTGGAAAGATGGTTTATTGATGAAGAGGACCACATGGGTTTGAGGTCCTGGGCAGCTGACCACATGGAGTGGAGAATGAGATGGTTATTTATACCATCTCTTGGGCCTTGCCCTTGAGCTTCCTGTTCCTGTGGCAAGGGCATGTATTCTATTTGTTGCTATCAGACTCCCATGGGGCTATGCAGTGGTCATAGCTAACTTTTTAGATTGTCTGAATTAAGTTTGATTGAAGCCTGGACTCTCTGAGATGAATTGAGCCATTCCTATTGTGTCTTAATGGCTTTCCTGGTTTTGGATCTTGGGTGAAGGCTGATCCTACCACTCTACCTAATTCTGCCTTTTGTCAGGTTCCAACAAACCGTGGTAAAAAATGCCAAAGAACACAGTCGTGGGTTACAATGGTTTATCTTCATTGGGGAACCGCCGCACGAACTGATGCCCAACAAATGAATTGTAGTGAAATGAAGTCAGAGCTACCCGCCCAGTTCTTACCTCCACATTTTAAATGCTCCTCTAGCCTTGCCCAGCCATGCACGTACCCCACCCCATGTGCGGAGAGCAGTCTGTTTCAAACGGCAAGGCCCGCCTGCTGCACAGGAGCCCCCGCCCTCCCGCTCCTCAGCTGATTCGGCTGCTTCACAGCTGTGGCGTCAGCAGCAGCAACGGGCCTGGCTGGATCCTGGCGGTCTCGCCTATCCGGCTGGTTGCCATGCACGGGCTCGGATTCCAGCAGGTATGGCATCTGGTGGGCATGGGCTCTCCGGAATGGCAGCCCCAAATCTCTCCATCCCCCGCCGGAATGGCAGGCCCGGGTGCACCAGGGCTGACACCTTTGTTCAAAATATCCTGTCTTGAATGGATTAACAAATCTGCATTTCTGTTCTGCCCCAGCTATGGACCCCAAAGAACGCAGCACACACAAACTCTATACAAAGCTTATTTATTTAAAATAATGTAGTCTTTATCATTCAAAGGCTGTTAATGAACTGTCTTAACAGCCTACCAGAATTCTAAGATAAGGTAATCATAGTCTTACTAGAGTTGGCAGAAAGCCCAGACGCAGTTTTGCAGACACGAAAGAGAGTGAACTAAAGTTGTTCCCTACAGCTTGCTGCAATTGGCGTTCCTTCTTAAATAGGCTAAGGGAGTGGCCAATTAGCCCCAAGCCTTACTCTCAATGAGACCTCCTCCTGAGGAGCCACTTCTGCCTTTTGGCAGCTCTGCGTGCCCGTGCATTGAGAAGAGGCTCCTCCTCTTCGTCCTCTTCACTTATGGGAGCTTCTGGAGGTTCTGAAGGCACTGGCTGAATCCCCGCCTCTGGCACCACGTCTTCTCCAGCCTCCTCACTGTCCGACTCGAGCGCCAGCTGCACAGGCTGCTGGCGCAGCACCACACCAGCCTCCTCGTCGTCGGAATCGGCTACAATCCGCACAGGCTGCTGACGGGCCACAACAATTTCTAAAAGCTGACCTCAGTTTAGTATTTGCTCGGGGGCAGGGAGCCTGGGGCTCTGAGTTTCTGTTTCCTTTAAGATTTCTATTTCTCTTTTAGGGGGAAATATAATATTTTGCCTTTTTAAATATTTCTCAAAGTATTTCGTTCTTCTAGGAGAGGGGTGGGTGCTAACTTTGTACATTACCAAATCTGGACTTTCAATATTACTGTCCTTCCTCATTCTGAAAGCCAGCTAAAAGAACAACTGTCTGCATCTATATAAAAGAAACACCAGTTGAACTCAGGAAAAAAAAGGAAAAAAAATGAAATTATTTTGCTTGCATCCAGTTTTTTCATTCAGAGAAATGCAAAAAATCAGATCTCTGGGCTGCCCCCATTCTATGGAGCAGATTCTATAAAAACAGCAGGAAGTCTTGAGACTAAACTAGCTTCCGTTAGAAGAGTTTAAAAGGTTTTTTTTTTTTCCTTCCCTGCCTCCACTTTGTGGGTAATAGAGATAAATTTTTGACATATACAAGAAAAGGGGGGGAAATGCATTTAATGGCAAATGTAACCTAATATTCCGAGATCTTAAACAAGAAATGCAAACGTAGGGAATTAAATATCAACTTTTGACAGATAATTTTTATGGGATTAGGTGCTGAAGTTGCAAGTTATTATTATTTTTTTCTTCCCCCTTCTATTTTTCCAAAGTCAAACGATGAGCGATATTAGAGGTAGAATAAAAAGCTCTTTTTTTAGTGCCTCCTTTGCATCGAGTTCACAACTTTGCTGAGCCCAAAGCTGGAGGCAGGATGGCGAAGACAACCTCGCAAAAAATTGGAATACTTCCTTTGCCCTAGTTCAGGGGTGTCTTGGTAGTACAGTGGTCTAAAGCACCCTGTTATTAAGACCAGCTTCCTGCAATTACTGCAGGTTCGAATCTTACCAGGCTCAAGGTTGACTCGGCTCAAGGTTGACTCAGCCTTCCATCCTTTCTAAGGTAGGTGAAATGAGGACCCAGTTTGTGGGGGCAATAAGCTGACTTTGTATAAATATCCAAAAAGTATGAAGGCTATTGCTTAACGCATTGTAAGCCGCCCTGAGTCTCTGGAGAAGGGCGGCATATAAATCAAATTAAAAAAAAAAAAAACTCGATTTCATTGAGAGTCACATCAGGTTTGTGTTTGACCTCGGGGGGGGGGCAGGGGGTCATGGCCAGGGTGGGCGTGGCCAGCATGACATTACTTGTGTTGGGGGGGGAAACCTGTGGTAGTCCGAGTGCTCTGCCAGCGAAAATGGGTGGCCCTCGTGAGCTCCATTTTCATTTCATTTCATTTTCATTTTATTAGATTTCTATACCGCCCTACTCCCGAAGGACTCAGGGCGGTGCACAGCCAAACAATAAAAATACATACAATACAAAATTTAAAAATAGAATAAAATCAAATTAAATAATTTTGGCCCCGACAAATTTAAAACACCAAACTTTTAAAACCAATTTAAAATTGAATATATAAAATACTAAAAGATATTTAAAATTTTAAAAATCTTTTATAAAAGAGGGGGAAAATTAGGCCAGGCCGGCCTGGTGAAATAGTAAGGTCTTTAAGGCGCGGCAGAAGGTGCGCAGATCCGGGATCCTCCGTATCTCTGGGGGGAGCTCGTTCCAGATAGTAGGTGCCCCCACAGAGAAGGCTCTCCCCCTGGGGGCCGCCAGTCGGCATTGTTTGGCTGACAGCACCCGGAGGAGCCCCTCTCTATGGGAGCGTACCGGCCGGTGGGAGGCTATTGGTGGTAGTAGGCGGTCCCCGGGTCCTAAGCCATGGAGCGCTTTAAAGGTGGTAACCAGAACCTTGAAGCGCACCCGGAAGACCACCGGGAGCCAGTGCAGCTCGCGCAGGAGGGGTGTTACATGGGAACGCCATGTCGCTCCCATTACCACCCGCGCGGGGGCCGCACTCTGCGCCAGTTGGAGCCTCCGGGTGCTCCTCAAGGGGAGCCCCATGTAGAGAGCATTGCAATAGTCCAGGCGGGAGGTGACAAGGGCATGAGTGACCGTGCGTAACGAGTCCCGATCCAGAAAGGGACACAACTGGCGAATCAGGCGAACCTGATGAAAAATCCTCCCGGTCACGGCCGTCAAGTGCTCTTCTAAAGACAGCCGTGAATCCAGGAGGACGCCCAAGTTACAAACCCTTTCCGTGGGGGCCAATGATTCGCCCCCAATAGTCAGTGATGGCGTCAACTGACTATATCGGACGTCGGAAACCACAGCCACTCAGTCTTGGATGGGTTGAGCCTGAGCCTGTTCCTCCCCATCCAGATCCGTACAGCCTCCAGGCACCGGACATTACTTCAAGGGCATTCGTTGGGGTGATCCGGGTGGAGATGTACAGCTGGGTGTCGTCAGCGTACTGATGGTACTCCACCCCAAAACCACGGATGATCTCGCCCAGCGCTTCACATAAATGTTGAACAGGAGAGGCGAGAGGACCGACCCTTGCGGCACCCCACATATGAGGGCCTCGGGGTCGACCTCTGTCCCCCTGTCAACACAGACTGCGACCGGTCAGAGAGAAAGGAGGAGAACCACCGCAACACAGTGCCTCCCACCCCCAACTCTTCCAACCGGTGCAGCATGATACCATGGTCGATGGTATCAAAAGCCGCTGAGAGATCTAACAGGACCAGGACAGAGGAGCACCCCCTGTCCCGAGCCCTCCAGAGATCATCAACCAACGCCACCAATGCCGTTTCCGTGCTGTACCCGGGCCTGAAGCCCGACTGGAACGGATCCAGATACGTCGTTTCATCCAGGTGCTGGGGGAGCTGTTGCGCGACCACACTCTCAACAACCTTCGCAACAAAGCGAAGGTTGGAGACCGGACGATAATTTACCAACATTGCCGGGTCCAGGGAAGGCTTCTTGAGAAGAGGCCTCACCACCGCCGCTTTCAAGGCGGCGGGAAAGTCACCCTCACTCAGCGAAGCGTTTATAATCCCCTGGAGCCAGCCTCGTGTCACTTCCCGGGAAGCCAGTACTAACCAGGAAGGACACGGGTCCAATAAACAAGTGGTCGCGTTCAGTCTACCCAGAATCCTGTCCACGTCCTCAGGGGTCACAGGATCAAACTCATCCCAGATAACATTCTCAAGACCTGCCCCTGTCTCTCCCCCTGAGACTACCCAGTCGGAGTCCAAATCTTCCCGAATCTGAGTGATTTTGTCATACAGATACTGAACAAAATCCTCGGCTCTACCCTCCAAGGGGTCCTCCCGCGCTTCCTGGTGGAGCAGGGAGCGGGTCACCCTAAAGAGGGCGGCCAGGCGATTATCTGATGACGCAATAAGAGCAGCAAAATAACTACATTTCGCTGCTTTTATCGCCACTAAGTAATTCCTAATGTGGGATCTTACTAGTGTCCGGTCAGATTCAGAAAGACTGGCCCTCCAACTACTCTCTAGGCGTCTTTTCCGGCGCTTCAACTCCCTCAGCTCCTCGGTAAACCAAGGAGCCAATTGAGATTGGCACCAGGTCAGAGGCTGCAAAGGCACGACCCGATCCAGAGCACCAGCAGCCGCCCTATCCCAGGCGGCCACCAGGTCTCCAGTCGAGGCGTGTGCCAGAACCTCAGGAAATGGCCCAAGCTCCGTCTGGAATCTGTCAGTTCCATCAGGCGCCTGGGGTGGAACCATCTTACCGGCTCCGCCTCCCTGCGGCGGGGTGCAGCGGTTCGAAAGTCGAGACGAAGGAGAGAGTGATCTGACCATGACAAGGGTTCAGTAACTATATCCCCTATATCAAGATCCCTCAACCACTGTCCAGAGACAAAAACCAAATCCAGCGTGTTTCCCCCTGTGTGGGTAGGGCCATGAATTAACTGGGTCAGGTCCATAGCTGTCATGGAAGCCATGAACTCCCGAGCCATCTCTGACGTCTCACGTCCGAGTGCTCTGCCAGCGAAAATGGGTGGCCCTCGTGAGCTCCATTTTCGGCAGAGATGGCTTCCTGCAACCCTCTGCCAGTGAAAACAGAGCTCAGGGGGACCCGTGTGGCCCTCCTGAGCTCCATTTACGTTGTCAGAGGCATTTCCAGGGAGGCATGGGCCAGATCTAAACAACACGGGCCTTGAGTTTGACACCCCTGGCCCAGTATGATTAGACACACAAGGAATTTTATTTTATTTTATTTATTATTTATTTATTTATTTAATTTGTATACCGCCCTTCTCCCAGAAGGGACTCAGGGCGGTGAACAGCCAAAATTAAAAATACATACAATACAAAAGTTAAGATAATTAAAAAGAATTAAATCATTGGCTTCCCAATTTAAAACCCCCACGTCTATAAAATTTAAAATCCCAATTAAAAACCATTTAGGCTAGGCCTATTTCTGGTGCAGAAGCTCTCAGGGTACAGGCAGAGCAACAGAATCGAAAAAGAATGTTCTTTCTGTGCCAATTTGGAAAGCTCAAACTGCCCAAGGAGCTGCTGATCCAGTTCTACAGAGGAATTATTGAGTCTGTCATCTGCACCTCCATAACTCTCTGGTTTGTTTCTGCAACCCAAGACAGACACAGACTTCAGAGGATAATTAGAACTGCAGAAGAAACAATAGCTACCAACCTGCCTTCCATTCAGGACCTGTGTACTGCACGAGTCAAAAAGAGGGCTGGGAAAATATTTGCAGACCCCTCGCATCCTGGACATAAACTGTTTCAACTCCTACCCTCAAAATGATGCTATCGAGCATTGCACGGAAAAACAACTAGATATAAGGACAGTTTTTTCCCTAACGCTATCACTCTGCTAAAAAAAAATAATTCCCTCAACACTGTCAAACTATTCACTAAGTCTGCACTACTATTACTATGAGTCTTCTCATCGTTTTTATCACCCATCTCCTCCCACTTATGACTTCATGACTGTAACTTTGTTGCTTGTATCCTTACGATTTATATTGACTGTTTCCTAATATGATTTGATTGCTTATTTGTACCCTATGACTATCGTTAAGTGTTGTACCTTATGATTCTTGATGAACATATCTTTTCTTTTATGTACACTGAGAGCTTATGAACCAAAGACAAACGCCTTGTTTGTCCAATCACACTTGGCCAATAAAGAATTCTATTCTATTCTATCATCACTCCCCCCACACACACACACATACACCACTATCACCATCCAATAAGAGGAAGTTGTAGGAAGGCCCCTTCCCCAAATTAAAATATGGTTTATTCTTAATATTAAGAATATTAATATTAACATTTCCCCAAAGGAGTGTTGGAAGAAATATCCATCTGGTTCAGTTCGAAGCCAGAGAAAAGGCACTGGAGACAAAATGGAGGCTGGAGGCCAATTGGAAAGAGGATTCATTTATTGATGAAGCAGAAGCACATGTTTGTGGTTCTGGTGCAGCTGGCCACATGGAGTTGAGAGTGGGTGGCTTTTATACCTTCTCTTGGGCTTTGCACTTGAGCTTCCTGTGCCTGTGCAAGAACATGTATTCTATTGGCTGTTGTAGGGGTTATGTAGGGGTCATAGCTGGCTCTGTAGGTTGTCTGAGCTAAATTTGGTTGAGGTTTCTGAGGGTGATTGAATGAAGGGGTTTGTGCTCTGAAAGGGTGTTGACTAATTCATAATATGGCTTAATGGCTTTGCCCTGATTTCGATCTTGAGTGAGGGCTATCTGCTTATGAATAGAGCTACCTAGATACTTGGCTTCTTTCAATAAGTTCTTTAACTCTTAAGTGCTGAGGGATATTAAGAAAGGTGGGGGCTGCTTTCTGTCTGGAAAAAACATGTTTCTCCATTTCTCCCTTTGGGAAAATCTTTTTTTTTTAAATTTGATTTATATGCCGCCCTTCTCCGGAGACTCAAGGCGGCTTACAATGTGCTAAGCAATAGCCTTCATTCTTTTGTATATTTATACAAAGTCAGTTTATTGTCCCCACAAACTGGGTTCTCAATTTACCTACCTTAGAAAGGATGGAAGGCTGAGTCAACCTTGAGCCTTGGCGAGATTCGAACCTGCAATAATTGCAGGCAGCTGTTCTTAATAACAGGGTGCTTTAGACCACTGTACTACCAAGGCTCTTCCCTTTTTAATATTCTTCAAAATATTTCATTCTTCTAGGGAGGGTGGCTTCCCACAGGAGAAATGGAGAAGCATGTTCTTAAAGGCAGAGAGCAGCCCCCAGTCTTCCTGCAATCGGAAACAACCTCCAGCAGATGCCTGAAGTCTTTAGAGATGGATTATTTTGTGCCCATTTAAGAAATTCAGGCCAGCCTATTCATAAAGAAAACGCCTTCAGCACAGCTCCCCCAGAAGGGATGAAAAGTAGAAAAACAAAGACTCTTAAAAATCTACATCTCCCCCCACCCAAATTATAAGGACAGAATATGACCTTTAGGACATAATAGGATTAACTCACCAGCAAAAGGCCTAAGGCTCACTGCATTGCACAGCCCCTGGAGCATCTCAAACACAAAGCCCTATAAAGATCTATCCATTCACCCAGCCAAGGGGTCAGCCACCCCAGAAACTGCTGCTGTCAATGAAGTTTCTGGAAACCAAATAAACCTTCTTTCCTTGCAGCCAGTCAGCCACCATTTTATTTCCTGCACCTTCTCCCAGCTTGGAACTGGACCGGATTTTTCTTCCTACATAATACCATGTTTCTCAGAAAATAAGACCAAGTCTTATTTTCTTTTAGAGTTGAAAATAAGCACTTGGGCTTATTTTTGAGGCGGTCTTACTTTTTTTGAGGTGCAGCAGGCCAGACTCAGTGAGCTGGACATGCCGTGGATGCACCATCACCTCCATTCCAAACCTTCAGCTTTCGAAATGGAGTCTTTTTGGCGAACAGGAGGAAAATGGGGAGGGGGAATTTTCCTTCCTGTCATCCTTCCCTCAGTCTGTGCTGAGCTTGAGGAATGGGTGACCCATTTTCCTCCTGTTTGCCAAAAAGCCTCCTGCGAGCCTCCCCAAAAGAGGGAAAAGGCAAAGCAGCTGGCCGCGGAGTTGCCAGCTTCGGGGAAGCGGCCCAACAAGCAGAAGTGCTGAGCCCACAAAGAGAAGGGCAAAAGCAGTATTTGCGCTGCCCCAAGGGGCCAGCGAGCTGCAGCCAGACAGTTGCTCTCCCCCGCACCCACGCTGCCACTCGTGCTGGCCACACCCATCCCCTCAGCCTTATTTTTGGGGTAGGGGTAATATTAGGCCCACCCCCAAAAAATTAGGGTTGGACTTATTATTGGGGTGGGTCGTGTTTTTGGAGAAACACGATAATACTACAGCCATTCATGGGTAAATATACATAGACATTAGACAGCACACTGAGAATTCAGATGTTCAGCACTGTCAGAGGTATAGAATATGGAATACTTTATTGTATGTTTGTATATATGTACATATAATACATATAATATATTTATATAGAATAATGGAAATTAATTAATAGGTGATGTTTATGTACTGTATATGTAAATTTGTTTCTCAATTGTGAGAAACTTGTATGTTTTTAAATGTTTTTTCTTTTAAACAATAAAGTTTATTAATAAAAAAAAGAGAGAGAGAATTCAGATGTTCAGCAGAGTGATGGCACAAGAGAGAAAAACTGTCTCTGTATCCAGTTGTCTTGCCATGCAATGCCCTATAGCGCCGTCATGAGGGAAGGAGATGAATCAGTTTATGGCCAGGATGTGAGAGGTATTTTCTCAGCCCTCCTTCTGACCCAAGCAATATACAGGTCTTCTATGGAAAGCAGACCAGTTGCAATTGTTCTTTCTGCAGATGCTTGCTGCAATCCAATTTTTATTATTTCCTTTGACAAAGTGGATGAATTAATGGCCCACTCCAGGTGAACCACAATCTACCAAGGAATATTGGGGAGGCCGTGACTGATGTCATGGCGATATGACGGGACCCGTGGGGTTCCGTGGATTGCGCCGAAATCCAAACTGCCAGGAGGTCCTGACAGACAAAAAATCACCTTGGAGGGGCGATGAATAAAGAGAGCACACTCCACTGATCTCAGGGAGCCTGCAATCTCCCTGATTGATCTGGAGAAGGCTCTCAAACCTGACAGAAAGGAAAAGACGGCATTTCGGAATAAAAATGGAAGTTGAAAATAAAAGAAGAAGATTAAAGAAGAGTAGAAAATATGTTGACATAGAGATGTAAACAATAGGATGATTGTTAGTATTAGGACTATTAGGATTATTATGCTTAATATTATTATATTCTTATTAGACGATACGTTAAGAGGGAAAAATGAATAGGTTTACTATGTTCAATACTACAATTGTAAGATCAGAGAATTAATATCAACGTAATGAATGCTGTTGTAAATCCTGATGGTTATTGCACAGAGATATTTGTACCCAGATGACACACTGTTTAATGGAAGATGGAATTTTTAGATTTAAAAAAATAATATATATAATAATAATAATAATAATAATAATAATAATAATAATAATAATAATAATAATAA
>NW_026844028.1:99903690-100278108 GCF_029531705.1 Pantherophis guttatus | reverse complement strand
TTTCTCCTTAGTTCTAAGGTTGCTTCTCTCCTTGATGAGTTTCCACCCATTGCTTCTTGTCCTGCCCTCAGTTGCTTTGGAGAATAGCTTGATTCTCTCTTCTTTCTGGCACCCCCTGAGATATTGGAACACTGCTATCATGTGTGTGTGTGAGAGAGAGTTTCTTCATTGAGCTGGGAGGTATGTATGTTTGTGTGTGACAGAAACATACATACACATACAGTATATCATATCAATGTAGGAGTCCATCTCCTAAACTGAGCAAACTAAAGCCAACTTTTAAATATATATTTAAAATAATTGATTGACACTGCCAGGTAATACTTTTTAAACTCCTCCATTTAAACAAAGCAAATTTAATTTTAAGTTTAATTAAAGGGAAATTTAATTAGAAAGAAGATTAAATTTTAATTAAATTCCCTCAAAATCCTTATCCATGCCTCCACTGCTAATATTTCTCTTCGAGGCAAATCCCTTCTTAATATTCGTAAATTCTATTCTGGTAAACTTCTTCTTTATATTTAAATCATATCTGCCTGGTTGAATATTCTCTCTTCTGGGGAAAGAGAAAGAAAATCATTATGCCTTTGAAAATACTCGAAGAGCTACTCCAATGGAGCCAGCATCCACTGGAAAAAAACTTGAATGTGTGTAAGTGCTAACTTTGTAAAAACTATGATGACTGCTAGGGAAGTATTGATGAATTGGCTAAGAATCCATCTCCAGCCACTGTCAACCTGATAGATGATATTCAGAAGTTTACAAATGGATTATGAAAACTTTAGTTTGCTCAAGATATTTCACCATCTGAGATTTTCCTTCAAGTATAAGCAAGGGACTTCATTCTGTAATATGTCAAGATCAAGTGAGGTACTAATAGCACTCTGTAAAGGCTTAGTAAGACCATACGTAGAATACTGCATCCAGTTTTGGTCACCACACTATAAAATAGATGTTGAGACTCTAGAAACAGACATGCAGAGAAGAGCAACCAGGATGATTAGGGGGCAGGAGGCTAAAACATACGAAGAACGGTTGCAGGAACTGGGCATGGCTAGTCTAGTGAAGAGAAGGACCAGGGGAGACATGATAGCAGTCTTCCAATATTTGAGGGGCTGCCACAGAGAGGAGGGGGTCAAGCTATTCTCCAAAGCATCTGAAGACCAGACAAGGAATGATGGATGGAAACTGAACAAGGAGAGATTCAACCTGGAAATAAGGAGAAATTTTGTGACAGTGAGAACAATCAACGAAAGGAACAAATTGACTTCAGAAGTTGTGGGAGCTTCATCACTGGAGGCTTTCAAGAAGAGATTGGACTGCCATTTGTCAGAAATGGTGTAGGTAGGGTCTCCTGCTTGGGTGGGGGGAGCGGGTTGGACTAGATGACCTCCAAGGTCCCTTCCAACTCTGTTAATCTGTTAAATGTCATTGCTATCACTTCCCCCTACATAGCCAACAGACCATGATGATTTCTGTGACTTCATCAGAATGGAGTAAATATCTTACCCTATTTTGAGAAAGAAAGATCTTGTGTCACTTCTGGAGCTTAGCTATTTGCTTGCAGACAATTTCATGACCCAGCTAGATAATATCATCAGTCCTGGAAGGGAATGAGGTTTGCTCTCTGATTTTATACCAATGGCTTGAGCCCTGTCAGTGTTGGTGAGAGTGTTTTTGTTTTGTTTGTGTTATGTCCTTATAAGGACATCCGCCCGGATTGGCTGCGAGCCATCAGGCGGGAGATTTGAATCCCTGTCAAGGAGCGGTGCGTCTGCCGGGAGCGAATATAAGGAGAGCCCCGGCAGCGCGCCTGCGGTCTTGTCTTGTTACCTTTGTAGCTAATAAAGTTACTTAATGTATCGAGCTGGTCACGTCTTCATTTCCTGCGCCTGATCTAACACTGGCGACGAAGGACTAGAGAAGAGAACCTGAGCAAGTCTCGTGGCACGATCGCCCACCCAGCTAAAGGCCCGAAACCACAGCGACCCTCAGAATGGCAACTCCGCAAGCTCCGATTGCCGCACTGAACCCGATACGTCTTCATTTCCTGCGCCTGATCTAACAGTTTGTTTGTTTTTTTTTAATTTGATTTATATGCCGCCCTTCTCCGAAGGCTCAGGGCGGCTTACAATGTGCTCAGCAATAGCCTTCATCCTTTTGTATATTTTATACAAAGTCAGCTTATTGCCCCCACAACTGGGTCCTCAATTTACCTACCTTAGAAAGGATGGAAGGCTGAGTCAAGGTTGATTCGAACCCTGCAGTAATTGCAGGCAGCTGGTCTTAATAACCAGCTTAATAACAGGGTGCCTTAAACCCCTGTACTACCAAGGCTCTTGTTTTTGGTTACAGGATTAGGCTGTTGGCTACTCTTTGATTGTTTGCCTGAGTTGACAGCTCCTCAACTGAGGTATTGTTTATTTCTTGATTGTTGGTCTAGTATTAAGTCATTAACAATGTGTAGAACAGTCCAGTGCACACATTCTGAAGAGAGAGAAGTTCCTTGCGGATAGGCTACAGCAAAAGCATGGAAGAATAAACTTGATCCAGCTCAGATTGGTTCCTGCAACATTATCCTGGGACATGTATATTTGCCTCCATTCTGATCAGAATCAGAATGGAGCTGGAAGAGTCCTTGGAGGTCTTCGAGTCCAGACCCCTGCTGTTGTGGCTTGTCAGCGGATTGTAGCTAATTCTGACAGTGAGAAGGCTGGTGTGGTGCTGCACCAGCAGCCTGTGCAGCTGGCACCCAAGTCAGACAATGAGGAGGCTGGAGAAGATGTGGTGCCAGAGGTAGGGATTCAGCCAGGGCCTTCAGAACCTCCAGAAGCTCCTTTAAGTGAAGAGGACGAGGGGAAGGAGTCTCTTCTCAATGCACGGGCTTGCAGAGCTGCCAAAAGGCAGGAGTGGCTCCTCAGGAGGAGGTCTCCTTGAGAGTAAGGCTTGGGGCTAATGGGCCATTCCCTTAGCCTATTTAAGGAGGAATGCCAACTGAAGCAAGTTGTAGGGAATAACTTTAGTTCATTCTCCTTCGCGTCTGGATTCTCTGCAAATTGCTTCTGGGCTTTCTGCCAACCTTAGTAAGATTGTGATTACTTTATCTTTGTTTTCTTGTAGGCTGTTAAGGAAGTTTATTAACAGCCTTTGTTTGGAAAAGACTGAGTTATTTTAGTAAATTTAAGTTTTGTACAAACTTTGTGTGTGCTGTGTTCTTTGGGGTCCATAGCTGGGGCAAAACACCTGCTCAAGCAGAAGATCCTATACCATTTCAGGTAAGTGACTGTCTAGTAGTCCTTTCTTAAGCACTTCTAGTGATGGAGTACACACAACTTCTGAAGGCAAGTCGTTCCATTGATTAATTAATAACATTGGTCATTTAGTCCAACCCCCTGCTCAAGCAGGAGACCATATGCCTGTGATGGCGAACCTATGGCATATGTGCTACAGGTGGCATGCGTAGCCATATTGGTGGGCACGCGAGCTCAGCTCTGGTGTGCATGAGCGTGCCGGCCAGCTGAATTTTGGGCCTTCTTGGCCCACCAGAAGTAGGGAAACAGGCTGTTACCTGCCTCCAGAAGGCCTTGTGGGGTGGTGGGGAAGGCCCGTTTTTCTCTCTCCCAAACCTCCAGAGCTTTTCTAGGAGCCTGGGGAGGGCATCCCCCCAGAGGCCCTCCAGAGGCCAGAAATGGCCCGTTTGCCAACTTCCATCTCTGGCCTCCGGAAGGCTTCCAGGGGTGGGAGGTGGGAAAGGCCGTTTTCACCCTCCCCAGACTCCTAGAAAGGCTCAGGAGGCTCGGAAGAGCAAAAAACAGGCCTACCATGCCATTGCATGCCAGGAGCGTGGGGAGCATGGGGGGGGTCATCACTGCCCTATGCCATTTCAGACAAGTGACTGTCCAGTCTCTTCTTTAAAACCTCCAGTAATGGAGCACCCACAACTTCTGAAGGCAATTTCTCTTCCCCTGGTTAATTGTCCTCACTGTTAGGAAGTTTTTCCTCAATTCCAGGTTGCTTCTTCCCTTGATTAGTTTCCATCCATTGTTTCTTGTCTTGCCCTCTGGTGCTTTGGAAAATCACTAGTATTAATCTTAGTATTAATCTACCCAGCTTTTTATATCCACCCCGAACCAGTCCAGTGATGCCCTTGACGTGATGTCCCGGTGCCTGGAAGTGGTACGGATCTGGATGAGGAGTAACAGGCTTCAACTTAATCCGGCCAAGACTGAGTGACTGTGGATACCGGCATCTCGGGCCGAGCAAGAGGTTCCAACACTGTCTACTGGGGCAAGGCATTGCCTCCCGTAGACAGGGCGCACAACTTGGGCGTCCTCTTGGACTCACGGCTGAGTCTGGAGGATCATATCACGGCCGTGACCAGGGGGGCGTTTGCCCAGGTTCGCCTGGTGTGCCAGTTGCGCCCATACTTGGACCGAGATGCCCTACACACAGTCACTCATACACTAGTCACCTCCCGGATCAACTACTGCAATGCTCTTTACCTGGGGCTGCCCGTGAAGACCACCCGGAGGCTTCAGCTGGTGCAGAATGCAGTCGCGCGGGTTGTTGCGGGAGGGACCTGATACTCCCATATTACACCACTCCTGCGCGGCTTGCATTGGTTGCTGGTTGCCCTCCAGGTGAGATTCAAGGTGCTGGTGTTAACCTATAAAGCCCTTCATGGCTTAGGTCCAGGATATTTGTCGGACCACCTGCAACCAGCGTCAACTTCCCATCGCCCGGTGCGCTCTCACAGAGAGGGCCTACTCAGGGTGCCGTCGGCTAGACAATGTCGGCTGGTGACCCCCAGGGGTAGAGCCTTCTCTGTGAGCGCCCCCACCCTTTGGAATCAACTTCCCTTGGGGCTCCGGTTGGCCCCTGACCTTCGTACCTTCCGCTGTGAACTGAAAACCTGGCTATTTATATCTCTGGACTGATGGGGTAGTATATTTTAATTTTTTAAAACACTTTTTTGATATTTTTTATGTATATTCGTTGTTTTTAACAGTCGCTTGGTCGACTGTCGTTGTGAGCCGCCCTGAGTCCTTGGAGATAGGGTGGCATACAAATTTTATAAAATAAATAAATAAAAATAAATAATAATCTCTGCATTTATTTGAGAAAGCTCCATTGCATAATGGAATGTGTGCATCCTAAATTCTTGGAGTGGGCTTTCTCACAGCTGAAAACTCCACAATCTGATCTTAAGCACATTTCTTAAAAAGTACTGGGATTTACTGTTCCGGCAGAAGGAAGATCTCATCCGTGCATGGACCAGCGAACGTCTTTCAGATGAGTTAACTATTGATTCATGTTGGGCCAAAGAAAACCAAGAATTAGCAGCTGGAGACAGATACAGGCCAAGCAAGGTGAGATAGGAGAGGATTGCTTCAGAGCAAACAAGACAAGCAACAAGTATGGCTGAGCTGACAAATCAAGTCACCAGGATTTAGCCTGTGGCTTGAAGCTGCTATCGCTGAGAAGCAATCAGTAGCAAGTGGATAGATCAGTGTTAGGTCCCAAGGTCAAGTTGCAAACTGAATGAGAAATTCCACTGCCAGGTTGTATTTCAAATGCTTGAAAGGAGGCTGTATGAAGCCAAGGAAATAGGGAGAGTAGAATACGGCCATAATTAAAAAAGATACCAGAGATGAGAAGTAAGGGACATTACATTGCATGTTAAGATCTAGTTTCTCCTTCAGTGGAGGCATTCCTTTTCTGGAGGCGGAGGACATTTTTAAGATGTTGGATAACCATTTGTCTGAAGCGGTGTAGGGTTTCCTGCCTAAGCAGACGGTTGGACTAGAAGACCTCCAAGGTCCCTTCCAACTCTTCTCTTCTCTTCTCTTCTCTTCTCTTCTCTTCTCTTCTCTTCTCTTCTCTTCTCTTCTCTTCTCTTCTCTTCTCTTCTCTTCTCTTCTCTTCCCTTCCCTTCCCTTCCCTTCCCTTCCCTTCCCTTCCCTGCCATTCCATTCCATTCCATTCCATTCCATTCCATTCCATTCCATTCCTATTCTATTCTATTCTATTCTATTCTATTCTATTCTATTCTATTCTATTCTATTCTATTCTACTTAAAAACTTCCAGTGTTGGAGCATTCACAACTCCTGGAGGCAAGTCGTTCCACTGATTAATTGTTCTAACTGTCAGGAAATTTCTCCTTAGTTCTGAGTTGCTTCTCTCCTTGATTAGTTTCCACTCATTGCTTCTTGTCCTGCCCTCAGGTGCTTTGGAGAATAGCTTGACTCCCTCTTCTTTGGGGCAGCCCCTGAGATATTGGAAGACTGCTATCATGTCTCCCCCAGTCCTTCTCTTCATCAAACTAGACATACCCAGTTCCTGCAACCGTTCTTCATATGTTTTAGCCTCCAGTCCCCTAATCATTTTTGTTGCTCTTCTCTGCGCTCTTTCTAGAGTCCCCACAACTTTTTTACATCGTGGCGACCAAAACTGAATGCAGTATTCCAAGTGTGGCCTTAGCAAGGAATTATAAAGTGGTATTAACATTTCACATGCTCTTGATTCTATCCCTCTGATAGAATTCCCCAAGGATGGACTCCAGGATGAGTCTGAAAGCTCGGAAGACTAAACCTCTGGTCCCATTGACCAACTCAGATTTGTTCTTGCTAATTTATCTATGTGTCAGTCATGTATTTGGAATAGAAGCTTCATCCAGCTCTACCTTCTCCATTGTGAGTTGAAGAAGAAACTTCTGGCACTTTAGAGTCAATTTCCAAAGGCTGTGAAATCTGAACGTACCCTTCTTCCCCAATATGTCGATGACAATCGGTCATCCAGGTAGAGTTGTCTGGACGTTGAGTCATGGTAACTGGACTTCTTTTCTTTTTGGTTTGAAATGTTTTGCTGCCTATCCAAGTAGCTTCTTTGGTCTGAGCAAGTTGGTTAGTTGGGACCCTATATATGTCCTCCAGGGTTGTTTTATTTGCCTGGATTGGCTCCTTAGGTGAGTAGGCAGACAGCCGTTAAGGATCATTGCTCCTAAATTCTCTCTTAAGTGGGTTGTCCGCAAAAGGTACTTTCTCAAGAGACAACTGGACTTTCTTTGTTTTTCCTTGAAGACATTTCACTTCTCATCCAAGAAGCTTCCTTCAGTTCTGACCGAATGGTGGGAGGATGGAAGGATTTATATTCTTTGTAGTCATCTGGTCATTGGCACTCTCTCTGAGAGTGCTTGAGGCCACTTGGAAGTTTTATCTGTGCCCTCATGGTCACATAAATAGCGCAAATGGGAGTGGAATCTTCTTGGAACTGCTGAAAGGACTGTTTTGTAAACAGAAGATAGGGGCTGTCATTTCCCTCCCCCTCTATTAAGAGAGAGCTGTTTAATTTTAACGTAGATGGCCTCTTTGACCCCTCTTTCAAACCAGCAGTCCTCTCTGTCTAGAATATGGACTTTGCTGTCTTCAAAAGAGTGGCCTTTGTCTCTTAAGTGGATTGTTAAGTGTGACCTTCCTGGTGAACCTGTGAAGTGGTCTTGATCTTCTTGGTCCACTTCACCATGGAGGTCACCCTTAACAGCTCATCTAAGAGAAGGATTTAGGAGTCACAACCCTAACAACTCTCTGACTAATCATCTAATGAGCCTATTCAGGAAGCTAATTCAGGAAGCTCAAACTGCCCAAGGAGCTGCTGATACAATTCTGCAAAGGAATTATTGAGTCTGTCATCTGCACCTCTATAACTGTCTGGTTTGGCTCTGCAACCCAACAAGACAGACACAGACTTCAGAGGACAATTAGAACTGCAGAAAAAACAATGGCTACCAACCTGCCTTCCATTGAGGACCTATATACTGCATGGATCAAAAAGAGGGCTGTGAAAATATCTATAGCCATCCTGGACATCAACTGTTTCAACTTCTACCCTCAAAACGATGCTATAGAGCACTGCACACCAGAACAACTAGACACAAGAATAGTTTTTTCCCAAATGCCATCACTCTGCTTAACAACTAATTCCCACAACACTGTCAAACTATTCACTAAGTCTGCATTACTATTACTATGAGTCTTCTCATCGTTTTTATCACCCATTTCCTCCCACTTAACCAAAATTTATAAATATCTAATAAAATACAAATTAGGAGAGGAGGTGGTTAAAGAAAACATGATAATTTGGGCCAAAAATGTAGGATACAATATTGAATTGGATTACTGGGAAAAATTGTGGAAGACAAATTATAAGCTGACAATGTCTATACCCTATAAAGAAAACCTTTACAAAATGTACCTTAGAATTCTTGATGTATGTATCTTGTCTTTTTATGTACATTGAGAGCATATGCACCAAAGACAAATTCCTTGTGTGTCCAATAACACTTGGCCAATAAAGAATTCTGTTCTGTTCTGTTCTGTTCTTATTCTGATTGGGTGAGAAATTAAAGCACTCTGGAGGATATATATCAGGGGTGGGTTCTACTTACCTTTACTACTGGTTCGCAGCGGGGCCGAAGGCGCAGAAGCATTTTGGTGACGTCGGGGTCGGTGGCCTCCCAACGGTTTTACTACCAGTTCTATAGAACCAGTGCAAACCGGGGGCAACCCACCACTGATATATATGGGGGTCCCCCTTAACCAACTTGCTCAGTCTGAAGAAACTACTTGGATACGCAGTGAAATAGAATAGAAAAGAAGTCCAGTTGCGTCCATGACTCAGCGTCCAAACCTTCTTCTCCAACAGCCGTCGTGAGGGGAAAAACGAAACGAAACAAAATGGCAACTACCAGAAGTAGCCTCTGAAATCTGTTTTATTTCACTATTGGCTTATGTTAGTTGAAGTTTCTGAATGCACAATCCTGCTTTGGAAATTCAAATCAGATTTCAGAAAGACCAGCTGAAGATCAGACTCTGGATCTTTAAGGGTGCATGGATTCTGTAGAGAGGTGGGATTCACTTACCTTCCCTACCGGTTCTCAAATGTGAGTGCATGCATTCTGGGCATGCGCACAGCCTCCAAAATGTGGCTAAATAGGATGGCATTACATCCGGGCGGGTGGGCAGGGCCTACCTCAGTCGCCAGTACCGTTTCGCCCGAACCAGGCAGAACCGGCTGAATCCCATCACTGATTCTGTAGCTTCAGAGTTAAGTTTTACTCTAGATCAGGGGTCAGTCTGCAACCTTAAATACTCAAAGAGCCATTTGGACCCGTTTCCCACAGAAAAGAAAACACCGGGAGCCACAAAACCTGGGTGGGCGTGGCCAGCTCGATGTCACTCACTTCCAGCAGTCACATGACACCCCTCCTAGCCACGCCTACCCAGCTGGTCATTAGGGCAGAGAACCAGTTGTTAAAAAAACGGGAACCACAAAATCCTTTTGACATATCTCTCTCTCTTACCATGCCCACGAAGCCACACCCACAGAACTGGTATTTTTAAAAAATTGAATTTCACCACTGGTGCTGACCAAAGAAGAGTTCTGGAAGAAGAAAGAAGAAAGATAGAAGTGAAGTTGGCTCCAAGCAAACTTTATAAATGAGGTTGGAAATTCCTCCGGTGGTTTTCAAGCTTCTATATTTACTTCTAATTCTTGCATGAAATATACTTCTTTGAAAAGTGCATAATTCCTGCCTCCTCGATCTCGCTCAGCTGTGTGAGTCTTGACAATTCCTTGCCATTATTTAACAATGGGATTATCCACAGTTTAAATATGTATAAAAAGGAACCCTAATCAGGCCAACCTTCACCAAGTCCAGTTTTAATCACTGTAAGTAAATTCTAATTTGTGCAACTCTGGGTTAAAGGCACACTTGTTAATTCACAAAAGTTAATCTCTTTTTTGGAATGTAACTCTCTAGGAATTAAAAGGAAGCCTTCGGCCTTTTTAAAACACGGCAAAACTTTGGCTGTCGGTGGCATTACTGACCCTCTGGAAATCACTAAGAATGATTCAAACTTCTTATAATATGCATCAGGCCGTGGTTATAAAATTGTTCGTTTGCTCTGTTCTTCCCCGACAGAATTCAGCAAGATGCTAAAATGGGATTGCTTTGGGGGCCGATAACACAACAGTGCAGAATTCAAAAGTAATTAATGCATCAGTTAAAGAATAGATTATGAATCAGCTGAAGTTCTTAAATTGCCTGCCCCAGGTATAGTTCTTTAATAAACGGGCTCATTAATTATTTCTAAATTATATGTGTCAATTTGCTTTCCTAGGACACGATCCAGGCTATGTTAACTACTCTTAGAAGATTCATCAATTCGCTCTACTAGAAAACGCCGAAGTCAGCTTGAATTGTCACAACCACGGAGTAAGAATTAGGTTAACCTCTCGGAGATTCTCAATCATCTCACAGTTGTCCCAAAGGTGCTGTTAGAAGAAATATCCTTCTGGGTTCAGCTCCAAGTGGGGAAAAAGACACTGGAAACATGGAGACTGCTTGGAAAGATGGTTTAATGGTGGACAGGATCACATGGTTTGAGTTCCTGAACAGAAAAAGGGCGAGATGCAGCGAGTCCCCGGGTTTTATGCCCTCTCTGGCTTTGAACTTTCTGAGGCCCAGAAAGAGTATCCTGATTGGTTGTCAGACTCCCAGGGGGTGGGGGTCTTAGCTAGCCTTGCTGGCTGATGTAATCTTCCCAGGTGCCATGTGGGGAGTTTCTGTTGCTAAATGGGTCCTATGGTTCCCAACTTGCATGCACACACATCCTCACTGCTGTGAGCAGTGGGTGAGCGTACACATGTGTGTGTCCTCCATTTAAGTGAGCAGAAGGCACGTGAGCCCACCACTTGTACAAATAGAGGTGTGTGCAGTGCACACTTGCCAGCTACTCACACAGAACCATCCCCTCTCCTCCACTGCCACCTGTCCGCAAAGCTGGAAACACTAGGTGGTTCAGTGGCTAAGACACTGAGCTTTGTCGATCAGAAAGGTCAGCAGTTCAATGGTTCGAATCCCTTGTACAGGTCTCCTGCGTCAGCAGGGGGTTGGACTAGATGACCTCCAAGGTCCTTTCCAACTCTGTTACTGTTACTGTTACATTAGGATCAGGGGTGCAATCCAATTTTTTTTTCCCTACTGGTTCTGTGGCCGTGGCTTGGTGGTCGTGGCAGGGAAAGGATATAGCAAAATCTCCATTCCCACCCCACTCCTGGGGGGAGGATATTGCAAAATTTCCATTCCCACCCCACTCTGGGGCCAGCCAGAGGTGGTATTTGCTGGTTCTCCGAAATACTCAAAATTTCCACTACCGGTTCTCCAGAACTGGTCAGAACAGTGATGGCTAACTTTTTCCAGCTAACCTTTTCCAAGTGCCCAAAGCGCGCACGAATGCGTGAGAATTTGAGAATGCATGCCCAAAACCACAAAATGCAATGTATGTGCAGCCCCCACGCATGAGGGCCCCCCTACGCATGCACGCATACCTACGCCACCCCGCACGCATGTGTGCTGGGCCCCCATGCATGTGCCCTGCCTCCCACATATGCGCAGCAGAGACCCAAAGACCAGCTGGCTGGTGGGAGGCACGTGCGCATGCACGGCGGAGCTGAACTAGGGATGCTCTTTGTTAAACCCCTCTATAAGCATCTGACATACTACTAGTGATCAAAGCTAGTTGGCAGGTAGATAAGTCAATGAAATTCAAGGCGGGCTGGACTTCAATGTCTGGTGGGCATGAAGGGACTTGAGACTGATGATGCATTTGACCCCTCCTTCAAGGTCAGTCTGGTCATCTCCTACAGCTGTGACGGCAAACCTATAGCATGCGTGCCACAGGTGGCACGCAGAACCCTCTCTGTGGGCACATAAACTGTTGCCCTAGCTCAGCTCCACTGTACATGTGTGTGCGCTTCCCGCCGGCCAGCTGATTTTTGGGTCTCTGCCGCACATGTGCGGGGGGCAGGGCACATGTGGGAGATGTGTGCACATGAGCGTGGGGGATGGGGGAGTCGTGAACACATGCATGGGAGGCAGGGGGGAGCACAGGGGCGGCCCCCCCACAGCCCATTTTTGGTCCCAAGAGGCTGCAGGGAGGCCTGCTAGGCCCAAAATGAGGCACGGGGAGGGGTCATATGTGTGGGGGCTGGGGAGAGCACAGGGGGTCATGTGCACATACATGGGGTGGGGGAGCATGCAGGGGTCATGCGTGCATGTGAGGGGGAATGGGGCATGTGGAGGCGTCGCACACGAATTTCATTATGGATCCCGGCTGTTGTGCACAAGCGCGCTTTCGGCACTTGACGACAAAAAGATTAACCATCACTGTCCTACAGCAACAATGATGCAGTCCGCTGAATCTCATTTCACAAAACCCAGTTGAGGAGAGTTCCCACAGGGTGCCAAATTTAAAACAGAATAGACCTGGAAGGGACCTTGGGGTGGTCTTCTAATCCAACCCCCTCCTCAAGCAGGAGATCCTATACCATTTCGGACAAGTGGCTGTCCAGTCTCTCCTTAAAAACCTTCCCTGTTGGAGCACCTACAACATCTGAAGGCAAGTCGCTCCACTGGTTGATTGTCCTCACAGTTAGGAAGTTTCTCCTTAAATCCAGGTTGCTTCTCCCCTTGGTTAGTTTCCACCTATTGTTTCTTGTCCTGCTTTCTGGTGTTTTGGAAGAATAGGTTGACTCCCCTCTTCTTTGTGGCAGCCCTTCAAATATTGGAATACTGTTATCATGTCACCCCCAGTCCTTCTTTTCTCTAGACTAGCCAAACCCAAATCCTTAAATACAAAATCTGCAGGAGAACTTATTTATTTATTATATTTCTATACTGCCCTTCTCCCGAAGAACTCAGGGGAGTGTACAGCCTGATTAAAAGCACAAAGACAGACAAAATTTAAAAATAATTAAAATTATTAAATGATAGGCCCAATTTATAAAACCCCAAATTTAAAATCTCATATTTAAAACCAATTAAAATCTTTATATTGATAGCCCAGCCTGGAGGAACAACAAGGTTTTGAGGGCACAGCGAAATACACGGAGATCAGAGATTTTACGAATTTCTGGGGGGAGTTCATTCCAAAGGGCAGGGGCTCCCACAGAGAAGGCCCTCCCCCTGGGTGTCACCAGCCAACATAATTTGGCCGATGGCACCCTGAGGAGACCCTCTCTGTGGGAGCGGACTGGCCGGTGGGAGGCTACTGGTGGCAGAAGACGGTCTCGAAGGTACCCGGGTCCTATGCCATGGAGCGCTTTAAAGGTGGTGACCAACACCTTGAATCGCACCCGGAAGACCACTGGAAGCCAATGCAGCTCACGCAGGAGAGGTGTCACATGGGAACGACCCCTCACTCCCATAATCCCCCGCGCGGCCGCATTCTGGACCAGTTGGAGCCTCCGGGTGCTTTTCAAGGGGAGCCCCATGTAGAGAGCATTGCAGTAGTCCAGTCGGGAGGTGACAAAGGCGTGAGTGACTGTGCGCAAGGCATCGCGATCCAGAAAATAAAAAAAAATTAATACTAAAAAATTAATAAAAATGGTTGCCCATGATCCAAAATTTGGAATAATTTACTCAAGGTTCAGGAAGCAGCAAGTTAGCCCTTCACATTTAAAGGTCCGCCATGCTTTTTCCTTCAATAGATAAGTGACGAGGTTATCTCCATGCTATTTGCTTCAGTATCCAGCGCTTCTGAACACCTCCAAACATTAAGATAATGAACAGTTCCTGATCTTCATTTCCAGTTTCTGATTTCTGCATGAGCAATTACTTCTCAACATGAAACCAGCTACTTAACAGTCCTCCGTTACTGTAATGTAACTCTTTTCCGAATCCGCTCTCTGTGAAAGCCATTTCAATGCCTCCTTTGTCAATCCCCGCGAATTCTGTCCATTAACTAAACATTATGTTGGCTCGCAGGCAAATATTTTAGCTCGGATAGATTATCCAGCCTCTTATAAATCAATCTTTCCAACAGGATCCCGCCGGTTTCTTTCTTTTTTTTTTTTTAATCTTCCCTCCTTAATCGCTTGATACAATCAATAAAGTGCCTTCTTAATCTTTGGAGGCATGGGGTGGCTGCCGACATCAAAACATTTTTGAATGAACATCGCCTAGTGCCAAAACATTTCTCCAACTTGAATTAAGGGAGAGGGATGAACGAGAGGGACAGAGAATGGATGTTGTGAACAAGGCCCAAGTAGTGATTACCAAACACAATTCTGTCCTCAACAAACTTATTTTATTAAAACAGCTGAGAATTAATTCATTCTCAGCTTAGTCCAAAATAGAATTCTTAATAATCAGTCCGTCAGCCTTATCACCATCCTTTGATGTCTTTGGCAACTTGCCAAAGGCTTTTCTTAGCAAACCCACCCCACAAAGTTCAAGAGATGCTGACAAGAAGCACTGGAATCAATGTTGCTTTGCTACAAAGAACCCAACAGCTCTTTGCTGCTCTTTTAAGCCTTATTGGAGGGGCCAATCATCTCCTGGCCTTACTCCCAAGTCGTCCTTTTTGCTTCAGCTGCTCTTGCCTTCTGGCAGCTCTTCGCATGCGTGCACTAGGAACAGGCTCCTCCTGTTCTTATGCCTCTCTGCTGTACGCCTCTGGAGGCTCCAGAGTCCGTGCATCGCTCCCAGATGGCCCTGGCTCCGTCTCTGCCTCCGACGCAGAGCCCTCATCCGGGCCTTCCCCTGACTCCAGGACTGGTCCATTGTCCTCCCCAGCCTCCTCACTGTCCGACTCCATTGCCAGGTCTGCAGGCTGCTGGCGGACCACAACAATGGGAAAGGAGAGTGTAAAAAAAAAAAAGCATTTATCTGGCCAATATTATATCAGAGCGGCCCAAAAGATAAATCAGAAATGGGTCAACCTTCATAGGTTTATTTACAATAGGAGGCCCTGAGTGATTGCTTTATCTTTTCAGAGCTCCGTCTCGTCTTTCCGCTTTGGAGACTCTGAAGTAATGTGGTCTCTGAAACTCCCCTGGTGAACAGACCCCCATATTTCAAGGAAGGTCACGGCGTAGACGTCTTTTCTCTCTCCCCCCAAAAATATATATATATGGTGGCGAACTGCCTGTTCGAACAGCATCTGTCATAATGAGTGAACAGTTATTAAGGCAGATGGACACGGGTGATGGATTCTTAAAGAGAGAACAGCCACCGAAGTGCCTGGAAGCTTTGTTTTGGGGCAGCTTGAGAAGAGATGCAAATGGCAGGACCAAATGGTTTCTAAAACCAGGCTGAATCAAAACGGAAGGAACAAAGCCGGTTCTGAAAAGGAACCCGCAGGTTAAGGGGTTAAGGTTAAGAAGTTCTTGTTAGCTTGAAGGAATGATTCTGGCATGCTGGTTTTTCTCTCTACTTTAAATTCTGGTTGAAATGGGACTTGTTTTGGAAGCTTTTTTTTAAGGTGGGTTAAAGGTGGGTTCATCTCTGGGAGTTTTAAAGAAGAGGGTGGAGAATTTAAAAACCGTCAGTGAGAGGGTCACCTCCCAAAGATGATGCAGGAAATGACCAGGTTGATCCGGAGGGAGGGGTCAAATGTGACATTAGTTTTGAGTGTCTGTCTGTCTGTCTGTCTGTCTGTCTGTCTGTCTGTCTGTCTATCTCTCTCTCTCTATCATCTCTCTCTCTCTCTCTCTCTCTCTCTCTCTCTCTCTCTCTCTCTCTCTCTCATCTCTCTCTCTCTCTCTCTATCATCTATCATCTGTCTATCATCTATCAATCTATCTATCATCTATCTATCTATCTATCTATCTATCTATCTATCTATCTATCTCTAGCTAGCTAGCTAGCTAGCTATCATCACTTTCTATCTATTCTCTCTCTCTATCATCTTTCTCTTGATCTATTATATCTGTCTCTCTATCATCTATCTATCAATTATCATCTGTCACTCATCAATCAATCTATCTATCATCTATCT
This sequence comes from Pantherophis guttatus, assembly GCF_029531705.1. The sequence goes on along the minus strand of NW_026844028.1, from coordinate 100,262,268 downwards.
ATCTATCTATATCTACTGTATCTATCTATCTATCTATCTATCTATCTATCACTTTTTATCTATTCTCTCTCTGTGTCATGTCTTTCTCTTGATCTATTATATCTATCTATCTCTATCTATGTATCACTTTCTATTCTCTCTCTCTATCATCTCTTCTCTTGATCTACTGTATCTATCTATCATCTATCTATCTATTTATCTATAATCTATCTATCTATCTATCTATCTATCTATCTATCTATCTATCTATCTATCATCTATGTCAAGCACAGGAAATCAGGAGTCCAGGCAGTTAAAACAAACATATAGGTTTATTGTACATGGAAGCTTTCTACAAGAATCGAACTACTAATGGTCAAAGTTAATTGGTGGCAGATGAATGTCAATGAAATTCAAAGTGGGGTGGACTTTGGTCTCAAGCAAGAGATCCTATACCATTCCAGACAAGTGACTGTCTATCTCTTCTTGAGAATCTCCAGTGAGGGAGCACCCACAAGTTCTTAAAACAAGCCAATCTACCGATTGATTGTTAATAATAATAATAATAATAATAATAATAATAATAATAATAATAATAATAATAATAATAATAATAATTTTATTTCTATACCGCCCTTCTCCCGAAGGACTCAGAGCAGTGTACAGCCTATTTAAAAACACAGACAAAACAGCAATTAAAATTTAAAATAATTAAATAAATTGGCTCAGATTTAAAACCCCCAAAATTTAAATACCCCAATTTAAAACTATTATGTTGATAGTCCAGCCTGGCAGAACAACAGGGTCTTCAGTGCGCAGCGAAACACCGGAGGTCGGAGATCTTACGAATTTCCGGGGGCAGTTCGTTCCACAGGGCTGGGGCTCCCACAGAGAAGGCCCTCCCCCTGGGTGTCGCCAGCCGACATAACTTGGCCGATTGCACCCGAGGAGACCCTCTCTGTGGGAGCGAACTGGTCGGTGGGAGGCTATTGGTGGCAGAAGACGGTCTCGGAGGTACCCGGGTCCTATGCCATGGAGCGCTTTAAAGGTGGTAACCAACACCTTGAATCACACCCGGAAGACCACTGGGAGCCAGTGCAGCTCGCGCAGGAGGGGTGTCACATGAGCACAACGTTCTCCCTTGAGGGTGGAGACAGCAGCCAGACGTGGGTTGTGCTCATTGGTCAGAGGATGGACTGAGCCTGGAATTCTTTTAAATCTGCCCCCTGTTGCTAGGGCTCCCAGCTTTTTGCTCAGTCATCAGACTGGACAGTTGTGTAGATTGTGAGCTCTAGTAGTCTTGTGTATTAGAGCTAATTTCCTTCTGCTGGATTATTTGGTTGACATTGGACTGTTTGACAATTCTACTCTAATCTGATTTGGAACCTTAACTAGCAGGGAATTCTTTGAATCCCTGCAGTTTATTCTTCTTTCCTCCCCTTTGTCATCATTATTAGAAGGTCAGTGGTTTACCTAGAGTTTAACACTCCCGTGGGGGGGGGTAGTCCGACAGGCTATCACCTTCTGGTGTAGCCATTCGCCTCAGGCCGATCCGAGGAGTCTGCGCTCCCTTTTTCGGCGGGCTAGCAGCCATTTTGTCCCTCGTTGGCTTAGCTGTCGTTGGCTGCCTTTAATTTGAGCCTTGTGCTCTCTTCGTTTAGCCGCTTGTCGGCTGCATATTTCTCTCCGGCTCTCTCTCTCACCCCGATAGTGCCGGAGGCCTCGTTAAGGGCTTGACAGCCCATGCCTCTAATTACGCTCCTCGCTTCTTAGTAAGCCATCCAGAGCGGCGCGATTGCCTTGAGTAAGTGGAGCGTCGCGCTTCCCGCCTTCTGCTTGCCTTGCCTGCCTCTTTATTCAGCGCCCGGCGTTAATTACTTCCAGCTGACTAGCGCTAACGCCGGCGCTTCGGCAGAGCGTGCTGCCTGTGAGCACTTGTTTTTTCTCGGCAGCTATCTGAAGGTGTCGGGGCTAATTAGGCTCAGCTGTACAGCGCTGTAGCCCCCGGCATATGAGAGGGCTTGGCGCTTCTGCCTGATTTCGCGCCCACGCCATTTTGAGGCGCCAAAAAAAGCCCTAGACTCCCTGCTGTGAGTCTCCTGCCCTTCTGACTGTGCCTCACCTTTCAGACAGTAGTTGCGATCTGAGACTAATTGGGGGTACTTAGGCTGTGAGTTGACTCTGCATACATATTGGGCTGCTGGTCTTTTTCTTAATTATATTTATTGTAATACATTTGTGGATATTCATATTCCCTCCCTGTCACCATATATCCTGGTCACTAAGGCTTAACATGCCTAAATCAATGACTAAATCAAAACATGGCCGGAAGGCCACAGTTCAAGCACAGTCGGTGGCCTCAATCAGGGAGGAGCAGGCCCAAGTGCATAAGGAAGGTCCTCTATTGAGCCCTTCACGCACAGGCGCAAAACGTTCTGCCAAGGCCCCCACCTCAGAGATTAGTCACGATAAGTCTGGCAGGAACCAAGGTCAGGAAGCTCCTATCCTTGACCTTGCACACTCCAAGAGACTCAGGGCTGATTCTAACGTCCCTAGGCACGCAGCCTCTGTGACTTCTGATCAGGTATCTCTGCAAGATTATCAGTTGTCAGCTGAGTCAGCTGATGTATGGGGTTCCTCGTCGGCCATGGTTAGGTTCTCTAATGTGGAGTCTAGCGCTCCCGTCCCTTCGGGGCTCCAACCTTCCCCCTTTTCTGTCCCGGCCCGAACCTCTACAGAGGTCGGCCCGGCTCCTGACCAAACTCAGGTTAGTTGGCAACCTGAGGATATTCAGCACATGATCGCTGTGGCGGTGCAGCAGTCCTTGACAGAGCGTGGTTTTCCTGCCAAGGCACCGCCTCCTCCCCAGCCCACTCCTTCTGTATCTGAGGAGCTGATGGACGATTTTAATATGGAGGATGCAATTTCTCTGGCGGGTTCAGATTCCCCAGCAATTTCCTGTGTCAGCGATCATTTCATCCAGGCTGACGCAGAAGCTCCGGAACCGGAGTTATCGGAAGATGAGGGCTTGCCTCCTGATCAGCCCGCTTTTACAGGCCTGTTTCCCCAGGCCCTTTTTAAGTCGCTGTTATTTAAGGCGGTAATTGCGGCCCAACTGGGTCCATCTCCCACTCCAGAGCCTACCACTGCGGCAGGCTCCTTAAACCCTGATTTGCTGAACAACCTAAACCGATAACAGCAATCCCAACTCCTCCTCTCTTTTTAGAAGTCATACATAAGCAATGGTCTGCACCATCTTCGGTACCGGTACCGTCCTCTATGGACAGAAAGAATTTCATTGTCCCCAGACCTTGATTCCCTGCTGCAGATACCTACTATTGACGCCCCTGTGGCGGCTTTACTTTCAGCGTCATCTCTGCCAGGGGATCCGGAGGAAGGGCTAAGGCCGGGAGAACGCAGGGCTGAGCAGGTCCTGCAAAGGGCCCATCTAGGGGCAGCATGGGCCATTAAATCGGCAGCCACGGCCTCTTTCTTCAATAGAACCACGCTTCTCTGGCTTCGCCAGCTGCAAGACAAGATGGCCTCAGAGGACTCGAGGTTGAAACAAGACCTCAACAAGGTTGTTGCTGCGGTGCAATTTTCCGCGGATGCCACCTTAAACGCTACGCGGTTTGCGGCAAAATCCATGGCCTCCGCTGTTGCGGCTCGTCGCTTGGTCTGGCTTCGTCACTGGCAGGCAGATGCCAGACACAAGTGGCGCCTGGCCTCTGTCCCCTTTTCGGGCACGAAGTTGTTCGGTGATGCCTTGGACAAGTTTCTTATCGAAACCAAGGACAAACGAAAGATCTTACCTGCTGTTTTTCGGAGAGGGGAACCCCGTTTCTCTCCTTATGGTCCTCGCCCCCGATGAGGTCTTTGGAGGGTGGTTTGGGCTCTTCCCGTTCCATGGGTAACTTCCATACCGGGTATCTGGGCCCTAGACAGAGGAATTTCCAGGACAAACCTCCCAGGGGGAGGGCTTTTGGTTCCCGGCGGCCCTTTCGAGGGGGAGGAGGTCGTTCCATCCGTCGCCGTCGTTAGTAGTTCCTGCGGTCCTCCCATTGGCAGAAGATTGGGCCTCTTCGCCAGAATTTGGGAGAGTACTACTTCGGATTGCTGGGTCCTGGCCTCTTTTTCATCCAGATTGGCCATTGAATTTGTTTCCACTCCCCCTTTGTCCTTTATACGCTGTCCCTGTCCCCTGTCCCAGATGGCCGAGCGTAGATCCCTCATGGAGGCGGCTATTAACCATCTGCTGGCCATCAATGCCATCCAACGTGTGCCTTGTGATCAGGCGGGACAGGGGTTTTACTCTCGGGTCTTCTTAGTCCCTAAGTCATCGGGTGGGTGGAAACCCATTCTGGACCTTAAACGTTTGAACCGGTTTGTAATCTATAGGAGGTTCAAAATGCAATCCTTAAGTTCTATCCTAGACGGTGTACGGAGGGGCGATCTCCTCTGTTCAATTGATCTCACGGAGGCTTACCTCCATGTCCCTGTTCGCCCTTCCCACAGGAAGTTCCTCCGTTTTTGTTATGCTGGGGTTCACTACCAGTACATGGCCATACCCTTTGGCCTTTTTCTGCCCCCCGTAGCTTCACTAAGATTTTGGCAGCCTTGGCGGCTCACCTCAGGCTTCAAGCCATTCGTCTCCAGTGCTACCTGGATGACATCCTCCTTATGTCACCTTCTCATCAGCAGGCCATGTCTGATCTCCGTCTTAAAATTCAGACTCTAGCGTCACACGGCTTCTCTGTTAATGTAGAGGAAAGCCACCTTGAACCCTCGACTAGAATCCTTCATTTGGGGGCTATTATTGATTCGGCACAAGGTAGGGTTTTTCTCTCCCCGGATTGTCAGGCCGGGTCGAGATCCATGGTAACTAAAGTACTGAGAGATAAGAGGGCTTCCCCTTTATTTCTTTCCAAACTCCTAGGCAAGATGGTCCCGACCATCTCTATTGTCCCCTGGGCCAGGTTACACCTTAGAGACCTCCAATGGTTTCTCTTGCCTTTTCAGAGGACGGGCAAGGGATCCTCTCTCACCAAGGTGACAGTTCCAAAGGATGTGCTCTCATCCCTTCGCTGGTGGCGCTCTCCAACGCTCTCCAAGGGCTGTCTGTTCCTGGACCCTCAGTGGGTAACAGTGACCACCGATGCCAGCAAATTAGGCTGGGGAGCTCACTGCGGGGCTCAGATCGTGCAGGGTACCTGGTCCAACGTGGAATCTACCCGCAGCATCAATTGGCTAGAGCTGCGAGCAATTTACCTGGCGCTTCGAGCATTCCAACTTCTGGTTTCCGGCGAACACGTGTTGGTCCTCACCGACAACACCTCCGCCAAGGTGCACGTCAATCGCCAAGGCGGCACCAGATCGCTTTCGCTGATGCGGGAAGCAAAAAGACATATCTCGCGTGTCTCGAATGTGACAGCAGACTGGTTGAGCCGACAACAGGTAGACCATGGAGAATGGAGCCTGCATCCGCTCCTTTTCCAGAGAATAACTGCGTGTTTCGGGAATCCGCAGGTAGATCTGTTTGCCTCCCGTCAGAACAGCAAGTTACCTCGCTTCTTTTCCCGTTTTCCTTCCAGTCAGGCGGAAGCAGTGGATGCCCTGCGCTCCCCCTGGCCACAGGGCCTACTGTACGCCTTCCCTCCGTTTCCCCTCATCCCGAGGGTAATTCAGAAACTATTGCTGGAACAGGCAGAGATCATCCTGGTGGCGCCACACTGCCCAAGGAGATCTTGGTTTGCGGACCTCATGCATCTCTCTGTGTCCCCTCCTTGGAGGATTCCATTTACTCCAGATTGCCTCAGCCAGGGGGCGATTCTACATCCGGACCCTCAGTGGCTTCAGATGAGACCGCCTGGCGGTTGAGTGGGAAGCCCTACAGCGAGACCGTGTCCCTCCTGACATAATTCATACCATCCAGGCATCCCGGCGATCCTCTACCCAACGGATCTATTCAGCTACCTAGCGGTCCTTTTCTTCTTGGTGTGCATCCCAAGGGTCTTCTCCTCTCCAAGCCTCCATCTTACATATACTCCGTTTTCTACAGTCGGGTTTGGACAAGGGGCTGTCTCCAAACACTCTCCGGAGGCACGTGGCAGCTATTTCTTCTATCCTGACGTATAATTCTGTTCATTCATTGTCTCAGCAACCGCTGATCCGAAGGTTTCTCCGAGGTGCGACCAACCTCTGTCCACCTGTACTGCATCGGTATCCCTCCTGGGACCTCCCTCGTGCTGGACTCCCTTATGGGATCACCATACGAACCTCTTGCTTCAGTCAGCCTACGTCTGTTATCCGGCAAGGTAGCCTTTTTGGTGGCTATCACCTCGGCGCGCAGAATTTCCGAACTAGCAGCGCTCTCCACTAGGGATGATTTATGTGTTTTTCATGGGGATCGGGTGGTCCTCAGATTGGACCCCACCTTTGTGACTTAGATTAACTCTCCTTTTCATCGTTTACAGGAACTGGTTCTACCAGATTTCTATCACTGTCCTTCCAACCCATGGGAGAGCCAGTTACACACCCTGGATGTCCGCCGGGCACTTGAACTCTACATCCAGAGGACTGCGGCTATTTGGCGAACAGAATCACTGTTTGTTTCTTTTCTACCGTCTTCTTTAGGACAACGAGTTACTTCTTCCACATTGGGGCGTTGGATCAGAACGACGATTACAACCGCATACGAACTTCGGTCGTTGCCCCTTCCTTCCAATGTCACAGCCCATTCTACATAATAATAATAATAATAATAATAATAATAATAATAATAATAATAATTTTATTTCTATACCACCCTTCTCCCGAAGGACTCAGAGCAGTGTACAGCCTATTTAAAAACACAGACAAAACAGCAATTAAAATTTAAAATAATTAAATAAATTGGCTCAGATTTAAAACCCCCAAAAATTTAAATACCCCAATTTAAAACTATTATGTTGATAGTCCAGCCTGGCGGAACAACAGGGTCTTCAGTGCGCAGCGAAACACCCGGAGGTCGGAGATCTTACGAATTTCCGGGGGCAGTTCGTTCCACAGGGCTGGGGCTCCCACAGAGAAGGCCCTCCCCCTGGGTGTCGCCAGCCGACATAACTTGGCCGATTGCACCCGAGGAGACCCTCTCTGTGGGAGCGAACTGGTCGGTGGGAGGCTATTGGTGGCAGAAGACGGTCTCGGAGGTACCCAGGTCCCATGCCATGGAGCGCTTTAAAGGTGGTAACCAACACCTTGAATCACACCCGGAAGACCACTGGGAGCCAGTGCAGCTCACGCAGGAGGGGTGTCACATGGGCACAACGTTCTCACTGTCAGGAAATTTCTCCTTATTTCTTGGTCTCTCCTTGAGACCAAGGACTCCATCTATTATTCCTTGTCTGTCCACCAAGGACTCCTTATTTCAACCCTGAGTTACAAATATTCTCCTTTATTAATCCCTCCACTGTGATGGTATCATCAGAGCCTGAGAGAGATTCTGCTTCTGGATCCCTGGACATTCCTCTTTTTATCAACCCAAGGAATGGCCTCAGTTTATACAGATGGATGGGTGGGTGGAGGGGTGTCATCCCTCAAGAATGACAGTGTAGATTTCCCCCCTCTCCCCTATTAGCTCAGGTCACATTGTTCAATTGAATGTCATTGTATTGTTATGAGAAAAAGTCTCTCATCTTGGCAAACACCTGCCGGAGTGTCCTTGGCTCTCATAGCTTTTCCTCTTGAAGTTTAGAGCCTGCATTCCATCTCACCCTTCCCTCCCCCCCCCCCTTGGTTCTTTGGCAGGTTGAGAAGTGATAATGGTTGCAACAACCTAAGGGTGCTTCGAGATTGACAAAGAGACTGGACAGCCACTTTCTGGAATGGTATAGGGTCTCCTGCTTGCATAGAGGGTTGGACTAGACGGCCTCCAAGGTCCCTCCCAACTCTATTATTCTAGTGAAAGCAAGATGAGGAAGAACATGTTTGCTCTTCAATTGTTCGTAATATCCCTCAATGACACCAGTCAGCAAAATGAAACAGGTGAGGTCTGCATTTATGAATAAACCTGCAGAGGGTTGGTCTTGGCAATTGTTTAGCTCAGCTTGAAATGAATTCCTTAAATCTTCTGAATATGCTAAGAGAGAAAATCTGCAAGTCGGATCTTCTCAGAAGTTTGAACGCTTGCTGCTTTCACTTCTGGTCAAACACCCATCAAACTGCACCCCGCCGCTTAAGACAGGAGTTGGTTGCCAACATTCAGAATCTCATAAAATGACACTATCCTTGAATATTATTAAAGTAGAATCTTGTAATAGTGGCCAAAGCTTCAGCATATCTTCATTTTAAAGCAGAAGAGAGTAGAAATATAGAAAAAGGAAATTGAGGACATATACATGTGAAGGTAGAGACTAGGGTATTTAGAATGACAGAGTTGGAAGGGACCTTGGAGGTCTTCTAGTCCAACCCCCTACTTAGGCAGGAAACCCTACACCACTTCAGACAAATGGTTGTCCAACATCTTCTTAAAAACTTCCAGTGTTGGAGCATTCACAACCTGGAGGCAAATTGTTCCACTGATTCATTGTTCTCACTGTCAGGAAATTTCTCCTTAGTTCTAGGTTGCTTCTCTCCTTGATTAGTTTCCACCCATCGCTTCTTGTCCTGCCCTCAGGTGCTTTGGAGAATAGCTTGACTCCCTCTTCTTTGTGGCAGCCCCTGAGATATAGCAACACTGCTATCATGTCTCCCCTAGTCCTTCTCTTCATCAAACTAGACATACCCAGTTCCTGCAACCGTTCTTCTCTCACACTTTATAAATGTGCAAATGTTACTCTCGTTGCAAACAGTGGTACCAATAAAGGAGAATATTTGTAGTTCAGGATCGAAGGGAGGGGTCCTTGGTGCTCTCTGAACTTGTTTTGTTGCAGATGTTTCATTACCCAAACTAGGTAACTTCATCAGTGCTAGAGTGAGCACTGATGATGTTACCTAGTTGGGTAATAAAATGTATGCAAGAAAACAACCAAGCTCAAAGAGCACCAAGGACCCCTCAAACATAGTTATACGGCTAATCGTCAATTTACAGCCACAATCGAGCCCAAAATTTACATTGCTAAGCGAGACATTTGTCAAGTGAGTTTTGCCGCATTATTTTACCCTCTCTTGCCACAGTTGTTAAGTCAATCACTGCGGGTGTTAAGATAGTAATTCAGTTGGCTTCCCTGTTGTATTTATTTATTTATTTATTTATTTATTTATTTATTTATTTATTTATTTATTTAAATTTGATTTATATGCCACCCTTCTCCGGAGACTCAGGGCGGCTTACAGTGCATTAAGCAATAGCCTTCATACTTTTGTATATTTATACAAAGTCAGCTTATTGCCCCCACAAACTGGGTCCTCATTTAACCTACCTTAGAAAGGATGGAAGGCTGAGTGAACCTTGAGCCTGGGGAGATTCGAACCTGCAGAAATTGCAGGCAGCTGTGTTAATAACAGGGTGCATTAAACCACTGTACCAGCAAGGCTATTTATTTATTACATGTATTTATATGCCGCCATTCTCCCGAAGGACTCAGGGCGGCGAACACAAGCTAAGAAACAAGTACAATAAAATCATAATTTAATCCAAATAATTAATTAGTAGTAAATAATAAAGCCCGGAATCAGTCTCAGCCTATTTGTTTGAAAAGCCAAGTCTTCAAGTCCCGACGGAAGGAACGGAGATCAGGAGCCGTCCGGAGCTCAGTAGGCAATTCATTCCAGAGGGTGGGAGCACACACAGAGAACCCCCTACCCCTGTCTTTGCTTGTCAGGCATTCATAGAAAGTGATCATGTGACCGTGGGACCCTGCAACCGTCATCAATATGAATCAGTTGCCAAGCGTCTGAATTTTGATCCTGTAACCGTGGGAATGCTGCAATAGTCGTAAGTGGGAAAAATGGCGTTGTAACTTTGCAACTGTCACTAAATGAACTGTCGTAAGTCAAGAACCTCATTAGTACCATGGGAAGGGAAAGGACCGTATCTTCTAAGCACAGTTCTTTGGCTCCAATTCAGAGGGCTGTGTTTGGTTAGAACGTAGAATAATAGAGTTGGAAGCAGGGGTGAAATGTAAAATCTGTTACTACCCGTTCTGTGGGTGTAGTTTGGGGGGGGGGTAATGTGACTGGGTGGGCGTGCCCAACTTTTTTTTTTTAACTTTTCAAAGCATTTTTTTCTTTTTTCTTTTTTTTTTTAAAAAAACAAAACTTTATTCATTCTTAAAAACATTTAAAACATACAAGTTTCTCTTAGTCAAGAAACGAATTTACATATACAGTACACAACTTCACCTGCTAACTAATTTCTATTTTTATATATATACATATTATACAAACATACAGTGACATATTTCATTTTCTATCCATCTGACAGTGCAGTTTTTAATTATATTAATTTCTTCTAAATTTCATCTCTACCCATTTCCCCTCCTCTGATTTATCCACTGGTAACATCTATTCCATATTGTAAAATATTTTGAGTCCTCCTTGTCCTGTAACTCTAAAGTTAATTTGTCCATTTCTGCGCATGTGTATATCTTTTGTATTAGCTCCTGGTCGGTTGGCAATCAATCTATTTTCCAAAGTTGTGCTACCGCTAATCTAGCCGCCGTCATTTTTTCTAATGCTTTGAAAAGCCTCTCTGCCAATCAGGGAACTCAGCTGGGATCGTCAGAGACTTTTCAAAGCATTTTTTTTACCACTTCTTCGGCCAAGAGGTTGCAGAAAAAAATGCTTTGAAAAGCCTCTGACGATCCCAGCTGAGCCGCACGATCAACAGAGGCCTTTTTTTTTTCTTTAACTTTTAAAGTTTTTTCATCGGAAGAGGTTGTAGAAAAAATGCTTTTAAAAGAAAAAAAAAGCCTCTGATGATCGTGCGGCTCAGCTGGGCATGGTGTGGGGGGTGCAGGGATTTTTGCTACCAGTTCTCCAAACCACCCTCCGCCATCGCTACCAGATCGGGTGATCCGGTCCGAACCGGGAGCATTTCACCCCTGGTTGGAAGGGATCTTGGAGGTCTTCTAGTCCAACCTCCTACTCAAGCTGGAGATCCTAGGCAATTTTAGATAAACGGCTGTCCAGTCTCTTCTTGAAGCTCCTTTAGAAAATTCCAAAGAAATGGAACCAGATGAGAAATGGGACCAGAAGCAAAAAGTGTGGAAAAACTAAAGCCCACGAGAGAAGACAGAATGGAATATATTTAATTGTCAGAATGAAAGACAAGGTGGAGATCAGGAGAAAACACTTCTTAAGGATTTGAAGAGCTGTCACACAAAAGAAAGTCAAACCATCCCGCAGTGAAGGGCACAAAAATAATACCCTTACATTACAGGAAGGCAGATTCTGATGGAATATTAGAAAAGAACTTTTTTTAACAGGAAGAGTTAGTTGAGAATAGAACCAATGACTCGTAGAAATGATGGGCTTTCCCTTCCCGGAGTGAAGTTCTGAAGCAGTGAGTTCTGAAGAGCGATATGATCTGAGATGCTTAATTTAATTTAGATTCCGGAAGTGAGTAGGAAGTTGGACGTATTGGCATTAAGGCTCCTTCTAAAGCTATTTATTTATTTCTAAAGCTATTTATTTGATACGGTGGCTCAGTGGCTAAGACGCTGAACTTGTCAATCGAAAGGTCGGCAGTTCAGCGGTTCGAATCCCTAGTGCCACATAACGGGGTGAGCTCCGATTACTTGTCCCAGCTTCTGCCAACCTAGCAGCTCAAAAGCACATTAAAAATGCAAGTAGAAAAACATGTGGGAAGGTAACAGCGTTCCGTGCGCCTTTGGAGTTTAGTCATGCCGGCCACATGACCATGGAGACATCTTTGGACAGCGCTGGCTCTTCGGCTTTGAAACAGAGATGAGCACCGCCCCCTAGAGTCGGGAACGACTAGCACATATGTGCGAGGGGAACCTTTACCTTTTAAAAGCTATTTTAAACACCTCAAGGGCAAGTCCCGATCTCCATTCTTCCATTTTATTATTGTTGTTGAAATGTGTACACTAATGAATTTCAAGTGTCTTTGGGAATTCATAAGTAAATATATATATATATCAGGAGAAAACACAAAACAGTAAAAGGCAAGGGAGGAACAAAAGACGGCAGGTGTAGAAAGTTAGCACTTCCACCCCCTTCCTAGAAGAATTAAATATTTTGAGGAATATTTAAAAAGGCTGGATAAGAGAAATTAAAAATCTTAAGGGAGACAGAAACACAGAGCCCCAGCTCCCTGCGCCCAACAGATATTTGGTGCCCATTAAGAAAGACTGGGCCAGCTGATCTACAAAATAAAAGACCTTCAGCTCCAGGGTAATGAGATTAAGACGTGACCCTCCAGGACATAATGGAGGAGCCTTGGTAGTACAGTGGTCTAAAGCACCCTGTTATTAAGACCAGCTGCCTGCAATTACTGCAGGTTCGAATCTCACCAGGCTCAAGGTTGACTCAGCCTTCCATCCTTTCTAAGGTAGGTAAATTGAGGACCCAGTTTGTAGGGGCAATAAGCTGACTTTGTATAAATATACGAAAGCATGAAGGCTATTGCTTAACGCATTGTAAGACGCCCTGAGTCTCCGGAGAAGGGCGGCATATAAATAAAATTTTTAAAAAAATGGGATTATCTAGCAGCAGGGCTCACTGCATTGCGAAATCACCTGGGGACATTGCATCAGCCCAAGATTCAACCAAACTTGATTCAAACCAACATGACTCCACATGGGAGTCTGACTACAACCAATAAAATACATATTCTTGCACAGGAACAGGAAGCTCAAGTTCAAAGCCCAAGAGAGGGTATAAATACCCCTCACTCCCCACTCCATGTGTTCAGCTGCCCAGGACCTCAAACCCATGTGGTCCTCTTCACCAATAAACCATCTTTCCAATCAGCCTCCATGTTTCCAGTGTCTTTCTCCCCACTTGGAACTGAACCCAGATGGATATTTCTTCCAACACAGGCAACAACAAAAAACAGACACATGCTACTTAAAAAGGGGCTTCAACCAAAGTCAAAGGCCTGGGTGAACGGATGAATCTTCAAGGTCCTCTGAAACTCCAGCAAGATGGAAGCCACTGAGATCTCAGGGGGAACCATATTCCAGAGGCTTTGTTACAGAGAAGGCATATTTGCAGGGTCCCGGGAGATGGAATTATTGAATAGAAAGAACCTGTGCTTGCCAACTCCTGGGCTAATCCTATGGGAGATTAACTGGTGAGATGTCAGCCCTGCCAGATAAATTAAGCAGGAAACAAGACCAGATGAGCTCATTCTACTTCAATGTATGGCTGTGAGAGTTGGACCCTAAGGAAGGTTGAGCGCCGAAGAATTGATGCTGGAGGAGACTTCTTGAAAGCCTCTTCTACCTCAAAGAGATCCAGTCAGTCAATCCTCAAGGAAATCAACCCTGACTGTCCTTTAGAAGGAGTGATACTGAAACTGAAGCTCAAGTACTTTGATCCTCTTATGAGAAGAAATGACTCATTGAAGACTGGGGAAGATGGAAGGCAAAAGGAGAAGGGGATGGCGAGGATGAGATGGTTAGATAGTGTCATCCAAGCAAGGAACAGGAATTTGGGCAACTCCATGCGACAGTGGAGACCAGGGAGGCCTGGCGTGCTATGGTCCATGGGATTACAAAGAGTCAGACACAACGTAGCGACAAAACAACAAACTACACAGAGAGCTGGGCTTGAGGTTTCAATGGTCATTTCCAATTCTAGTTTGATTGATTATGGTTTCAACCTTATTCTTGTCTCCAAGAGGCAAGAAAAGATGGAAAGGCCATTGTAAGGAGAGGTCCCAAAGGTGCTTTTTGAAAAAGCAACTGGATTTTGCTTTTCCTTGAAGACGCTTCGCTTCTCATCCAAGAAGTTTTGAAGAAGTTTCTTGGATGAGAAGTTAACCATCTTCAAAGAAAAGCCAGTTGCCTTTTGAAAAAGCACTTTTGGAAGAACCATAATCTGGATGACTGAGAATCTCCATGGACATTGTAAACAGTTCTGAAAAAAAAAAAAAAACCCACAACAGAAGACAAAATTCAACACACATTGTAAGACAGTGTCTGAAGAATAGAATGGTACAAGAGTGGGCATAAACCAAGATATTCCATAAGTAAAATTTACTAGATGACTCTGAATCTTTCACTCTTCTGAGTAGAAAGTAGAATTATCTACCTTTTGCATAATAATATGATTCAACTCTTTGGGAGGGAAATTAGACTAAAAAACAGATGATGCTTTAGTTTTGCTTCTCTAGCACAACCAGGCAAGTTGGAAATTATTCTCCTGAATGAATTACCTTTTGAACATTTCTCCCTGACACCACCAGAGTCCAACGACAAGATCTGGCAAAGGTCCTGAAACTTCATTTGAGGTTTTGTGTTGTAAGTCTGGGATGCTTAATTTTATGTGCTTTGTTTCCTGCCCCTCTACCCACCCCAATGATCTCAAAGCATCTTCAGAAGGATGATGATTGATATCCATAAACCGTGTCCAGGCGAGAAAATAATTCAATTCCCTCTATCCTTTCCCGAAACAGAATGCAAATTCCAAGGTTGAATGATGTCACCGCAACCCATCTCCATAACATTTACTTGAGGTCAGTTTGAGATGGACTCTTTCTTTCCATGTGCCTGCACCAGAACCCCTAGAAGTCCTGGAGCGATTGAATCCACTGGTTGAAATAAATTGATGTGGACCTCAAACGCTCCAAATGTTCTCCTGAAAATAATGGCATCTTGGCATTTGATCAAGTGCTCAGGCAGTCATTCTCTTCGGTATCAGCCAGAGCTTGAAGGATAGAGCCGTAAAGAAAGGATTGTCAGTCATAAACATTCCTCAAAATCGTGAGAGCCACAATTGGAAGTTTAAGTAATGGAGGACGCGATACCCTTGATATTTCAACAATTACACTGCAACAACTAGCTTCTTTTCAAACATGGGCCATTAGATGGGGCTACTGTCAAATGGTTTAATTGACAGAGCAAGAGAGGGACTAAACAATAACATGAAATTAGAACATAATAATGAGGAGCCTGAGTGGCGTAGGAGGATAATGCCTCCTACTAAGGCAGCATTTAACATCCAGCTGCCTGCAATTACTGCGAGTTCAATTCTCACCAGGCTCAAGGTTGACTCAGCCTTCCATCCTTTCTAAGGTGGGTAAAATGAGGACCCGGTTTGTGGGGGCAATAAGCTGACTTTGTATAAAAATATACAAAGTATGAAGGCTATTGCTTAACGCATTGTAAGCCGCCCTGAGTCTCCGGAGAAGGGTGGCATATAAAAATAAATAAATAAATAATAAATAAATAATAACAAACAGGCAGACACCCAAACCAAGTAAGAGGGGAAGGTAAGAGTTAGTTTATTAAGCAAACCAGCTAATTATTGGCAACCTGGGGAAAGCATTCCCATATTTTTCGGAGTATAAGACGCACCAGAGTATAAGACGCACCTTAGTTTTTGGGGAGGAAAATAAGAAAAAAGCTGATTGGTGGGTGGATCGGCCTCCCGGAATACCTCCAATCACCTGTTTCCAGAGGTGAATTTTAGCAACAGGTTCATTGGTTGTGAGCTCTGTGCCTTGCTTTTTTTTTTTTTCTGCCTCTGAAAGCCTCTGAAACAGAGCTTCAGAAAAAAAAACTCTGAAGCTCTGTTTGGAGGCTTTTTTTCTGAAGCTTCTTTCAGAGGCTTTTTTTCGGAAGGACTATCTGTACTCTGCTCAATCTCCTTTTTTTGGTATCGGTATGTAGATTAACCTCTTCCGATCTGTTGGTTATTGTGTCATTCTCCAGATTTGTTAGCATCGTTTGGTTAGAACCTTTACTGATTCTTCTTTTGTTACTTGCCATATTATTTTAGATAAAAGCCTTTCAGAGGCTTTTTTTTCTGAAGCTTCTTTCAGAAGCTTTTTTCAGCCTCTGAAACCTCTGTTTGAGCAGCTGGGCGGGGCTACATTCAGAGTATAAGACGCACCCAGATTTTCACCCTTTTTGGGGGGGGGGAAAGGTGCGTCTTATACTCCAAAAAATACGGTACTTAGAATAGCAGATTATCCAAGAGTTTGTGAGTTCTAGTCCCACCCTAGGGACAAAAAGCCAATGAGGTGATTTTGGGCCAATCACCAGAAGACTGCGAGTTCTAGTCCCACTTTAGGTATGAAAACTGGGTGATTTATGGCCAATCCCCGGGAGATGGTGAGTTCTAGTTCTCTCTTAGCCATGAAAGCCAGCTGGGTAACTTTGAGCTAGTCACTCTATCTCTCTCTCTCTCTCTCAGCCCCACCCACCTCACAAGATTGCTGTTGTGGGGAAAATAGGAGGAGGCGAGTGTATCGGATATGTTGCTTATAAAAATAAATGAATAAAATAAAAAATAAATAGTTATTATAGTTATTATTAGTTATAATAGTTATTATTTGCTGGCATGGATTTGGGTAGGCGGTCTCCAACCCTTACATTCCAAGATTCCATGAGGATATATTAATATATTAATATAATCTCCTGCATTGCTTTACACAGTAGCCTAAAGAAGCTACGGATATATTTTGAAAAGATTATGGATTGGAAGGATTTTGATTGCAGCCGTCCAACTGCTGTTAGTTTAATGCTGTTTCTCACATAAATAAACAAATCAGTCCATGGATTCAGCTTCTTCTTATTTGTCACAATACTGTTCTGTACAGACTAGATGAAACGTGGCTTAATGCCAGTAACTGTGAGCGGGATCTTGGAGTCCTAAAGGACAATCCCTTAAATATGAGCCAGCAGTGTGCGGCAGCTGCCAAAGAAGCCAACACCGTCCTAGGCTGCATAAACAGAGGGATAGAATCAGGATCACGTGAAGTGTTAATGCCACTTTATAATGCTTTGGTAAGGCCACACTTGGAATACTGCATCCAGTTCTGGTCATCACATTGTAAAAAAGATGTTGAGACTCTGGAAAGAGTGCGGAGAAGAGCAGTAAAGTTTATTAGGGGGACTGGAGCAGGGGTGGGTTCTAAATTTTTTTACTACCGGTTCTGTGGGCGTGGCTTATTTTGTGGGCATGGCTTGATGGTCATGTGACAATTATTTAGGATTTAGCAGAGGTACTGGTCTACCAGGCTTTTAACTGCTTGCAGAGCTGTACCGATCTACCCATTTATTTTTGCAGGCACTGATCTACTCAAGTATTTTTGCAGACACTGATCTACTCATGTATTTTTGCAGGCACTGGTCTACCCATTTATTTTTGCAGGCACTGATCTACTCGTATTTTTGCAGACACTGATCTACTCATGTATTTTGGGAGGCACTGGTCTACTCATGTATTTTTACAGGCACTGATCTACTCAAGTATTTTTGCAGGCACTGATCTATTCATGTATTTTTACAGGCACTGGTCTACCGATTTATTTTTGCAGGCACTGATCTACTCATGTATTTTTACAGGCACTGATCTACTCATGTATTTTTGCAGGCACTGGTCTACCCATTTATTTTTTGCAGGCACTGATCTACTCGTATTTTTGCAGGCACTGATCTACTCATGTATTTTTGCAGGCACTGATCTACTCAAGTATTTTTGCAGACACTGATCTACTCATGTATTTTTGCAGGCACTGGTCTACCCATTTATTTTTGCAGGCACTGATCTACTCGTATTTTTGCAGACACTGATCTACTCATGTATTTTGGGAGGCACTGGTCTACTCATATATTTTTACAGGCACTGATCTACTCAAGTATTTTTGCAGGCACTGATCTACTCGTATTTTTGCAGGCACTGATCTACTCATGTATTTTTGCAGGCACTGATCTATTCATGTATTTTTACAGGCACTGGTCTACCGATATATTTTTGCAGGCACTGATCTACTCATGTATTTTTACAGGCACTGATTACTCATGTATTTTTGCAGGCTGGTCTACCCATTTATTTTTGCAGGCACTGATCTACTCGTATTTTTGCAGGCACTGATCTACTCATGTATTTTTGCAGGCACTGATCTACTCAAGTATTTTTGCAGGTACTGATCTACTCATGTATTTTTTGCAGGCACTGATCTACCCATTTATTTTTGCAGGCACTGATCTACTCATGTATTTTTACAGGCACTGATCTCATGTATTTTTGCAGGCACTGGTCTACCCATTTATTTTTTGCAGGCACTGATCTACTCGTATTTTTGCAGGCACTGATCTACTCATGTATTTTTGCAGGCACTGATCTACTCAAGTATTTTTGCAGGTACTGATCTACTCATGTATTTTTGCAGGCACTGATCTACCCATTTATTTTTGCAGGCACTGATCTACTCATGTATTTTTACAGGCACTGATCTACTCATGTATTTTTGCAGGCACTGGTCTACCCATTTATTTTTGCAGGCACTGATCTACTCATGTATTTTTGCAGGCACCGGTCTACTCATTTGTTTTCTTTTACACTGATCAGCTGTAGGGCGGCCCTTTGAAGCCCCACGGCAAGAGTTTAAACAGTTTTTTTCCTATTCCTGACTCAGGAGGCAACAATAGATTGGGGGGTGGGGCCAAATAAAAGGTAAGAACAATGCGGGGGTGGAGGGGCGCAGGGGGTGGGGGGGCGGAGGGAGCCAGAACCAGTTCAATGATGTCATATCGTCACCGCTACCGGCTCAGGAGAACTGGACCGAACCGGGAGGAACCTACCACTGGACTGGAGGGTAAAACGTACAAAGAACGATTACAGGAACTGGATATGTCTAGTGAAATGAAGGACTACGGGAGACACAATAGCAGTTTTCCAATATTGGAGGGGGTATCATAAAGATGAAGGAAGGTCAACCTATTTTTCAAAGCACCTGAATGCAGGACAAGACACAATGGATGGAAATTAATGAAGGAGAGAGACCAACCTAGAACTAAGGAGAAATTTCCTAACAGTGAGAACAATTAACCTGTGGAACGGAAGTTGCCTTCAGAAGTTGTAGATGCTTCATCACTGGAGGCTTTTAAGAAGAGACTGAACAGCCGCTTGTCTGAAATGGTATAGAGTCTCCTGCTTGAGCAGAGGGATGGACTAGAAGACCTCCAAGGTCCCTTCCAACTCTGCTATTCTGCGAATCAGTGGAACGGCTTGCCTTCAGAAGTTGGTGCTCCAACGCTGGAGGCGTTCAAGAAGAGACTGAAGGGTCCCATAAACTTCAACAGCGAGTTGGACTAGATGATCTCCAAAGTCCCTTGCAAATTGCAACTACGTTATTCAGTCTTCTCTTCTTAGATGATTCTTCTCTATCCTGCCTTACAGGGTTGTATGAGGAACTGGACTGGTGGGCTGGCAAATGGGGTCAGAACAAGGAAAGAGAAAACGAAAAGAAGAGCAGAAGAAGGAATAACAGCCACGAATCAGCTACGCAGGAGTAAATAACAGTACATCCTCCAGAAGCAGCTACTGTTTCTTCTAGGGTCACCCTTGGCTGCACGAGGAACTGCTGACTTTGGAGAGCTGTCAAGGCCTCGCTTGGGATTCATTTATTCACTCCATTTCCATGACAAAACAGGTGATTTTTGTGCAAAATGTGTCACATCTTTAGGAGTGGGAGAAACACGCTCACTGGGAGGTGAAAAGCGGGGCTCCCAGTGCTGTGTTAGCACAAGTGGATGTTGCAAAGAACAGTGATATTAAATCCCCTCGTGCCCCCGCGGCTCGGCAATAAAATATTCGTCCGGTATTGTCTGATTCCTCATTTTCTGCTAAAGCCTTTGTCAGCAGGAGCCATCAACATAATAGCATTTAAGTGGAGCTGTTCAGCCAGCTTGTAAAATAAGTCCCGTTAAGCACTTCTCGAGAATTCCATTAAAATCCAGAAATGCCTCTGTTGATGGAGTTGGGAGATATTTAGAAATGAAGATAACAAGGAGCAGGTTTAGACGTTGGAGAGAACCGAGGTCTGAGTTTAACCTCTTCTAAGAAATTAAGATTATAACCCCAAACTGGATGATTTTATAACCCACTTTGCACGTGGCTTTGAATCACCCAAACTCGGTAACCTTACATTGGGAGTCTTCGACGTACGACCACAATTTCTATTTGTGAAGCGAGACAGCCGTGGAGTGAGTTTTGCCCCGTTTTACGACCTCTTTTGCAACAGCTGTGAAGTGACTCACTACGGTTGTGACGTTAGCAACTGTTCTGACCTAGGCTTCCTTAGGAAGTAAACAGCACAAACTTAGTCCCGGAAAACCTCTTTAATTCCTACGGCTGTAAATTACTTTCATGTACAGTCCGCAAGGCTTGATAAACAGTCTTTCAGAGGAAGGTTATCAATATACCTACTTATCTCACGTGGAACTCTGCCAGAGAGCTAATTTCCAGATCCAGGGCAAGGCCAGACTTGGCACAGAGTCACAAAGAGAATTTTCAAATCTTGAATTGACCAGATGAACTAATTGCTTCCTGCAAAAGCTCACATCCCGTTCGCTTCTCTTTTATGTCTTATGGGAGGGGCCAATCATCTCCAAGCCTTACTCCCAAGTCAACCCTGTTTCCTTAATTGTTCCTGTCTTCTGGCAGCTCTGTGCATGTGCACACTGGGAACAGGCTCACACTGTTCTTCTGCCTCGCTGATGTCAGACTCTGGAGACTCTGGAGGCAGCAAAGAACTACCAGATGGCCTTGGCCCCCTCTCTGCCTCCGACACAGAGCCATCGTCCGAGCCTTCCCCAGACTCCAGGACTGGCCTACGTTCCTCCCCAACCTCCCCACTGTCCGAATCTGCTGCCAGCTCCGCTGGCCACTCGTGGGCCACAACAGCAACAGGGTTGCTAAGTGAATCTGGCCTCCCCATTGACTTTGCTTGTCGGAAGGTTGCAAAAGGGGTTCGTTTGACCCTGGATGGACACTCTGACCATCATAAATAGGAGTCTGTTGCCAAGCATCTGAATTTTGATTACATGACCATAGGGAGGTTACAACCATCCTAAGTGTGAAAAATGGTCATGTGACTTTTTTCAGTGCTGTTGTAACTTCAAATGGTCACAAATGGTTGCAAGTCAAGGACTATGTGTAAATCAGAACTAAACAGCACGTTGGCCCTGACAAAATACAACACTTCCAAACTCCTGTCTATTCCATATCCTGTCTATTCCATATCCAAAATGAACTTGGTCATACCTTCTAGGTTTATCAACCTTTTTTAATGTAGCAATAGATACCCTGTTTCCCCCAAAATAAGACATCTCCTGATAATAAGCCCTTTTGAGCGTATGGCAATAAGGCCAAGCGCTTAGTTCAGGGTTTTATTGCTGGGTCGCTTCTGACTAACCAGTTTCTTTAATTGGCTCCATAGATTTTCAATCAGATTAAGGTCTGGGCTATTCTGAGGCCATTCCAGCAGTGGAATAGGATTATCTTGAAACTCCAAAAAAAAAAAAAGTGGTGTTATTAGCCATCAAACCTCAAAAATACACTTTTCCTAAAGGGTTTCCACAATTTTGGTCACTACTGTACATACACACTACACATACATATATGTATAACGTAAACTTTTACTGAAGTTTTTGATCAGTGTGTGCTCTAACATAAGCTGATGAAACATGGACACTAACCTCATATATCTGAGAATCTGAAGTACCAATGATCAAAGCAAATTGATGGTAGATAAGAATCAATGGAATTCAAGTTGGGCTGGATTTCTTTTGAGGGCAAAGAAACTCATGACTGATGACATATTTGACCCTTCCCTCAGGCTCAGCCTCGTTCATCTCCTACAATAAATAAATAAATAAGTAGGTAAGTAAACTAACACATCTTTACATGTGAATTGGGAAAAAAAAAGTGCATACTAATTGCATTTCATTTAATTGGCCTTTGCAGAAAGCAAAGTATTGCTTTAAGAAAACTGCACTGTCACATCAACCAACCAGCAATCTGATGGATAGCTACTTTCCATAGTTATCTAAATCAGCAGTACGCTTATCTTCTTAACTGTGGCTTCACTTTGCAGCAGGAAACAATAAGGGATAAGATGCTAATTGAGATTTGTGTGAGTAAACCTGGAAAACAGCAACTTAAGCCATAAAGAGCAGCTTTCAAAATGACTAATATACAGAAAGCGGTGAGGACAGCACATCGATGGAGGGCAGAAATATTTTTTTAAAAAATATATTTGACTCAAGCACCAAAATGTTAAAACACTGCATGGGCAGATAGAACAGTGAGCTGAGTTACTGAGGATCACATTTATATACAGTATGTGTGTGTGTGTATACAGGTATATACACATACATACACATATATACATATACACATACACATACACACATACATGTACACACAGAGAGATATAGAGATAGAGATCATAGAGATCATATAGAGATGACAGAGATAGCAATAGCGATAGAGATGAAAGAGAGATAGAGATGAAAGAGAGATAGAGATAGAGCTCAGCAGACTAAAAGCATTGTGATTAACACCAGCTGTCTGCAATTACTGTAAGTTCAAATCTCACCAGGCTCAAGGTTGACTCAGCCTTCCATCCTTTCTAAGGTAGGTAAAATGAGGACCAGATTGGGGGGGCAATAAGCTGACTTTGTATAAATATACAAAAGTATGAAGGCTATTGCTTAACGTATTGTAAGCCACCCTGAGTCTCCAGAGAAGGGCGGCATATAAATCAAATCAAATCAAATAAATAAATAAAATAAAGATAGCGATAGCGATAGCGATAGCGATAGAGATAGAGATGAGAGAGAGAGAGAGATGAAAGAGAGATATAAATATAGATATAGATATAGATATAGATATAGATATACAAACCTTGGAGATCTTGCAAGAAACAGCCTAACATTATTATTACCCTGTTTCCCCAAAAATAAGACCCAACTGGAAAATAAGCCCTAGCATGGTTTTTCAGGATGCTCATAATATAAGCCCTAACCCCCAAAATAAGCCCCAGTTAAGATTATCAGTCAGATGGGTGCATTTAGTACCGTGTTTCCCCCCCCCCAAAAAAATAAGACCTAAGCAGAAAATAAACCCTAATGCATTTTTTGGATCAAATATTAATATAAGACCCTGTCTTATTTTCAGGGAAAACGTGGTATTATTATTTCTTAAGAAGAAGAATGATAGCATGAAGGACAAACAGAGCCTTAATCCCCCTTTTTTTGTGCTGTCACTTTCTGAAAGATGAGTGAAGTCAAATGGAAGAGATTCACGTCCCGAGGAGAAGTGAAGTCAACTTATCAATGTATACATTTGCTTTTTAGCCTGAAAGGGGAGTGAAAATAAAGGCTCATTCTTTAAAAAAAAAAAAAAAGAATATCAGAATTGTAAACAGCGTTTGGGGGCTTATCTCTCTGCTGGAGGATGAAAGTCATCAACTAATGGAGGGCAAGACAAGAAATAACAGATGGAAACTTATCAAAGAGAGAATCAACTTAGAACGAGGGAGAAAATTTCCTGACAATGAAAAGAAATAACCAGTGGAACAGCTTGCCTCCAGCAGTTGTGGGTGCTCAAAGACTGGAAGGTTTTAAGAAGAGATTAGATACCCACTTGTCTGGAGTGGTATAAGGTCTCTTCCTTGAGCTTGGGGTTGGAGTAGAAGACCTCCAGTTCCTTTACAACTCTGTTATTCTGTTATATAACTTTGCATACTCCTGTAGGAAGTTAGCACCCACCCCTCTCCTAGAAGAATGAAATATTCTAGGAAATATTAAAAAGGCAGAATATTATATCTCCCTGGATGAGAAATGGCGAAACATGTTTTTTGAGGCAGGAAGCAGACTCACTCTTAATAGCCCCCTACCCTCCTCAATAGACCACAGCAGATGTCAGCACTTAAGAGATAAAGAGATGGCTAGGTCTATTCATAAGAAATACCCGCACCCAAGATCCAACAGATAGGATTAGCCCTCTACCCATCTAGCAACAGAATTCACCACATGGCACCTGGAGAGATTACATCACCCAGCAAGATTCAACCAAGCCTGGGACTCAAAAGACAACCTACAAAGTTATCCCTCCATGGCCCCATGGGAGTCTGGCAACCAATCAGAATATAAGCTCAAATTCAAAGCCCAACAGAGGGTATAAATCTCTCTCTCTCTCTCTCTCTCTCTCTCTCTCTCTCTCTCTCTCTCTCTCTCTCTCTCTCTCTCCCTCCCTCCCTCCCTCCCTCCCTCCCTCCCTCCCTCCCTCTCTTGTGCTTTTTTGCCCAGGACCTGAAAACCATGTGGTTCTGTCCACCATTAAACCATCTTCTCAAACAGTTTCCATGTTTCCAGTGTCTTTCTCCCCACTTGGAACTGAACCCAGATGGACATTTCTTCCAACACTCCTATTCTCCCTGATTTCTTCATGAGTTGTATAGTTACACATAAACAAGAAGCAATGAATGGAAACTTACAAAGGAGAGACCCCAATCTAGAACTAAGGAGAAATTTCCTAACAGTGAGAACAATTAACCAGAGGAACAACCTGCCTCCAGAAATTGTGGGTGCTCCAACACTAGAAGTTTTTAAGAAGACACTGGACAGCCATTTGTCTAAAATGGTATAGAGTCTCCTGCTTGAGCAGGGGGTTGGACTAGAAGACCTCCAAGGTCCCTTCCAACTCAGTTATTCTGCAATATTCTGTTATTCTGTTATTCTACCCTGTTTTACCCAAAATAAGACATCCCCTGATAATAAGCCCAATCGGGCTTTTGAGCACATGGCAATAAGGCCTACTGCTTATTTCAGGGTTCAAAAAAATATAAGACAAGGTCTTACTTTTGGGGAAACACGGTATTATTCTGCTATTCTGCAATTAAGGTTTCCTCTTTCCGCAACAGAGTTAAAAGAGGATGGTTTTATTTTTGTTTTAATTTTTTGTCAGACGAAATGTCTTTAGTTCGCCCGAACCGGTAGCGGAAATCAGAGGTGGGCCCGCCCTGGCTCTATGCCATCCTATTTAGGCATGTTTTTGACACCAGGCGCACGCACAGAAGGCGTGCGTGTGAGCAAAGTGCATGCATGGAAGGCCGAGCACATGTGTGGAAGGCAAGCATGTGTGTGAACTGGCCATGCACATGCACGAACCGAGCGTGAGCGCATGTGGCAAACCGATAGTAACATAATGTGAAACCCACCGCTGGTTTAGATTGAAAATGAAAGTTGGAGTTGAGCGCGCAAGGGGCACGTAGGTCTCATTTTTTGCTTCTGTTGTTAAAAACACAACCGAAACATGGTTCTGGAGCTGGGCTGCTATTTTGAAGACCTGCTGCTTGATAGAGTGTCATTTGTCCCCTGCTTTCACAAGTACCAGCTGGCAGCTAAGTGACTCACATGTGTTTCTTTGACATTTAACAAATGGGAACAGCTTGCCGATCTGTGTTAAGTTACTCCGGCAAATAATCATCAGCTATGCAGCATCAATGTTCAGGACATTAGTGAAAACATGGACACGTACACTCAGATAAAGAGGGGAGGTGGGGGTAGAAGACGGCAATGTAGGGTTGCCAGGTCTGCTTCCAAAAAATAGCGGACAAGCGGAGGGGGAGGGGGGGGTTTAAGTAGTAAAAAACTAAAAAAAAAATTACAATTAAATTATATATTTTCTTACAAACATTTTAACACGTATTAAAATAATCACTTCAAAACTTTACTTAAAATTCAAAACATCAAATATAATAATATGTAAAATATTAAATTACATTTTACTTTGCTGTCGTGTGTATTTTTTATTTGACTGCGCAGCTTTGATCAATTCTTTGTGTTTAAGGAATAATTCTTTAATTTCAGTACAACATTGAGACATATTAAAAAATATACAAAGTTCATTTCGAACTGATGGTACAAGCAGTCGGTTACATTCATCAATCCACAAATTTCCTATGATGCTGAAAATTCGTTCAACATTTGCATTTGATACC
The DNA here is from genome assembly GCF_029531705.1 of Pantherophis guttatus. The sequence goes on along the minus strand of NW_026844028.1, from coordinate 100,236,383 downwards.
GGAATTGATGCACAATACTGGAACAGTTTCAGTAAACTCGGAGCTGGCTCTTTCTTGAAAAAGTACGTCCACTTATCAAGGGATGAATCGCCCTGCAGATGAACATAAACTTCTTCTAAGGCAGAAATTTCATCGAAGAGAGTGTTGGGTGGAAGTTCTCTCGCCATGGTGATAATAACCAGATATTCGTAATTTCTTCTAAAGTTGGAGGATTATTGCGATCCGTTAGATTGAAACAACTTAGTGTCTCATATACTGAATCGGTGAAATTATACCACTTTTCTAGGTACGCAATGGCTCTTTAGAAGGCCAGATCCTGAAGAGGAAACTCAAATACTCTGACCACCTAATGAGAAGGAAGGACTCACTGGAGAAGAGCCTAATGCTGGGAACGATGGAGGGCAAAAGAAGAAGGGGACGAGGTGGCTGCATGGAGTCACTGAAGCAGTCGGTGTGAACTTAAATGGACTCCAGAGGATGGTAGAAGACAGGAAGGCCTGGACTGACCGGTTTGATCGTCTTGCAATCCAAGAGACTCGCAGGAGTCTTCTCCAGCACCATCTTCAAGGCCTCAATTCTTTGGCACTCAGCCTTCCTTATGGGCCTTGGTGGTGCAGCAGACTAAAGCACTGTTAAGTAACACCAGCTGCCTGCAATTACTGCAAGTTCAAATCTCACCAGGCTCAAGGTTGACTCAGCCTTCCATCCTTTCGAGGTAGGTAAAATGAGGACCCAGATTGTGGGGGCAATAAGATGACTTCGTATAAAAAAAGAACACCGCTTGTGGGGGGGGGGCGAAAGCCCTACTAAGCAGGTATATACAAAAGTATGAAGGCTATTGCTTAACGCATTGTAAGCCGCCCTGAGTCTCCGGAAAATGGCGGCATATAAATTGAACCAATAAATAAATAAATAAATAAACTTTCACAGCCATCCATTGCAACTGGGAAAACCATAGCCTTGACTATATGCACTTTTGTTAGCAACTTTCTTTTGCATAGTCTATAGTTGTTGCTAATGGCTGATTTGTCAGTGCCAGGCTTCTAGAAATTCCCTGGCATTTTTGGGATTTGGACTTGATGCTGTTACCTAGTTAGGGTCATGAAATGTCTGCAAGAAAACAATTGTTGGAAGAAATATCCATCTGGTTCAGTTCCAAGCTGGGAGAAAGGCACTGGAGACAAAATGGAGGCTGGAGGCTGATTGGAAAGCTGGTTTAGTGATGACAAAATGGAGTTGAGAGTGAGGGGTTTGTATACCTTCTCTTGGGCTTTGCACTTGAGCTTCCTGTTCCTGTGCAAGAACATGTATTCTATTGGCTGTTGTCAGACTCCTGTGGGGCCATGTAGGGGTTATGTAGGGGTCATAGCTGGCTCTATAGGTTGTCTGAGCTAAGTTTGGTTGAAGTTTCTGAGGATGATGCAATGTCCTTAGGAGATTGTGCTCTGTGTCATCTCCTAAATGGTAGTGGGTTAATCCTATTATGTCCTGAAGGGTCATGTCTTCATCCCATCATCCTGGAACTGAAGGTCTTTTATTTTGTAGATAGGCTGTCCCAGTCTTTCTTAATGAGCACAAAATATCTGCTGGGGGCAGGGTGCTGGGGATCTGTGTTCCTGTCTCCCTTAAGATTTTTTTATTTCTCTTTTAGAAATATTTTATCCTGCCTTTTTAAATATTCCTTAAAATATTTCATTCTTCTAGGAGGGGGTTGGCTTCGCACACCGGCAAGCTCAGAGAGCAGCAAAGACCCCTCACCCAACCAATATACAGATATACCTGCCATCATTTCGCTGTGTAGTCATTTCTTTCTCTGGTCCCCTTCCTACACTTTCTCCCCCACCCCTTTCTATTTTCTTATATTTATTTTGAGAGACAGAATAGCTGAAGCGGGCAGATGGGGATCCTCTACTTTTGTAAATGGGATATCTTAATGTACTGACAATTTTAATTAGTGGCTATTAATTCTACTAATATACTTCTCCAAAAAAAAATTGTGCTGGCTTTGCATATATCAAGCATACGAGCTTTCATTCGTGGAGGGAAAAAAATTCCATAATTGGTTTGAGAAGGAGTTGGCTTCCTAGGCTGACATGGGGCAGAAGTGCAGGAATTTTTGTCTATTTTTGTAATTTTTCATGAGATGTTCTTTTTTTTTTTTTTAATTTTTGATTTATATGCCGCCCTTCTCCAGAGACTCAGGGCGGCTTACAATGCGTTAAGCAATGGCCTTTATACTTTTGTATATATTTTATACAAAGTCAGCTTATTGCCCCCACAAACTGGGTCCTCATTTCACCTACCTTAGAAAGGATGGAAGGCTGAGTCAACCTTGAGCCTGGTGAGATTCGAACTTACTTTAATTGCAGGCAGCTGTTCTTAATTATAGGGTGCTTTGGACCACTGTACTACCAAGGCTCTTAAATTCAGGTTATGCATCTTTTCAGGAACAATATGGCAATGATGTGGTTATTCAGGAAATAACAGAATAACAGACTTGGAAGGGACCTTGGAGATCATCTAATCCAGTGGTTCTCAACTTTCCTAATGCTGCGACCCTTTAATACAGTTCCTCCTGTTGTGGTGACCCCCAACCATAAAATTATTCCTAAAACCATTGAAAATATGTGTTTTCCGATGGTCTTGGGCGACCCCTGTGAAAGGGTCATTCGACCCCCAAAGGGGTCCCGAGCCACAGGTTGAGAACCACTGATCTAATCCAACCCCCTGGTCAAGCAGGAAAGCCTATACCAGTGATGGCTAACCTTTTTGCCGTCACGGGTCAAAAATGGGAGCATGGGGGGGGGTCGCACGTGTGCATGCCCACACCCATAATTCAATGTGCCCCCCCCCCCCCTGCATGCGCATGTGCCACCCCCCCCCGTGCTTCCCCTGCTTTTGGCATGTGATGGCCCGGTGGGCCCGGTAGGCCTGTTTTTTGCCCTCTCCAGCCTCTAGAGGCTTTCTAGGAGCCTGGGGAGGATGAAAATGGCCTTCCCCACCCCCCATCCCCGGAGGCCCTCCAGAGGCCGGAAACAGCCTGTTTCCCGGCTTCTGGTGGGCCCGGAAGGCTGAAAATCAGCTGGCCAGCACGCATATGCAATGCTCTCTACATGGGGCTGCCCTTGAAGACCATTCGGAGGCTTGAGCTGGTGCAGAATGCGGCCGCGCAGGTAGTGATGGGAGTGTCATGACACTCTCATGTTACACCCCTCCTGTGGGACCTGCATTGGCTACCGGTTGCCCTCCGGGTGAGATTCAAGGTGCTGGTAATTACCTATAAAGCCCTACATGGCTTAGGCCGAGGATATCTGTCGGACCATCTGCGGCCAGTGACAGCTCTCCATCGCCCGGTGCGTTCCCACAGGGAGGGCTTCCTTGGGGTCCCGTCGGCCAGAGAGTGTCGACTGGTGACTCCCAGGGAGCGGGCCTTCTCTGTGGGCGCGCCTACTCTGTGGAATCAGCTTCCCCTGGAGCTCCGGGTGGCTCCTGACCTTCGCTTTTTCCGCCATGATCTTAAAACATGGTTATTTGGTCTGGCCGGATTGGACTGAAGGGGTTTTAAATATGATTTTAATGGGTTCTTATATTTGTTATATTTTATAATTGAATTTTGTATTTATTGTTGTGAGCCGCCCTGAGTCCTTTGGAGAGAGGGTGGCATACAAGCTCAAATAATAAATAAATAATAAATATGTGCACTGGAGCTGAGCTAGGGTAATGCTCGCATGCCCACAGATATGGCTCCACGTGCCACCTGTGGCAGACGTGCCATAGGTTCGCCATCACGGCCCTATACCATTTCAGACAAGGTATTCCATCCCTGTTCCACTCACACACCCCCACAGACGGCCCGGAGTTAATAAGCCACACGACAAAATCTTTGAAGATAAAGCTGGCAGCAACCCAGTGGCTAGCTGCCAATTCAGACTTTACTCACACAAAACAAAGATTAGACTGCAAGCATTCCGATAAAGCAGGCAGAGTTTCAACAATACAAGGATTAATCCAAATACAGTCCGATAAAGCAGGCAAAGTCCAGTAACGCAGAGATCATGGAGTATTTCCAGTTTTTGCTCATCACAAACTGAACCGGCCACCACACCCACATTTATACCCTGTGGGGTGTGGTCCAGTGACTCAGCTAATCTCTGGCACGCCTTCCCCTCTGCTGCGCACGCTTCTCCCTGCGCCTCTGCCGAGGGTCCAGCCAGCACTTATCTTCTTTGTCGCTGTCCACCTGTGGCTGTGGGGACGTGCTTGGCTCTGAGCCTATCGTTTGGCCTTCGGTGTCTTCCGGAGGCATTGCCAGAGAGGAGGGTCCTGGAGAGGGAGGCCTTGCCAACTCCTCCCCCTCACTCTCAGAGTCTGCATCTGTCGATAGCCCAGGCTCAGGCAACAGAGCCACAACACAAGGGGTTGTCCAATCTCTTCTTAAAAAGACAGAGACATTTAGGAGAATATTGATGGCTCAGGGTTGAAATGAGTCTCTGGTGTTTGATGGTCTCTGAACTTAGTGGTTTTCTTGCAGTCCAATTATAGTCTAGAACCTAGGGGTGAGAGAACCCAACTTAGAACATAGAATGATAGGGTTGGAGATCTTCTCATCCAACCTCCTGCTCAAGCAGGAAACCCTATACCATTTCAGACAAGCGGTTGTCCAATCTCTTCTTAAAAACCTCCAGCGTTGGAGTTTCTGAAGGCATGTGGTTCCACTGATAGATTGTTCTCACATTAGGAAATTTCTCCTTAGTTCTATGTTGCTTCTCTCCTTGATTTCCATCCATTGCTTCTTGTCCTGCGTTTTGGTGCTTTGGAGAATAGACTGACTCCCTCTTCTTTGTGGCAGCCCATTAAATATTGGAACACTGCTATCATATCACCATCCTAGTCCTTGTATTCCTTAGACTAGACATACCCAATTCCTGCAACCGTTCTTCATACGTTTTAGCCTCCAGCCCTCTAATCATCCTTGTTGCTCTTCTCTGCTCTCTTTCTAGTGTCTCAACATCTTTTTAAAAAAATATCCTGGCGACCAAAACTGGGTGCAATTCTCTTCCCTTCGAAAGATGATGGAAGAATTCAGTGGCATAGTCCTCTCTGAAGGGCAGAAACCTTGTAAAAATGCACTTTCCAGATCCTAAATATTGATGGAATAAAGGAGAGTTGGATGCATTTAGAATAGAACAGAATAACAAGAGTTGGAAGGGACCTTGGAGGTCTTCTAGTCCAACCCCCTGCTCAGGCAGGAAACCCTACACCACTTCAGACAAATGGTTATCTAGCATCTTCTTAAAAACTTCCAGTGTTGGGTAAGTTGTTCCACTGGTTAATTATTCTGTCAGGAAATTTCTCCTTAGTTCTAAGTTGCTTCTCTCCTTGATTAGTTTCCACCCATTGCTTCTTGTCCTACCCTATTTGCTAAGGTTGGATTCGTTGTTGGACAATGGTAGACTCCTTTGATAGGTTGTTATTATTATTCTGCCGTTGTTGTTGTTGTTGTTGTTGTTGTTGTTGTTGTTGTTGTTGTTGTTGTTAGTTACAACAACCATGGATAACGTTCCTCCAGGCCTTCCTGTCCTCCACAGGACATCCCCTGGAGTCCATTTAAGCTCACGTTGACTGCTTCAGTGACTCCATCAAGCCACCTCATTCTCTGCCTCCCCTTCTTTTGCCCTCAATCATTCCCAGCATTAGGCTCTTCTCCAGTGAGTCCTTCCTTCCTTCTCATTAGGTGGCCAAAGTATTTGAGTTTCATCTTCAGGGTCTGGCCTTCTAAAGAGCAGTCAGGTTGACCTCCTCTAGGACTGACCGGTTGAATTGCCTTGCAATCCAAGGGACTCGCAGGAGTCTTCTCCAGCACCAAAGTTCAAAGGCCTCAATTCTTTGGCGCTCAGCCTTCCTTATGGTCCAACTTTCACAGCCATACATTGCAACTGGGAAAACCATCACCTTGACTATACGCACTTTTGTTGGCAGGGTGATGTCTCTGCTTTTTAGTATGCTCTCTAGGTTTGCCATAGCTTTCCTCCCCAGGAGCAAGCGACTTTTAATTTCTTGGCTGCAGTCCCCATCTTGTGGTGATCTTGGAGCCCAGGAAAATAAATTCTGTCACTACCTCCATTTCTTCCCCATCTGTTTGCCAGGAATTGAGTGGGCTGGATGTGTTGTGGCCCCGCCCCCTGAGCCTGTCCCATCGGAGGAAGAAAGCTCCGAGCATGAGGAAGAAGAGTCAGCCAGGCCTCCCTCTCCAGGCCCCTCCCCTCTGGCACTGTCTCAGGTGCCGGCCGAGGGAGAGGAGATTAGCAGGGAGACAGGTGGCTCAGATCAGAGTGACGGAGAAACATCATTCCTGGACGCATGCCTCCGAAGGCGTGATAAACGATTGCAGCAGCTCAGGAGGCGTGCTAGGGATTAGAACTGAGTCACTGGACCACACCCCAGAGACTATATAATAGAGGGTGGTGGCCAGTGATCCCTGTGACGAACAAAAATAAACCTTGGATAGTCACTAAAGCCTCGTCCGAAAACTGCTGAGAGGAATATTATTCTGATTGGACTTTTGTACGCTGAGTATATTATCTTTCTGTTTTCTGTGGAAATAAAAGCACTTGGCAGACGGTGTGTATATCGCTGCCAAGTTGGAGATAAAGACCTGGGTGTGTGCCAAGTGCTTCCTTAACCCTCGGCTGGCTGTGTTTGTGTATGTGTGTGGACGGGGACAGATCAGGATGCTATGATCTTAGTTTTCTTAATGTTGAGTTTCAAGCCAACTTTTGCACTCTCCTCCTTCACCCGCATCAAGAGGCTCTTTAGTTCCTCTTCACTTATCCTATTATTCTGCCCTACTACAATAAACAACATTTTTTTTTTTAAGGATCCCATATCAGTTTATGAGATGAAAATAAACCCCCCAATCCTGGTTCACAAATGAGTAATGCAGAAAAGCAATTTAGAACAGGGCTGTCCTGAAGGACCTTCATTAATCATGTATTTCTGCTCTGTTTTGAGTGACACGATGCTTTTCTGTCTTAAAGGGAGAATGAATTTAAGCCGGTGGGAATATGTATTGATCTGTGATTTCCCCTCAAACAGTTAATAATAATGCTTATTTAGTACGTGCGTTCAGGTTTTATCCTTGCTTTCCTTAGGGATGCTCAGAGCATCAAATATGACTCCTTGGCTTCTATTGTTTTACCCAAGAAGCATAGCTTGACCTGTAAACAGGGGTGGGCTTCAAGATTGTTAGTAAGGGGTTCTCTCTGCCTGGTTGCTGAGTGGGCGTGGCCATGGTGGGTGTGGCCTAGTTGGCCTCCTGCACCACGGTGTGAGGATGGTTTTTTTGCCCTCCCCAGGCTCCAGAGGCTTTTCTTTGTTGCTAGTTTGGTTATCCTGGTTAGGCCCATATATAAGAGACTGTAGGCTTTCTTGTAATAGTAATATTTATTTCTTTTCTTCCTCAGGAACACAATTAGACAGGCACTAATCTGGGAGGAGCAAGAAGTTATATACAGAGAAGGCGGGGCTAATGGTAAGTACTAACCAATGGTAAGTGACACAATGACATCACACAATGACATATAAACAAGCACACATATTTACAGATATCAGGTTAGGTATTTTCATCTGTAACATTCTTGGGCTTCCGGGAGGGCAAAAATGGCCTCCCCAGGCTTCCGGCCCTCTGTAGGCCGGAAATGTGCACTTCCGGTAGGCCCGTTTTTCACTGTCCCCGAGCCTCCACACGCACCCTGCACTTACCTGCATCCAAAACGGGCGGGGTGGGGACTCCTGGGAGGGGCGGGGTGGGCGGGGCCAGCCAGGAGTGGGATTTGGAGGTTCTCCGAACTACACAGAATCTTAGCTAGAGGTTCTCCCGAACCCCTGCGAACCCCCAGCAGCCCCACCCCGCCTGTAAGTTAGGTTGAGGGACTGAAGGAAGACTTAAGTACAGATAGTCTTTGACTTAGAACCGTTCGTTTAGTGGCCATTCAAAGTTACGACGATACTGAAAAAAGGTACCTGAGACCGTTTTTCACACTCACGACCTTTGCAACATTCCCCACAGTTCAGAGAATAAAAATTCAGATGCTTGGCAACTGGCTCGTATTTATGACGGTTGTGGTGTCCCAGGGTCATGTGATCACTTTTTGTGACTTTCTGACAAGCAAAGTCAATGGGGGAGCCAGATTCACTTCACAATCGTATGAACAGCTTAACAACTGCAATGATTTGCTGAATAACCGTGGCAAGAATAGTTGTAAAATGGGGCAAAACTCACTTAACAAATGTCTCACTTAGCAACAAAATTGCTGTAAATTTTCCTTCCTTCCTTCCTTCCTTCCTTCCTCTTCTCCTTTCCATTCTTTTCCTCCTCTCTCCCTAACTTATCATTTCAATTTCTTCCCTTTCCCTCCCTCCCTTCCTTCTTCTCCTTCCTTCCTTCTTCTCCCTCTCTCCCTACCTTATCAATTTCTTCCCTCTCTCCCCTTCCTTCCTTCTTCTCCTTCCTTCCTTCCTTCTTCCCTTCTTCTCCTTTCCAATTTTTTCCTCCTCTCTCCCTAACTTATCGTTTCAATTTCTTCCCTTTCCCTCCCTCTCTTCCTTCCTTCTTCTCCTTCCTTCTTCTCTCTCTCTCCCTACCTTATCAATTTCTTCCCTCTCCCCCCTTCCTTCTTTCTTCTCCTTCCTTCCTTCCTTCCTTCCTTCCTTCCTTCCTTCTTCTCCTTTCCCATTCTTTTCCTCCTCTCTCCCTAACTTATCATTTCAATTTCTTCCTTTCCCCTCCCTCCCTCTCTTCCTTCTTCTCCTTCCTTCCTATCAATTTCTTCCCTCTCTCCCCTTCCTTCCTTCTTCTCCTCCTTCCTTCTTCTCCCTCTCTCTCCCTACCTTATCAATTTCTTCCCTCTTTCCCCTTCCTTCCTTCCTTCCTTCCTTCCTTCCTCTAACATATCATTTCAAATTCCCTCTTTCCCTCTAAATACTGAATATCTATCTATTTTTTTTTTATTATTTTAAATTTTTATTGAAAACTATTTAAAAAATACAAAAGAAAAACATAGCAATATGGATAGGATTGCAGAGAGTAACGCCATGTCTTCCTCAGGCATTCTTTCCCCTCCTTCCTCTCCTGCTACTGTCAAAACTGACATGGTTGTGATGAGGCCAGACCCCAAGGATGCCTCCGCTTGCTTCGATGTGAAGCCCTCTGACCTGGCAAGGTTTCCCTGCTAATCCCAAACGCCCAGGAGCGGTTTAGAGTCATGCAGCAAGGAAGAAAAACACAGCAGGCCCTTTTCAGCAGGCAAGCTCCCCCGTTTATGCTCCCTCCGTTTATTTCTTTTGCGGGGAAATTTGCTTCCCCTAATGCAGGGGCGAAATCCAGCAGGTTCTGACAGGTTCTGGAGAACCGATAGTGGAAATTTTGAGTAGCTTGGAGAACCGGCAAATACCACCTTTGACTGGCCCCAAAGTGGGGTGGGAATGGGGATTTTGCAGTATCCTACCCCCAGGAGTGGGGTGGGAATGGGGATTTTGCAGTATCCTTCTCCCAGGAGTGGGGTGGGAATGGGGATTTTGCAATATCTTTCCCCCAGGAATGGGGTGGGAATGAAGATATTGCAATGTCCTTCTCCCAGGAGTGGGGAGGGAACGGGGATTTTGCAGTATCCTTCCCCCAGGAGTGGGGAGGGAATGGGGGATTTTGCAATATCTTTCCCCCAGGAATGGGGTGGGAATGAAGATATTGCAATGTCCTTCCCCCAGGAGTGGGGTGGGAATGGGGATTTTGCAATGTCCTTCTCCCAGGAGTGGGGTGGGAATGGGGATTTTGCAGTATCCTTCCCCCGAGGAGTGGGGAGGGAATGGAGATTTTGCAATGTCCTTCCCCCAGGAGTGGGGAGGGAATGGGGATTTTGCACTATCCTTCTCCCAGGAGTGGGGAGGGAATGGGGATTTTGCAATATCCTTCCCCTGCCACGCCCACCAAGCCACACCACACCCACCAAGCCACGCCCACAGAACCGGTAGTAAAAAAAATTGGATTTCACCACTGCCCTGATGGGAAAAAACGTAGCTTGGCACTAATTCTGAGCACAGTGAAGGCAGAAGAAAAGGTTCCTAGCACCCTTAAGGAGGTAGTAGGGCTGGGCTGAGAGATTTTGTCTTCACTGGGGCTGCTCGAGAGCTTCCGATTTCACCTCCATCAAATATTTGGAAGCCTGAAGAGAACACCTCTGTAACATCTTTCCCGTAGGTAGACAAAGTTGGGGTTGTTTTCTTTTTTGTCCTGACGGTTGCTGTAGTTGTATGGTCCTTGGTGCTCCTCTGAGCTTGGTTGTTTTCTTTCAGACGTTTCATTACCCAACTAGGTAACATGATCAGTGCTAGAAGGGAGTAGGGTTTGCTCTCTGTTTATATACTGGTGGTTGCCCTGTCGGTGTTGATGTTCTGATGGCTAACCTTTTCCCGGACCGAGTGCCCAAAGCATGTGCGTGCGTGCCGAAACCCCCAAAATGCAATGCTCATGCGTCCCCTGCGCATGTGCCCCGCCCCATGCATGCGTGCATGGCCCCTCCCACATGCATCACCCCCTTGCATGCACACGTGCCACCCCCCGTACACAACCCGCCCCCTCGCATGCGCGGCAGAGACCTGATGACCAGTTGGCCGGTGGGAGGCGTGCACACCAGTGGTGGGTCCCTCCCGGTTCGGTCCGGTTCGGCCGAGCTGGTAGCGGTGACGATATGATGTCACCGAACCGGTTCTCCCCCCCGCCCTCCCCCACGTTATTCTTACCTTTTATTTGGCCCCACCCCCAATCTATTGCTGCCTCCTGAGTCCCAGCTGATGACTAGAGGGAAAAAAAACTGTTTAAACTCTTGCCGCGGGGCTTCAAAGGGCCGCCCTACAGTTGATCAGTGTTAAAAGCAAACAAATGAGTCGGGTCGTAAGTGCGAGGACTGGTCGTAAGTGAGAGGACCTTCCAGAAATGACTCTGACCAGCTAGCCACGCCCACCTAGTCACATGACCTCCAAGCCACACCCACAAAATAAGCCATGCCCACAGAACCGGTAGTAAAAAAATTTAGAACCCATCCCTGGCGCACACATGCGTGGCAGATTTAAACTGGGGCGACGGCTCATGTGCCCACAGAGAGGGCACTGCGTGCTACCTGTGGCACACGTGCCATAGGTTCCCCATCACCGTTCTAGGGTGTTCCTTGACTAAGCTGTTGTTTACTGTGGGGTCCTTGGTGCCTCTCTGATTTTGGTTGTTTTCTTGCAGGCGTTTCATTACCCAACTAGGTATAGGAGCCTTGGTAGTACAGTAGTTTAATGCACCCTGTAATTAACACAGCTGCCTGCAATTTCTGCAGGTTCGAATCTCACCAGGCTCAAGGTTGATTCAGCCTTCCATCCTTTCTAAGGTAGGTGAAATGAGGACCCAGTTTGTGGGGGCAATAAGCTGACTTTGTATAAATATATATACAAAAGTATTGCTTAACGCATTGTAAGCCGCCCTGCGTCTCCGGAGAAGGGCGGCATATAAATCAAATTAAAAAACAAACAAACATCATAACAAAAAACAAACAAACATCATAACAAACAAAGGTAACAAATAATCCCCTCAACACTGTCAAACTAGTTACTAAATCGGCACTACTATTAATCTTCTCATTCTTCCTATCACCCATCTCCACCCACTTACGACTGTATGACTGTAACTTTGTTGCTTGTATCCTTACGATTTATATTGACTATGACTATCATTAAGTGTTGTACCTTATGATTCTTGACGAATGTATCTTTTCTTTTATGTACACCGAGAGAGCGTATGCACCAAGGCAAATTCCTTTTGTGTCCGATCACACTTGATCAATAAAGAATACTATTCTATTCTTTAAAAAAAAAACTCACTGCTAGAAAGGAGTGGGGTTTGCTCTCTGTAGAACAAACTTTATATAGAGGAAGAAAACAATCAAGGTCAGAGAGCACCCAGGAACCCACAATCCTCCTCTTCCTCCCCCTCCTCTCCACACATCCCACTCCATTCTAACACTGATGAGGTTACTTAGTTGGGTAATAAAACATCTGCAAGAAAACAACCAAGCTCAGAGAGGATCAGGAAACTCACAGCCCTCCTCCTCCTCCATGCCGCAATCTCCACTCCCTTCTAACACTGATGAGGTTACTTAGTTGGGTAATGAAATGTCTGTAAGAAAACAACCAAGCTCAGAGAGGATCAGGAAACTCACAGCCCTCCTCCTCCTCCATGCCGCAATCTCCACTCCCTTCTAACACTGATGAGGTTACTTAGTTGGGTAATGAAATGTCTGTAAGAAAACAACCAAGCTCAGAGAGGATCAGGAAACTCACAGCCCTCCTCCTCCTCCACGCCACAATCTCCACTCCCTTCTAACACTGATGAGGTTACTTAGTTGGGTAATAAAACATCTGCAAGAAAACAACCAAGCTCAGAGAGGATCAGGAAACTCACAGCCCTCCTCCTCCTCCATGCCGCAATCTCCACTCCCTTCTAACACTGATGAGGTTGCCTAGTTGGGTAATAAAATGTCTGTAAGAAAAACAACCAAGCTCAGAGAGGATCAGGAAACTCACAGCTCTCCTCCGCCTCCACGCCACAATCTCCACTCCCTTCTAACACTGATGAGGTTACTTAGTTGGGTAATAAAACATTTGCAAGAAAACAACCAAGCTCAGAGACCACCAGAAACCCCACAGTCATTGTCATTGTCCTCTTCCTTCTCCTCCTCCTCCTCCTCCAAAAAGGCCATCCTGCTTGGATCCGCACACTTACTACACCAATGCATTACGACATCCTAGGAACTTGAGAATTTGATGCATACAAAGGCCAACACAGCTAAAGGAGCGGCAGCTGTGATTTCACGTTGTTTTGTACATAATAATAATAATAAAAATGCATCTTTCCTGCCATCTAATGGTTGTCCAGCAGCATAGTCAAAATCCTTATTGATGCTCCACGGTCAACATTACAAAACCGAGCCAAAGTCATAAAATAGATCTTTGATTGCGTTCCCGTAATTGGATGCCCCATTGTTGTTGTGTGCCTGGCATCATTTGAAATATGAAGAAGCAACTTGGCATAAAAACCTTATCCTTTCTGCTTGGAAATTGAGTCGAAGAAGCAAAATATGAATTGCGAGAAGGGAGGTTTTGTTCTTCAAGCTTGTGGGTTGATTTCCAAATATTTTGTTACCAGGCTAGGTAACATCTTCAGCAAAAAAATCGGGAATGTCAGTGTTGGTATTCTTCCGCTTATTGTTGTGGCCCGCTGGCGGCCAACGAAGCTGACGGCAGAGTTGGACAGTGAGGAGGTTGGGGAGGAACATGGACCAGTCCTGGGGGCTGGGGAGAGCTCGGACGAGGGCTCTGTGTTGGAGGCAGAGAGAGAGTTAGACAGCAGCAAGGCGGAGGAACAGCTGGAGCCTGTTCCCAGTGTGCGCATGCGCAGAGCTGCCAGAAGACAAGAACAATTCAGAAAGCAGGGTCGACTCAGGAGTAAAGCCACACCTTGGAGGTGATTGGCCCCTCCCATAGGAAATAAAAGAGGAGCAAACAGGGAGTGGGCTTTTGCAGGAAACAATTTGTTCATTCCGTGACTCTGAGAGACTCTGTTCCAAGTTTGGCCTTGTACTACGGTTGGAAACAAGTTACGTGGTAGCTTGCCAAACGAGATAAGGTGTGTGGAGAAATATTCCTTTGAAAAAAACTGTTTGGACAAACCTTGCTGACTGTGAATGAACGTAATTCACAGTCGTGTAAATAAAAGAGGTTTTGCTAGTAATTCCTGCCTCCTGCTTGATAAGGGAGCGTAGGTCAGAACACTTATAAAGGCTTTGTGTTGTCAGTAGGTCTTGTGATGGGAGGGTCACATCAGGTGAGGGTCTTGTGATGGGCCTTGTGATAGGACAGGTGTGGGTCACATCAGGTGAAGGTCTTGTGATGGGTCTAGTGATGGGTCAGATATGGGCACTCTAAACCTGGCATTGCAGAAGTAATCCCATCAACAGACATCAACCTACAACCAGCCTATGAACCTGAGAATTCAAATCAACTGCACGACCCCATGGACAATGTTCCTCCAAGCCTTCCTGTCCTCTACCATCCTCTGGAGTCCATTTAAGTTCATGCCTACTGCTTCAGTGACTCCATCCAGCCACCTCGTTCTCTGCCGTCCCCTTCTTCTTTTGCCCTCCATCGTTCCCAGCATGAGGCTCTTCTCCAGTGAATCCTTCCTTCTCATTAGATGGCCAAAGTATTTGAGTTTCCTCTTCAGGATCTGGCCTTCTAAAGAGCAGTCAGGGTTGATCTCCTCTAGGACTGACCGGTTTGATGGCCTTGTAGTCCAAGGGACTCACAGGAGTCTTCTCCAGCACCAGAGTTCAAAGGCCTCCATTCTTTGGCGCTCAGCCTTCCTTATGGTCCAACTTTCACAGCCATCCATTGCAACTGGGAAAACCATCGCCTTGACTATACGCACTTTTGTTGGCAGGGTGATGTCTCTGCTTTTTAGAATGCTGTCTAGATTTGCCACTATTTGCCTCTATTGCATATCGATTATGCACCCAAAGTGTCCTGAAAACAGTTAGCCCCAAATCATCCGACAGCTTGCAGTCCTTTCTTCAGTATTAAAGTTAGTTTAGATCTGTCACTCTCTCTCAGCTTAAGCCACCTCGCAGTGTTATTAAAGGTAGTCCTTGACTTACAACCATTCACTTAATGACCCTTTGAAGTTACAAAAGCACCGAAAAAAGTGACCTTTGACTGTTTTTCACACTTAACGACTGTTGCAGCATTCCCAGGGTCACATGATCAAAATGTGGACACTTGGCAACTGGCTCATATTTATGATGGTTACGATGTCCCGGGGTCGTGTTGATCCCCCTTTGTGATCTTCTTGACAAGCAAAATCAATGGGGAAGCCAGATTCACTTAACAACCATGCTACTAATTTAACAACTACAGTGATTCACTTAACAAGAGAGGTTGTAAAATGGAGCAAACTTCATAAAACAACTGTCTGGTTTAGCAGTGGAAATTTGGGGCTGAATTTTAGTTGTAAGTCGAGGACTACCTATATGAAGAAAATTGGGGATGGGTACATCGTAAGGAGGGATGGGTTCCACTTACCTTTACTACCAGTTCCAAGCGGCAGCGCACGCTCTTCTGCGCATGTGCAGATCACCCATGATGACGTCGTGGAGGGTGGGGAGAGCCTCCCACCAGTTCTATAGAACCGGACTGAACCGGAAGCAACCCACCACGGATCGTAAGTATATATCCCTGACTTGCGGCATCTAAATCCGATTAAATGTCCAAATAAAATTAGTGCAACAGTCAAAATCCAGATTTATTTCTAAGACAGAGTCCGGATCCCACAGACTGAGATGACTAGAGATAAAGTGACAATTTCTGGAGGAGAAATTTATAAATAAAACGTGCTATGAGATCCTCATCAAATGCACACCAAATGTCACATGTATCCTCCAGCCATTTCTTCTCTTCAGTTCATCCTCTAGGTACCGAAACATCCAGCCTCACAGACCGCAATAGCACAGTGCCAAACATTTTCAACTGAAAAGGCTGTTTTGAAATCTTTATTCTACAACAAAAATGGACTGATTTGGGTCAAGGCATTAGTATATGGATATATATTGTCCTCATCATTATTTTAACTTTTGTCTATCCACTGCAGGATGAAGAACTCTTCCACATGTTTCCAATGAAGATGATCCTTAGCTTTCTTTTGCGAATTGGGCCCTACCATACTTGCCGATGTTGTCGATCCATTTTGTTTTAGGTCTCTTCCGTGGATGCTTTTGATCAAGTGGGATCCATTCTATGACTGCCTTGGTCCACCTGCCCTCAGTTCTTATTGCTATGTGTCCAGCCCATTTTCCATTTCAGTTGTATATGTATCATCATCATCATCATTTTAGCCATTGTCTGCCCACTGCAGGATGAAGACTTCTTCTGCATATTTCCAACCAATATGGTCCTAAGATTTCTTTTGCCAATTGGGCCCGCCATACTGGTTGATGTCGTCGCTCCATCTTGTTTTAGGTCTCTTTCCTGGAGGCTTTTGATCAAGAGGGATCCATTCTATGACAGCCGTGGTCCACCTGCCATCAGTTCTTCTTGCTATGTGACCAGCCCATTTCCATTTCCATATGTGTATGTGTATGTGTATGTGTATGTGTATGTGTATGTGTATATGTCATGGAATTGTGAAGCCAGTGTCCAAATGGAATCAGAGACGCTGACACAAACGTCATTTTACATAAATAAATATATTTTACATCTATATGCACAGCAAACGAGATAGTCAGGCACATCACTACATCATGAGGTAAATCATGAGGTAAATTTCAGAACAGCATATGGAACACACCGAAGAAAAAGGCGGGAAAAAAAGGGAAACTCCCCCTTCACACCCAGCAACCAATCATAACGTAGATTTCCTCATACAGAAACCCGCACTCTCCAACTAATTAATTACAACTGTGTGTTCTGGCCCATTATACACTTTACTGTTCTAGCTTTAAAATAAATATTTTATTTATTTATTTTATTTATTTATTTATTTAATCAAATTTCTATACCACCCTACTCCCGAAGGACTCAGGGCGGTGAACAGCCAAGATAAAATACAGATAATACAAATATTAAAAATCCCTTAAAATTATTAAATTATTAAATATTTTGGCCGAAACACATATGCATATTTTAACTATATGTATATCTATATGCATATGTATACTGTGTTTCCCCAAAAATAAGACCCTGTCTTATTTTGGGGAAATGCTGAAATGCTGAAATAAGTGTTTGGCCATATTTTTGGAGAGGTCTTATTATTTTGGGGTGCTTGGAGGAAATGGCGGGGACCGGCTGCACATGCATTTAAATATTTTTGGGGAGGGCTTATTTTCAGGGGGGGCTTATATTAGTGCATGCCAATTGGGCTTATTATCAGGGGATGTCTTATTTTTGGGAAAACAGCGTATCTGTATGAATATGCATAAGTATTTGAGTTTGTCTAGGTGTGTCAAAGTGATGGAATGAATGAGAATATTTGTCCCAAACAGAGAAGTTCAAAAAAAAAAAAGAAAAAAAAAGACAGTTGCTAAAGTTTTATTATAATCCCATTCAAATCGATTTAACCGATATTTGATTTAAATCTCACCTTCATTAATATTTTATAAATAACTGAAGGATGCCTAATACAGTACTCTGGTCACAACCATAATTCATTCCAAAGCTTTGGTTGCAATCCGATTTGGTCATGAGCCGAACCTAACCAAAATTAATGCAGCGGCCACATGTGGGTCACTGTTGTTTGTAAACAAATAACAAGAAATTTGGCACTTACAAAAAAACCTGATTTGGTCGTGGTCAGAAGCGTTAGTGACCAGAGGTTCTACTGTACTCCTTTCTCCTCTTAGTTTTCCTCACAACAACCACCCTGTGAGGTGAATTGAACTAAAACAGAATGATTGGCCCAAAATCACACATCCGGCTTTTACGCCTAAAGTGGGACTAGAGCTCACAGTCTCCTAGTAATTGGCCCAAGGTCACCCAGTCAGTTTTTGTACCTAAGGCAGGACTAGAACTCGCCATCTCCTGGTGATTGGCCCAAAGTCACCTAGCTGGTTTTAATGTCTAAGGCCAGACTATAAATCACTTTCTCCTGGTGTTGTGGCCCACCAGTGGCCTGCGCGGATTGTTGCTGATCCCGACGATGAGGAGGCTGATGTGGTGCTGTGCCAGCAGCCTGTGCAGCCGGCGCTTGAGTCAGACAGAGAGGAGGCTGAAGAAGATGTGGTGCCAGAGGCAGGGATTCAGTCAGGGCCTTCAGAACCTCCAGAGGCTCCTTCAAGTGAAGAGGATGAAGTGGAGGAGCCTCTTCTCAATGCATGGGCGCGCAGAGCTGCCAAAAAGCAGGAGTGATTACTCAGGAGAAGGTCTCCTCGAGAGTAAGGCTTGGGGCTAATTGGCCACTCCCTTAGCCTATTTAAGTTTGCACACAGCTTGTAAACGTTGCAGGAAACAATGCATGTTCGCTCGCTGGTCATTGAAATCTGGATTTTCTTTGCAAACCTTCCTTCTGGGCTTTTTGCCAACTCTCGTAAGACTTTATCTTTCTGTGGAATTTTTGGCAGGTTGTTAAGGACCTTTTACATTTGAAAGTAAATTGAGTTTGGTTTATAGTTTGTGTGTGCTGCATTCTCTGGGATCCTGGTGATTGGTGTAAGGTCACCCAGCTAGCTTTCATTCCTACAGCAAGACTAGAACTCACAAGTCGGATTTGCTTAACAATGGGGTGATTCGCTTAACGACCCTGGCAAAAATGCCCGGTGCCTGGCACAAAGTCAAACTCCTAAATTTTTGGATGCAACAAGGGATATAATATCAAATCATATAGAATACTCTATGAATTAACACCAATGTCTCCCATGTGGAGTAAACAGAGACTTGCAATTCAGTGAGTAGGGTATAAATTCAGCTACGCATTTGCGTTTGCACTGGGATGACTATGAAATGCCTCATTAATTTGTTTTGGTCTAATCAGAAACGTTTTTCAAGATGTCCATTGTTCTTTTGAAGTTTAAAACAAAATAATAAAAAAAGAGGTTTAGTTCTGCATTGATGTGAATTTCTTTCCTCTTCCTTAGCTGTTCAGTTTTAAAAATATCTACCCATTTTTTTCCTCCCACAAATGCTTTTTTTTTAAAAAAAACTTTACCAATGTTGGGTGGAGAAGTTTCCAATTCTTGTGCTTTTGTCTCCATCTAGTGGTCGATACCTGAATATGCCTTCCAGAAATCTTTTGGTATAAGATGACTTAATGGAATAATGCTAAATTTAAAAAAAACAAGTCAGATTATTGCGCTGATTTTTAATTAGTGCATTAGTTTTTCAAGCATTTCAGCACGTGAAATTCACTGTTGATTTATTTATTCATTGTGCCGAACCAAAGTAGCAGGAAAGCCTCTTTTAAAGATGCCTGCCCCTTTTCCAAATTAATATACTTCTTAAAAATCTTCCTAACGAGTTGACTATTGCTTCTACGACTTGTGTTGATGAAGATTAAAAGCTTTGAAGCTCTCAGTTTTTCCCCAGTTCCTTCGGTCTCTTCTCGGTGACGAGGATTATAGTCGATAAATAATTAAATGAGGAAAGAAGGGAGGGAGGGAGAAAGGAATTGTTGGTGAACTAACACCCAAAGACTGGTAGAAAAAATCCACCACAAAATTTCTTTTATCAAACCGGAGGGTGTTTGAATGTGTTGAGGACTGAACGGACATAACATTTTGGAAGTGCGCCAGCATGCGCTTCAAATATATTTCTCGCCTGCAAAAAAAATTGTGCCTAGGAGGTGCGGGGATATGAGCAAAGACGCAAAAATGACTTTCTTAATGTGTTTGGGGTTTTATAGCTTTATTTTTATTTTTTTTATTTTTAATTTGATTTATATGCCGCCCTTCTCCGGAGACTCAGGGCGGCTTACAGTGCGTTAAGCAATAGCCTTCATACTTTTGTATATTTATACAAAGTCAGCTTATTGCCCCCACAAACTGGGTCCTCATTTAACCTACCTTAGAAAGGATGGAAGGCTGAGTCAACCTTGAGCCTTGGAGAGATTCGAACCAGCAGTAAATTGCAGGCAGCTGTGTTAATAACAGGGTGCTTTAAACCACTGTAGTACCAAGGCTTTAATGTGGCTTTCATGCTGTTTTAACTTTTGATTGGGGGCCAGCCAGAATGGGTGAGAAAATGGGTGGGTTTATCAATGTTTTAAATAAAAAAGTGAATAGAATAAATAATGTACAAATACTTCTTCTTCTCCTTCCTCCTCCTCTTCTTCCTCCTCCTTTTCTTTTTCTTCTTCCTCCTTCTCCTCCCCTTCTTCTTCCTCCTCCCCTTCTTCCTCCTCCTCCTCCTTCTTCTTCCTCCTCTTCTTCCTCCTCCACTTCTTCTTTCTCCTACTTCCTTTTCTTCTTCCACCTCCTTCTCTTCTTCTTCTTCTTCCTCCTCCCCTTCTTCCTCCTCCTTCCTCCTCTCCTCCTCCTCCTCCTCCTCCTCCTTTCTTTCTCCTTCTTCTCCTCCTCTCCCAGAGACCCTTAAGAAAACATTTTGTTAAGTGTCAATCTTCTTAGCACTTTTTTTCTTCTTTACAGAGCTGGTGAGAAAATGGGTCGTTTTATCAATGTTTTAAATAAATGAGTAGGATAAATAATGTATAAATAATATATAAATCCTTCTTCTCCTCCTTCTTCTTCCTTCTCCACCTCTTCTTCTTCTTCTTCCTCCCTCTTCTTCTTCCTCCTCCTCTTCTTTTTTTCCTCCTCCTCCTCCTCCTTTCTTTCTCCTTCTCCTCTCCCAGAGACCCTTAAGAAAATGTTCTGTTAAGTGTCAATCTTCTTAGCACTTTTTTCTTCTTTACAGAGTTGGTGAGAAAATGGGTCGTTTTATCAATGTTTTAAATAAATGAGTAGGATAAATAATGTATAAATAATATATAAATCCTTCTTCTCCTTCTCTTCCTTCTCCTCCACCTCATCTTTCTCTTCTTCTTCCTCCTCCCTCTTCTTCTTCCTCCTCCTCTTCTTCTTTTCCTCCTCCTCCTCCTTTCTTTCTCCTCCTCCTCTCCCAGAGACCCTTAAGAAAATGTTCTGTTAAGTGTCAATCTTCTTAGCACTTTTTTCTTCTTTACAACCCACAGAATAATACAGAACTTTGAATAATAAGTCAAGGCATGGATGGGAGATTAATGACTTGGATTAGGAACTGAATACCCAATTGAGATGATTAGATATAGGAAGTCTAAGCCAATGTTAAGCCATGTAATTTGAATTTTCTCATGTCATTAGCTTTACAAAAGCCATCAGGGACCTCTGGGGAATGGGCCCCCATTCTTTCTGGGGGAGGAGGTATCTTCCCCCGAAAAGCTCTTCTCACCCAAATATATAACCCCCAAATTTCTTTTCATTCCTGATCTTCAGAATACATTTAAAAAGTAGCCTACCATCTGGAATTTTGCTGCCCAGTCCAGATATTTTGATGTTTGAATTTCAGTATTTCTTTTAAGGAGACTCATACAGGTAGCCCTTGATTGATAACCACAACTAAGCCTGGCAATTGTTCGTAAGTCAAGGACTACATATATTTTATCTGTCATGTTTGTTTGCTCTGCTTTCTGCTTTCTTGTAGAAGTGAAAGATCAGGGTTGTAAAAATGCACATAACCACCAGGTGGCAGCAAAGAGACAACATTTCAGTGTCTCTCTCCTGCCATCCTATGGTCTCTGAAATCTTTGCACTTCGGACTATAAGACACACTTTTTTGTCTCCCAAAAGGAGGTGAAAATGTCTGTGCGTCTTATAGACCAAATATTGCCAAAGCCCTACCCACCTGCTGGCTGTTTTTTTTTTTTTTTGGTCTCTGCATGCCCCGTTTTTGGGCCTTTTTCCAGCCCTTTCGAGCCTTTTTTCAGCCCATTTTCGAGACATTTTTTGGCCTGTTTTTGAGGCTTTTTTGGGGCCAATTTTTTCAGAAAAACCTGAAAAAAGCTTCAAAATGGGCTGAAAAAAGCCCCCAAAAGGGGGCCTTAAAAGTCTCAAAAATGGGGGCCTTAAATGTCTCAAAAATGGGTCCCAAAAGCCTCCAAAAGAGGCCAAAAAAAGACTAGTAAAAGACTAGGCCAAAAAAAAAAGGCCCGAAAATGGGGTACGCGGAGGCCAAAATCTTTTTTTATTGTTGCTGTTTTCCTCTTCTAAATTTAGGTGCATCTTATAGTCAGGTGTGTCTTATAGTCCGAAAAATATGGTAAATACACACACACACACACACACACACCTTATTTGGCACCTCTGCTGGATGGGGAATATTAGTTCCTCTTTTTTTCTCACGCCAGTCAGAAATTACTACTTCAATATTTTTTTTCTCCTGTGCTTTAGATCAAGGGTCTCCAAAGTTGGCAATTTTAACATTTAGAGACTTTAAACGGACTTCCACTGATTAATTGTTCTCCAAAGCACCTGAGGGCAGGACAAGAAGCAATGGGTGGAAACTAATAAAAGGAGAGAAGCAACCTAGAATTAAGTAGAAATTTCCTGACAGTTAGAACAATGAATCAGTGGAACGACTTGCCTCCAGAAGTTGTGAATGCTCCAACACTGGAAGTTTTCAAGAAGAGATTGGACAACCATTTGTCTGAAGTGGTGTAGGGTTTCCTGCCTAAGCAGGGGGTTGGACTAGAAGACCTCCAAGGTCCCTTCCAATTTATTCTATTCTATTCTATTCTATTCTATTCTATTCTATTCTATTCTATTCTATTCTATTCTATTCTATTTTATTCTATTCTATTCTACTCTACTCTACTCTACTCTACTCCATTCCATTCCTTCTATTCTATTCTATTCTATTCTATTCTATTCTATTCTATTCCTATTCCATTCCCATTCCCATTCCCATTCCCATTCCATTCCCATTCCCATTCCCATTCCCATTCCCATTCCCTACTCTACTCTACTCTACTCTACTCTACTCTACTCTACTCCATTCCATTCCATTCCATTCCATTCCATTCTATTCCATTTGAAAAGAGAGGAATTTTGACATTTATTGAACCTTGCCTGTTGATACTATAGGAAGTGTCTGCCCAGCAATTGGAGAATTCATCAGAACAACTATCCATTGTGACATGGGAGTGCTCACTCCTTCTGATCCTATATACCGGTATTTGCCTCTAGGGTTGCAATCAAGTCAGAATGACAGAGTTAGAAGAGATTTTGGGTATCTTTTAGTCCAAGCCCCTGCTTAGGCAGGAAACCCAATACCACTTCAGACAAATGATTGTCCAATCTCTTCTTAAAAATTTCCAGTGTTGGAGCATTGACAACTTCTGGAGGCAAGTTGTTCCACTGATTAATTGTTCTAACTGTCAAGAAATTTCTCCTTAGTTCTAGGTTGCTTCTCTCCTTTTATTAGTTTCCATCCATTGCTTCTTGTCCTGCCCTCAGGTGCTTTGGAGAATAGCTCGACCCCTTCTTTGTGGCAGCTTTGGTATAATTTAGATGCAAAATAAATCTTCCTGATGTAAACTACATGTGTGTGAATAAAAGAGAAAGAATAAGAGGAATAGAAAACCCACAAAGCTGATGGAAGACTTTCTTCCAGAGATAACTTTTGACTGAAATCTTTTATTCTTCTTGATCGATAGACTTGAAACCAACTTGAGAAAAGGCCAGCTATACGTATAAAATATGGCACGGAGATCCGATGTTTGGAAGGTGTAAAACTGTCTGATGGGGAAAATATCCTGATAATATTAATGTCGCCCTTGATAGAGATATAAAATACTTGCATTGTTATCTCAAGCCGTCCAAACAAAGAACATTTGTACGCGCAAATCTGTATCAATTTATCATCACAGATAAACATGCAGTTGGCTTTCTCAAATGCAGAAACCACACTTGTGGCTTTTTTTGTGTGTTGAAGAGAGTTACAGATTATCTTGGAAGGAAAGACATTTTCACTACCGAAATAGATCAAGAGGGAGCCTGCAGATTCTTGATTTAATGTCATCAACCACCGACTTTGCTTTCCAAATACACACTTGGATACCCCTACAAATGGTCTGAAGCTTTGTGTAAAAGGCCAAATAAATTCGGTGCAAATTATACTCGTTTGTTTTTTTTCAGGGGGAGAAAGTGTTGAACTGTAGACTTGTTCTAATGGTTTTGTGCATTAGCGTCTCTGAAATTTCTAATGCAGCTGTTTTAACTTTTGATGGGGCGCCCTTCAGAGTTGGTTAGAAGAATGGCAACTACTGTATATAGATCTTTCAAATAAATAAATATAAATGAGGGAGGGAGGGAAGGAAAGAAGGAAGGAAGGAAGGGAAAGGAAGGAAGGAAGGGAGGGAGGAGCAAGAAAGAAATGAAAGGAAATGAAAAAGGAAAGAAGGAGTGAGAGAGAGAAAGAAAGAAAGAAGAAAGAGAGAGAGGTGGGAGAGAGGAAGGAGGGAAGGGAGAAAGGGAGGGTGGCAGGAAGCAAGGAAGAAGGAAGGAGAAAGGAAGAAGGGAAAGAAAGAAGAGAAGGAAATGAGGGAGAGTGGGAGGGAGGAAAGATAGAAGGGAGGGTGGGTGGCAGGAAGCAGGGATGAAGGAGGGAGAAAGAAGGAAGGAAGGTAAAAGAAAAAAGGGAGGAAAGAAGGGAGGGAGGGAGAAAGAAGGAAGGGAAAGGAAGGAAAGAAGGGAGGGAGGGAGGAAGAAGCAAGAAATAAATAAAATGAAATACAAAGGAAGGAAGGAGAGAGAGTGAGAAAGAAAAAGAGAGAGAGAGGAGGGAGAGAGGGAGGAGGAAGGAAGGAAGGAAAGGGAGAAGAGGGGGTGGCAGGAAGCAAGGAAGAAGGAAGGAGAAAGGAAGAAGGAAAAGGAAGGAAAGAAGGGAGAGAGAGAGGGAGGAAGGAAGAATAGAAGTGAGGGAGGGTGGCAGTAAGCAGGGATGGAGGAAGGAGAAAGAAGGAAGGGAGGGAAAGGAAGGAAAGTAAAAGAAAAAAGGAAGGAAAAGGGAGGGAAGAAAGAGAAAGTAGGAAAGAGAAAAGAGGAAGGGGAAGGAAGAAAAGAAGGAAAGAAGGAAGGAAGGAAGGAAGGAAGGAAGGAAGGAAGGAAGGAAGGAAGGAAGGAAGGATCCAGAAAAATCTGATCCCACCCATGTGTGTGTGGCACAGCCTTCCTAAACTGATTCACCTTCTCCAAAAACATTCAACGCAGTTTCACTCCCCAAAATTTTTACCTCCTCCAGTCCCACCTGACCTTAAGGCCTACTTAAATTTCCCACGGCTTACCTTCGTTAAGATTCTATTCACAGATTTTCTTCTTGTAGGTTTCTAAGCAAAGCAAATATTTGCACAGCAATTCATGTCCACAATATATATATATATTCCATTCAAGTTCCACGCTCAGTAATATTGCACGAGCCACCCTCTCATCAGCAGGGAAAATCAGAGACTGTAACAATGCATTTGTGAACTTACAGCCTAAGCATTGCTTCCATTTTTCTATTACGGTGCGATTTTAGCATTCCAGCAATAAAAACATGCAGGGACAGCTGAGAATTTATTATCTCTTACCGTAACATTGAAGGGTGTTTAGCAATTAGGTGCTGTAACTTGCCCTAAAATATTTATTTATTCAACAACGCGAGCTGCGTTTGGCGAGATATTTGACCAGCTCAGAAGTCATTAATTGTTTCTTTGTTAAAAGAATAACATCCGCTTCCTGGGCTGTACAATTTCTTATCTTGTAGAATACTAATACTTCATAATAAAAAGCTACAGGCAGGTCCGGCTTCGTTATAAATTCCTCTTTATCGTTTAATGCTGCCCAGAATCACCCTGTGGTTAAAATGGGGCGGCATAAATAAATTTAATAATTGAATACATACATTCAAGAATTTAGGTTCTTATGTAGCAGTGAAATGTTCAAGGAAACACATTATCCTCCAGCACAGTTGAACCAACTGATGGTCTGTGAACCACTGGTGGGCCATGAGAAAATTTTGGTGGTCCGCAGAAAAATTATTTGCATTTTTTATATTGCACTAAATCAGGGGTCCTCAAACTACGGCCCCTGGGACGGATACGTGCAATGAACAGTTGTGTTGCTGCAGAGAGTCTCCCCCTTCGGGGTCTTTTTGTGTGGGTTGGAGGGGGGCAGAAATTCCGACTTGGGGTCTGCTTCGGCCTCCTGGTGTGGGGCTTTGGGCGAAGGCTGGTGGGAAGTGCCGCTGGTGGTGAAGAACCGGAGGGCCTTGTTCCAGTGGGACTGCATCATGGCCTGGAACTGGCTGACTATCTCAACCCGCTGAGCCTCCAGGTGCCGATACCTGGCCTTGCACTCCCGCAGGTCTTCCGTCTGCTTGGAAAGCCTAGGCTCCTAGTCCTCAGTGAGGTGCTTCTGCTGAGCCTCCTTCTCGGTCAGATCCAATTTGAACTGAGCTGTTTTGCCAACCCTTTCTCGTGGTGGCTGCTTAGCTCCAACAACTGCTTCCAGTTGGGACCCTAAGGAGCCCGGGTGGGGAGGTGAGGAATGACGCGGAAGGGAGAGGCGAGGCTGGTGAGGCGCCACTCAACGTGAGTGACATCGAGTTGGCCACGCCCACTCAGTCACATGACCACCTAGCCACACTCACGCAGCCGGTCATTAGGCAGATCATATTAGTGGTCTGTGGGATTTAAAATTATGAATTTAGTGGTCCCTGAGGTCCGAAAGGTTGGTGACCCCTGCTCCAGCATGTCTGTGTTAACCTGCAAAATCTTTATTAGTACAATCATTTAGGCATTATTCACAGTCACCGACACTCCACTCTTAAACTAACATTTGTCTTATGTGAACAGGCCAAATTTATAAGATTCTTGTAATGTAGGTAATGCGGCTCCAGCTAGACGATCACTGAAGGGCCCTCTTTATTCATAGTATTGTAAGAAAGAAAATGTGCTTGTTTGAGAGAAGCAAATGTATCCAGTAGAAATAGTACAAAGGCAGACAAATTCCTTTGAAGTAGAAACATTCTATAAGAGGGGCCCCTTAGTTGTCAGAGATAGAGACATTTGGTGATATACAGTTTGAAGGTTAAAGAGACCAAGGATGACCACATGAAATATCAACAAGAGATAATTTGAATCTATGCTTCGGTGATTTACAAGAAGAATTATGACTGTTTGGCAAAGATAATGTAACAAACTTAGTAATTAGAAAAATGTCATTTGATGTAACGAATGTCTGCAATGATAAAACTGCTGAGATAACAGAATCCTTTGTTTGAAAATGTATAAAACTGTGGTCTCAGAATCATAAGTTGTTCAAAGCTTCATGTACAAAACTGGCTCTGAACCTATTGCGCAATAAACTGGCTCTGGCTAACCTAAGAATGTTATTTGGTCTCACCATTCCACAACACTTGGGAGAGACAAGGGTACCACAATCAGACATATGGTTGGTCTCTCAAAGGTGAGATCCTCACACTTTCCCATTCTGTCTCTTGCCAGCAGCCTCCTCTGAGCCAAGCTGTTTTCCACATCTTCGAAGACTTTTATGGATTCTGTGATTGTTATGTGGCAGTTCTTACCTTTGCTAGATCTCCTTCCCCACCTTGTCTCATCTGCAAACTGTCCATAATAGTCCTTATCTCTAATGGCTGAAGGGCAACTGTGCATAGAAACTGGAAGGTTGGTGAATGAGAAACTAGGAGGAAACCCCAGAATTTTAAGATTGTCAGTTAGATTATAAAATGTCTATCTATCTATCTATCTATCTATCTATCTATCTATCTATCTATCTCTGTCCAACCATCCATCCATCCTTCCATTCTATCATCTCTCTATCTCCGTATCCTCTATAATCTACATCCATTTCTATATCTATACCTATCCATCCATCCGTCTGTCATCTATCTACCATGCATCTGTCTGTCTGTCTGTCTGTCATCCATTCATCCATCCACCCCATTATACCTTCTCTCTCCCTATCTATCCTCTATATTTATATCTATCTATCTCTATCTATCTATCTATCTATCTATCTATCTATCTATCTATCTATCCATCCGCCATCCATTCATCCATCCACCCACCTACTATATCTTCTCTCTCTCCCTTTCTATATCCATTTCTATCTATCTATCATCCATTCATCCACCATCTATCTATCCTGTCTATGTCTTTCTTTATCTCTGTCTGTCTGTTTGTCTGTCTATCATCTATCTACCTATCTTCCTGCCTGCCTGCCTGCCTGCCTACCTTATCTATCTATCTATCTATCTATCTATCTATCTATCCTATCTGTTCCTATTCCATTTTTCTTCTTCTTCTTCTTTCTTCTTCTTTTTTTTTGCTTTTGGCACTTTAACTTTCTCTGTTATTCCTTCCCCCCCTTCTTTCTTTATTTTAATATGTATTCAATTTTCCTCTTTTTTTTTTCCTTACAGCTTTCAATAAAATAATATTTATTTTAAAAAGACAAGGGGGAAAAAACCCCCACTGCTTCAGAGGGCTCCAGTTTCTGGAAGTGCAAAGTTCATTACCCACTTAGAACAAAAAAATAATAAAAAATCTACGGACAAAAAGAAAACAAACTCCACCTCACCCAGTATTAAACTGCATTTGTTGATCCAGCTTAATTTTATTTTATTTTATTTTATTTCGTTGTACGAGGTGCAATGACAGTAAAGTAAAGTAAAGTAAAGTAAAGTTAAGTAATAAGTAAGTAAGTAAGTAAGTAAGTAAGTAAGTAAGTAATTAAATAAGTTTTTCTTTTTGTACGGAAAAACAAACCCACAGGGCGCTGCCATCTTGGCCCATTTCCCGTGGGCGCAGCCATCTTTACTCCCTCTCCTCCCCCTCCCTTCCGTACAACCCCGCTCGCCATCTTAGCGTCGGGAAAAAAAAAAAAAAAAGCCGCCCGGCAACGAGGAAAAGGTTTCGTTGCCCTTCCTCGAACGTGGGAGTGGGCGGGGCGCGCGCGCGCTCCAATGAGAACGCGCCCCGGGGAGCCCGAGCCCTCCCCTCCATGCGCGGATTGGACGGCTTGGAAGAGCGCGGCGGGAGGGAGGCGTGCGAAAGCATCAGCTGGTTGCCGATGACAGAGCAGCGGGAGGGTTGGCGCACCAGCCGCCATGGGGGAAGCGGAGAAGTTCCACTATGTGTACAGCTGCGAGCTGGACCTGAACGTGCAGCTGAAGATGTGAGTGCCGAGGATGCGCAGGCTCTGTCCTCCCCTTCTCGGGGGGTGGGTGGGTGGGGGGGGGGGGCAGGATAATAAGGGCACTGCTCCTGTCCCAGGGCTCAGAGTTTTGGGGAGGATGGGGAGGATGGGGGGGGGGTGTCCCTGCTTTGCAATGACCTGGGATGAGAGAGGAGGGGGCGGGGGTCCCTGCTTTGCAATTAAGTGGGGAGGAAGGAGGGGTCCTTGCTTTGCAATGCCCTGGGACAGAAGGGGGGAGGTTGCAAATAATTGGGGAGGGAGGAGGGGTCCCTGCTTTGCAATTAACTAGGGAGGAAGAAGGGGTCCTTGCTTTGCAATGCCCTGGGACAGAAGGGGGGAGGTTACTGCTTTGCAAATAATTGGGGAGGGAGGAGGGGTCCCTGCTTTGCAGTTAACTGGGGAGGGAGGAGGGGTCCCTGCTTTGCAAATAACTGGGGAGGAAGGAGGGGTCCTTGCTTTGCAATGCCCTGGGACAGAAGGGGGGAGGTTATAATTGGGGAGGGAGGAGGGGTCCTTGCTTTGCAATTAGCTGGGGAGGGAGGAAGGGGTCCTTGTTTGCAATGCCCTGGGACAGAAGGGGGGAGGTTACTGGTTTGCAAATAACTGGGGAGGGAGGAGGGGTCCCTGCTTTGCAGTTAACTGGGGAGGGAGGAGGGGTCCCTGCTTTGCAAATAACTGGGGAGGAAGGAGGGGTCCTTGCTTTGCAATGCCCTGGGACAGAAGAGGGGAGGTTACTGCTTTGCAAATAATTGGGGAGGGAGGAGGGGTCCCTGCTTTGCAATTAACTAGGGAGGAAGAAGGGGTCCTTGCTTTGCAATGCCCTGGGACAGAAGGGGGGAGGTTACTGCTTTGCAAATAATTGGGGAGGGAGGAGGGGTCCCTGCTTTGCAATTAACTGGGGAGGGAGGAGGGGTCCCTGCTTCGCAATTAACTGAGGAGGAAGAAGGGGTTCTTGCTTTGCAACGACCTGGGATGGGAACAGGGGTCCCTGCTTTGCAATGACCTGGAATGAGAGGGAGGGGGTCCCTGCTTTGCAAGTAATGGGATGGAGGATGGTCCCTGCTTTGCAATGACCTGGAATGAGAGGGGGGGGGCTGCTTTGCAAGTAACGGGATGGAGGATGGTCCCTGCTTTGCAATGACCTGATACAGGAGGAGGGGTCGGTCCCTGCTTTGCAAATAATTGGGGTGGGAGGAGAGGTCTTCTTTGCAATGCCCTGGGACACTTTAATTCTCTTGCTGGATGCCTGACTACCCCTGTCCTACAAGATGCATCTCTGTCTCCTGGTGATTGGCCCAAAGTCACCCAGTTAGCTTTCATGCCTAAGGTGGGACTAGAACTCACTGTCTCCTGGTGATTGGCCCAAAGTCACCCAGCCAATTTTCATGCTTAGGGCTAGAACTCACGGTGTCCTGCTTTCTAGCCTGGTGCCTTAACAACTACCCCAAACTGGTTCTCGTTATCACGTTCAGTATTTACGATATCATACTCAAATCTTTGTTTTTTTTCTTCTTTGTCCATTCAGAGGCAGCTTGGAAGGGAAGAGAGAGCAGAAGAGCTACAAAGCGGTTTTGGAAAACCCCATGCTGAGGTTCTCCGGGTTGTACCAAGAGACGTGTTCTGACCTCTACGTCACCTGCCAGGTGTTTGCAGAAGGAAAGCCTCTCGCTCTCCCTGTCCGGACGTCCTACAAAGCTTTCAGCACCAGGTGGAAGTAAGTCCTCTGGGTTGAGGCTCAATAGCGTAGATGAGAGGTCTTCAAACTTGGCAGCTTTAAGACTTGTGGACTTCAACTCCCAGAATTCTCCAGCACAGCAGAGCTGGCTGGAAAATTCTGGGAGTTGAAGTCCACAAGTCTTAAAGCTGCCAAGTTTGAAGACCTCTGGTGTAGTTTCTAAAGATCTCATCTGGACGTCTGTGATGGTCGTGGTCAGTCATCCAGGTCATGGTTGTCCCAAAGTGTTCTGCCCCAGCTACGGACGCCAAAGAACGCAGCACACACAAAGTCTGTACAAACCTTAGTTTACTAAAATAAAATCAGTTTTTTAAACAAAGGCTGTTAATTTTCTTAACAGCCTGCAAGAATCCAAAGAATAAATAATCGTAATCTTGCTATGGTTGGCAGAAAGCCCAGAAGCAATTTGCAGGAAACTAAGATCAAGGCACGAAGGAGAGTGAACGGTTGTTCCCTGCAAATTGCTTCAGTTGGCGTTCCTCCTTAAATAGGCTAAGAGAGTGGCCAATTAACCCCAAGCCTTACTCTCGAGGAGACCTCCTCCTGAAGAGCCACTCCTGTCTTTTGGCAGCTCTGCGTGCCCGTGCATTGAGAAGAGGCTCCTCCTCTTCTTCCTCTTCACTTAAGGGAGCTTCTGGAGGTTCTGACGGCCCTGGCTGAATCCCCGCCTCTGGCACTACATCTTCTCCAGCCTCCTCATTGTCTGCCACGGAGAGGGTAGTTTGACCCTCTCCGTGGCAGCCCCTCAAATATTGGAAGACTGCTATCATGCCTCCCCTGGTCCTTCTCTTCACTAGACTGATCACATGATCCCGGGACATTGCAAATGTCATAAAACTGAGTCAGTTGCCAAATGTGTGAATTTTAATCATGTGATCATGGGGATGCTACAAGTATGAAAAATATTCATGGGTCACTTTTTTTTCCCAGTGCTGTTGCAATTTTGGTCATTAAATGAACTGTTGTAAGTTGAGGACTACCTGTACGGAAAAGGCGACCCCTCCTTCAGGTTGAGCTCAGTCTGGATGTATCCATGTTGTTTTCTTGGAATTGTAAGAGATGGGGAAGAAGTCTCAGAGGCGTCTTTCAGAGCAGGGGTCTCCAAGCTTGGTAACTTTAAGAGTTGTGGACTTCAACTCTCAGAGCAAAGCTGGCTGAGTCCACAAGTTTTCATGTTGCCAAATGTTGGAGACCCCTGTTTCAAGAGCACATTCTAGAAGTTTCCACAAGATAATTGTACATTATGGCGACGGCAACGAAAATAAAGGGATTGATCATGTTAATAGTGTAGGGAGGCTCAGTAACCGAGTCAGATTTTGAGGCTCTTAACTAGGGAGGGTTTAGAATGGTATAAATCTGAACTAAAACTTAACTTTTCTCCTCAGCTGGAATGAATGGCTAAAACTGCCAGTGAAATACCCTGATTTGCCCCGAAATGCTCAGGTGGCATTCACAATATGGGACATCTATGGACCTGGGAAAGCCGTCCCTGTGGGTGGCACAACAGTCTCTCTCTTTGGGAAATATGGGTGAGTTGTTTTTCCTTTTCTTCTAACTCTTATATATTATTATAATTACTATTCTTCTTCTCATCTTTTCTATAGGACCTTCTCCTGTTGGTGTTTTATGATTATAATATTTTGTTGTTTGTATGTACACTGAGAGTTTATGCACCGGAGACAAATTCCTTGTGTGTCCAATCACACTTGGCCAATAAAAAATGTTCTGTTCTGTTCTGTTCTGTTCTGTTCTGTTCTGTTCTATTCTATTCTATTCTATTCTATTCTATTCTATTCTATTCTATTCTATTAATTTTCTCTTCTCTTCTCATTTTTCTCTCCTATTCTGTTCCGTTCCATTCAATTGCGTTCCATTCCACTTCTATTCTATTCTACTCTACTCTACTCTATTCATTTTCTCTCCTATTCTGTTCCTTTCCATTCCATTCCACTCTACTGTTCTGTTCTATTCTATTCTATTCTATTCTATTCTATTCTATTCTATTCTATTCTATTCTATTCTATTCTATTCTATTCTATTCTATTCCATTCCATTCCATTCCATTCCATTCCATTCCATTCCATTCCATTCTAGCTGTCTCTCTAACTCTGCCTTCCATTCATAGGATGTTCCGTCAAGGGATGCATGATCTCAAAGTATGGCCCAACGTGGAGGCAGATGGTTCTGAACCCACCAAGACTCCTGGGAAAACAAGCAGTACATTTTCAGAAGACAAGATGAGTCGGTTAGCCAAGGTAAGAAGAAACTCTCCTTCTTTGTTTTTCTAATTCACCTGAAGGCAGGACAAGAAGGAATGGATGGAAATGAATCAAGGAGTGAAGCAACCTAGAACTAAAGAGGAATTTCCTGACAGTCAGAACAATTAATCAGTGGAACAACTTGCCTCCAGAAGTTGTGAATGCTCCAACACTGGAGGTTTGCAAGAAGAGATTGGACAACCAATCTCTTGTAGTGTAGGGTTTCCTGCCTAAGCAGGGGGTTGGACTAGAAAACCTCCAAGGTCCCTTCCATCTCTGTTACTCTATTACTAATAGTGTTTGATTGATTATGATTATGATTCTCAATGATTATTTGAGAAGGATCTCTACCAGACTGAAACCATCAACCAAGAGTTCATTCTGGAAGTTAAAGCACATTTAGAGACAGTTTGGTTTAGTAGTTAAGGCACCTGGCTAGAAAGTAAGAGACTGTGAATTCACAGTCCTACCTTAAAGGATGAAAACTGGCTGGGTGATTTTGTATCAATCACCAGGAGATGGTGAGTTCTAGCCTGAGCCTTAGAAGCAGCTAAGAGTTCTTATGAGAATAAAAGATAGGAAACTCTGTTTTATCTCTCTTTCTTGAGACTCAAATAAAATAATGATAGTTTTGTAATTCATGGTGTTTTTGGACCAGTTAATGTCGGATGCCCATAGAAAGGTAGGTCATCTTGGAGACCTTCTATGCCGGGGATGTCCAACCTTGGCGACTTTAAGACCTGTGGACTTCAACTCCCAGAATTCCTCAGCCAGCCATGCTGAGGAATTCTGGGAGTTGGAAGTCCCAGAATTCCTAAAGTCTTAAAGTCATCAAGGTTGAACATCAAGTCTTAAAGTCTTAAAGTCATCAAGGTTGAACATCTCTTTCTATGTTATCTTTTGCAGCGATAGGAACATGACATTCCCATGGGGAGTTTCCATGTTGATAGACCACTTTGAAGAATAGCTTCTGGGAAGCGAGGTTTTGTTTCTTGTTCTCAGAAAAGGTCCATCTTCTTCCATCTCATACGTGGTCCATGGAGATTCTCGGTCATCCAAGTCATGGTTGTCCCAAAGATGCTTTTTCAAAAGGCAGCTGGATTTTGTTTTTCCTTGAAGACGTTTCGCTTCTCATTCAAGAAGCAGTCAGAACAGAAGAAGCTTCTTGGATGAGAAGTGAAATGTCTTCAAGGAAAAACGAAGTCCAGTTGCCTTTTGAAAAAAAAAAACACCTTTGGCATCTCTATACTTTACAGTAGTGGCCAAAATTGTGGAAACCTTTTGTTAAAAGTGTATTTTCTAAAACTAGCTAATCACATCACTTTTCTTTCTTTCTTCTTTTTTTTTTTTGCAGTAGTACCATAAAATTGTATATCAATGGAAAGTTAATTTAATCAAGAATGTAATACAATCATTTTTATGAAGGATTTGCTATTAGAATAGCAGTTACAGTACAAAGAAGAAAAGTGAAACACATAGAAAAAACGAGATCTACAAAAATGATCACCATAGAAAAAACGATAATCTACAAAAATTATCGTCATGTCAGTTATTGCTTAGTTGAGTAACCTTTAGCATGAATTACGGCCTTACAACATCTTCCCATGGAGTGAATCAAATCTTTTAGTTCTGCAGCTGTTATAATGTGAAACCAAGATTGAATGATGGCTTCTATTAACTGGGTTTTATTGCTGGGTCGCTTCTGAATAACAAGTTTCTTTAGTCGGTTCTATAGATTTTCAATTGGGTTAAGGTCTGGGCTATTCCCAGGCCATTCCAGCAGTGGAATAGGATTATCTTGAAACTCCAAAATAAAAAGTGATGTTATTAGCCATCAAACCTCAAAAATACTAGTGCCTGGTGGCTCAGCAGAGTGATAGCATTGTGATTAACACCAACTGTCTGCAATTACTGTAAGTTCGAATCTCACCAGGCTCAAGGTTGACTCAGCCTTCCATCCTTTCTAAGGTAAGTAAATTGAGGACCCAGTTTGTGGGGGCAATAAGCTGACTTTGTATAAATATACAAAAAGTATGAAGGCTATTGCTTAACGCATTGTAAGCCGTCCTGAGTCCCCGGAGAAGGGTGGTATATAAATCAATTTTTTTAAAAAAAAATACACTTTCCAAAAAGGTTTCCACAATTTTGGCCACTGCTGTATTTCTTCACCTTGTCTCATCTTTGGGGCTGTTCCTTGTTTCTTTTGTGACACTTCTTGGGATAACTCTTGCAGAAGCCTGAAAAAAGTAACCAGTTTTCTGCTTTCCACATCCCTCTGGCTAGAATTAATCACCTTGCTTAACCTTTGACTCTATTAGATCAAGGTTCTGTTTCCAGGAAGAACAGAGGATTCAAAAATCTGTAAAGATCTCAGTTGCATGTCTGAAATGTGCAGCTAACAGATAGGGGTTTTTTTTTTGTTTTTTGTTTTCAATGTAGGCCTCAGGCGAGGAATATTTGGAGGAAGTAAGTACCAAGGAACCATGGCTTGTTGGCACCAGTCTTTGGAAAAGCACATGGTTGCAAACTTCCTGAGCACTAACATCCTAATCTAAGCTTTCTTTGATTTGTTCAAATGCCAGTTTGCTCCTCTCGTACCTGTTAACCCTCCTGAGCTTCATAATAGGGTTTCAGCATTGGGCTAAACTGTGGTTTAGCTGCATATGTTACATAACAAGCTTTAAACTATGATTAACACCCACAATGTTGAAGATCACATGTTGTGCTGAGCCAAAGAAGATATATAATAGTTTTAAGTTGGGGTCCAAACCCAGTGTCAGACAGACCAGGATTTAATAGAGTGTTTTTTTTTCCCCTCGAATGCAGGTTTTGATAATAACTTAAGATCCATGCTTGGAGTAGATGTGTTAATATATATACAGGCAGTCCTCGACTTACGACCTCAATTGAGCCCAACATTTCTGTTATTTCTGCTAAGTGAGACAGTTGTTAAGTGAGTTTTGTTCCATTTTACTGCCCTTCTAACAATCTCTGCAGTTGTTAGCTTAATGATACGGTTGTTAAGTGAATTTGGCTTTACTTATCAGAAGGTCTCATGAAAAGGGGATCATACAACCCCGGGACACTATAACGGTCATAAATGTGAAACCAGTTGCCAAGCCTCTGAATTTGGTTCATGTGAATGCCTCAACGGTCGTAAGTGTGAAAAATGGATGTAAGTCACCTTTTTCTATCCCATTGTCACTTTGAAAGGTCTGTCAGAGTTTTTTGCAAAAATCAAATCCAGAAGCACACACGGATAACTGAATCAGCTGGATTCATTAACTTCTTTATATACATAATAACACATAAAGTATATTTACAATACCAACAGTTGATTCTTCAGCTCAGATCAGCAGACAAGTTCACACTCACAGCTCAGAGCTTAACACACACTGGTTTCAGTTTCAATTCTCTGCACAGAATCAGAAGCTGCAGACTAAGACACGCCCTGGCTCTAGTATGTCTCAGCTCCCAATTGGCTGACTTAGTTGCTATGCCAATTAATTGGCTAATAGTGTCATGAATATTCTGACACTAAACAAACTTGTTGTAAATCGAGGACTACCTGAAGCATATAAAAACTAGACACATTTGGCTCTTCGTAGCTGTCCCGATGCATTTTTCTTAAATTGTTGTGGAAGTTTTAGATGATAACCCATTCAATTAGTAGCCAAGGACGACTCTGCTTAGCTTCTATAGTTGACTAGATCATTTTTATTTCTTTTTATCTAGTTGTTCCATTTCTATAGCCGCCCATCTCAACCAAGTGCCTCTGGGTTTAGCCAGTTACTGGAAACAAATTAAATTTAGTCATAAATAAAGTCTCATTTATCGCAGCGAATTTCCCTTCTTATGCTTGGCTCAGAATTTTTTTTGTTTTCTGTAATAAATCAGAGAGAGATTAGGGTTTACTAATTTACAGGGACAGCGTTTGTCTCCAATGGCCATAAATATTATTTCCGTATTAATAAGAACTCCGATATAAATACTTGGGCGCTTCAACATTCATCTCCAGTTTAGTGGAAATATTTAATAAAACAACAACAAAAGGGAACCCTCTTTAGAGGTTTCTCATCTTCTAGATATTTACCTCTGCCTGGATTTCCATTTAATTATGGACTTTTTCAATAATGTCAGCATGGCAAAAAATTATCGAAGTGCAGAATTTGGAAGTATGAGTGTCTCGTAACGTATTTAATTCGATTAGATCAGTGTTTCTCAATCTTGGAAGCTTGAAGATGGGTGGACTTCAACTCCCAGAATCCCCCAGCCAGCACTGCTGGCTGGGGGATTCTGGGAGTTGAAGTCCACCCATCTTCAAGCTACCAAGGTTGGAGAAACACTGGATTAGATGAAGACAGAACAATTATAGTTACATGGCACACTAAGTTTAATGAGTGTCAACCATTGTTAATTTTTTAATGGGTTAGCACAATGCAGGAGCTTCTCTTGGTTGTTAATTGACTTTCAGGATCCTGTGTACAGCTAATCCTCGATTTACGACCACAGCCGAGCACCACATTTACGCTGCTGAGTGAGATCTTTGCTGAGTGACTTTTGTCCCAACTTTTTTCAACTCTTGCCACCTTTCTCGTTAAGTGAATCATCACCATTGTTAAGTTAGTGACCCGGTCATTAAATGAATCTGTCTTTCCCCTTTTGACTTGGCTTGTTGGAAGGTCTCAAAAAAGGGATCACGTGACCCCGGCACCACCACAGTCATAAATATGAAACCAGTTCCCAAGCGTCGATATTTTGAACGCGTGACCAGGGAGGATACTGCAACGGTCGTTAAGTGTGACAAACAGTCATAAGGCCCTTTTTTTTCAGTGCCAGTATAACTTTGAATGGCCACTAAACTGAATGTGGTAAATCAAGGACTAGCTCTATATACCTAAAGTCTTTTTTAGCTGCAAGCAGTAGACACATTTCATAAAACAGAAGGCCTGGCCTAAATCTTTCCCCTTTCAAATGTAAATTTTAATTTGTTTTTAAAATTATTGGGTGTTTTAATTTGTCTCGGCCAAATTGTTTAATTCGGTTTTATTCTGTTTTTAAATTTTGTATTTATGTGTTTTATTCTGTGGCTGTTCACCGCCCTGAGTCCTTCGGGAGTAGGGCGGTATACAAATCCAATAAATGAAATGAAATGAAATAAATGGATAAATACACAAAGTCTGTAGAGATTCTCAGTCTATCCAGGTCATAGTTGTCTCAAAGGTGCTTTTATTAGGCGGCAACTGGGCTTTCTTGCTTTTTTCCTTTGAAGATGTTTCACTTCTCATCCAAGAAGCTTCTTCAGTTCTAACCGGATGGTGTGGAAGGGAAGGATTTATATAGAGCTGAAGAAGCTTCTTGGATGAGAAGTGAAACGTCTTCAAAAGAAAAAAGGCCAAGAAAGTCCAAGAAAGTTCCTGAAAAAAGCACCTTTGGGATAAATACAAACGCAACAGTCAAGTAATAATTGGCTTAAATGGTTAATTTTTTACCATTTTCCCATCACATTAATACCTCAGAGTGTAGACATTTATCTTATCTGATTGATTAGAAGGCATAAAATGCCCCATATCGATGGAAAAATATATGGAGCGTAGGATGTTTAGGGTAGAGCAAAAAAATAAATAATAAAATAAATTGCATTTCTAATGACCCCATTGGGATCTATTCTAAACACCTCAAAGCGTAGAAGGGTTAATTGAATGGATAACCGCTTATGATAGCTGCTGGTTTTTCTGAAATTTTTATTTAACTGTTTTGACTAAAACTGTTACCTCAGAAGTGTGTAGCAAAGCTTAATATTGCCGTCCTGGTTTTTGAAGTGTTTTTTTTTTTTTTTTTTGGAATGACTTATTTTTATTTTTATTTTTTGTGCATTTTGGTATGGACCAGTTCCTCTCAATGAGATTGCTGTGTGAGGTTTATTCCGTGTACTAATTTTAAAAGCTTTCCATTTAATCCCGTGAGAGAACTTTGGCATGTCTGATCTTCTATTTCTTTCTGGATGCTTTCTGGTTTTCTGAGTCTTGATGAGTCTTTGAAAAATACCCCGAAAAAATATAGCTGTGAAAGAAGCGGACGTGTTGAGGTGTAATGATGGAAAGGAACAATTCTGAAGGCTTTACACATTGGTAGGTGCAGTTTATCACCAGGTTAATCCCAATACAAGATATGCTGCCATCTCTGAGCACTTCAAGTTGGTCTCATTCACTAAACGAACTCTCCTTCTTCCTTTTTTCCTCCTCCTCCTTCCTCTCTCCTCCTCCTTCCTCAACTTCCTTTTCCTCCTCTCCTCCTCCTTCCTTCTCCTTCTTCTTTTTTCCTTTTTTCCTCCTCCTTCCTCTCCTTCTCCCTCCTCTTCCTCCTCTTCCTCAACTCCTTTTCCTCCTCTTCCTCCTCCTTCTTCTCCTTTTCTTTTTTCCTTTTTTCCTCCTCCTTCCTCTCCTTCTCCCTCCTCTTCCTCCTCTTTCTCAACTTCCTTTTCTTCCTCTTCCTCTTCTTCTTTTCTTCCTTTTTTCCTCCTCCTTCCTCTCCTTTTCCTTCCTCCTCTTCCTCCTCTTCCTTTTCTTCCTCTTCCTCTCCTTTTCTTCCTTTTTTCCTCCTCCTTCCTTCCTCTCCTTCTTCCCTCTCTTCCTCCTCTTCTCCTCTTCCTCAACTTCCTTTTCTTCCTCTTTCCTCTTCCTCTTCTTCTTTTCTTCCTTTCTTCCTCCTCTCCTCTCCTCCTCCTTCCTCCTCTTCCTTTTCTTCCTTTTTTCCTCCTCTTCCTCCTCCTTCCTCTTCTTTCCTCCTTCCTCCTCTTCCTCAACTTCCTTTTCTTTCCTCTTCCTCTCCTCTTCTTTTCTTCCTTTTTTCCTTCTCCTTCCTCCTCTTCCTCCTCTTCCTTTTCTTCCTCTTCCTTTCCTTCTTCCTTTTTTCCTCCTCTCTTCTTTTCCTCCTCCTTCCTCCTCTTCCTCAACTTCCTTTTCTTCCTCTTCCTCTCCTTTTCTTCTTTTTTCCTCCTCCTTCCTCTCCTTCTCCTCTCCTCTCTTCCTCAACTTCCTATTCTTCCTCTCCTTCTTCTTTTCTTCCTTTTTCCTCCTCTTCCTCCTCCTTCCTCTCCTTCCTCTTCTTCCTCCTCTTCCTTTTCTTCCTCTTCCTCTTCTTCTTTTCTTCTTTTTTCCTCCTTCTCCTTCCCCTCTTCCTCAACTTCCTTTTCTTCCTCTTCCTCTCCTTCTTCTTTTTTTCTTTTTTTCCTCCTCCTGGCCTCAGCTCAATGATAGCTGTTGTTGTGAGGATAAAATGACGGGAGATCCTTGTGCATGCTACTTGAGCTCTTAGAAGGAGCTGAAGCCAGAAAGATGAGGAGGCAAAGCTAGAAAGAAAAGGGCTGCACATGATCCTTACCAGCAATCTTTGCTTTGCTTTCACTTTCACTTTCTGAGATGAAATGATAAGTAGTCTGGATCCCCAGAAGGGAGGGACTGCATTCCAGAGGAGTAAGAGCAGGGGTGAAATCCAGCAGGTTCTGACAGGTTCTGGAGAACTGGTAGCGGAAATTTTGAGTAGTTCGGAAAACCAGCCAATACCATCTCTGGCTGGCCCCAGAGTGGGGTGGGAATGGAGATTTTGCAATATCCTTCCCTGAGGAGTGGGGAGGGAATGGAGATTTTGCAGTATCCTTCCCCTGCCACGCCCACCAAGCCACGCCAACAGAACTGGTAATAAAAAAAATTGGATTTCACCACCGTGTAAGAGGCAACTCAGCCCAGATAATCTGTGTGAGAGAAAGAGGGTGAAGACGGTTCCTCCTTAATAGTTCCTAAAGTATATTGTAGAGGCATACAGTAGAGTCTTCAGTCTGGCAAGATTTGGTCTATATGTATGAAACCAAAAAGGACTCAGCTTGGAAGAATTAGCATGTGTCATTATTGATTTTGGCCTGACACATGGTGCTTGAAGAATTCTGGGAGCTGAAGTCCACACATGGAGGCTGAGGCATTCTGGGAGTTGAAGGCCACACCAGTGATTGGATCAAGTGATTTTTCTCAATTGCATTGTTTTCAGTGGAAGATGAAACAGGTATTTAGATCAAAGTTGCCCTTGGGAATGAAATCTTGTTTAGTTTGACATAATCTGAATTGCTTAATTGCCTTGATGGAGGTGTGTTGAATTATGGCAAGGAGTGGCAATAGGAACAGCTGCAAACACTCTAACAATAGTACTTAGACTTATATACCGGTTCACTTCAGTGCTTTACAGCCCTCTGTAACTGGTTTACAGAATCAGTATATTGCCCCCAACTATCTGGGTCCTCATTTTTACTGACCTCAAAAGGATGGAAGGCTGAGTCAATCTTGAGCCAGTCAGGATCAAACTCCTGACGTGGAATGCAGAGTTGGCCTGCAATACTGCAATGTAACCACTGCACAACCATGGCTTTGGATGGATGGATGATGGATGGATGATAGATGATAGATGACAGATGATAGAGATTAAATAGATAATGGATAATGGATGGATGGGTAGGTAGGTAGGTAGATAGATATACATAGGTATACAGATGGATACGAGGTAGGTAGATACATAGGTAGATAGATACATAGGTAGATAGATAGATACGAAGGTAGATACGAAGGTAGATAGGTACGAAGGTAGATACGTAGGTAGATAGATACAAAGGTAGATACATAGAAATGAAGGTAGATATACGTAGGTAGATACGTAGGTAGATAGATACAAAGGTATATAGATAGATACGAAGTAAATATGACAGGTAGATAAATACATAGGTATATAGATAGATACGAAGGTAGATACATAGGTAGATACGAAGTAATAGATATGTACGAAGGTAGATATAGGTAGATAGATACAAAGGTAGATAGATACATAGAAATATAGGTAGATATACGTAGGTAGATACGTAGGTAGATAGATACAAAAGGTAGATAGATACATAGATATGAAGGTAGATATACGTAGGTAGATAGATACGTAGGTAGATATGTAGGTAGATAGATACGAAGGTAGATAGATACATAGATATGAAGGTAGATATACGTAGGTAGATACGTAGGTAGATAGATACGTAGGTAGATAGATACGAAGGTAGATAGATACATTGATATGAAGGTAGATATATGTAGGTAGATAGATACATAGATAGATAGTTAGATAGCAAGAGAGAGAGAGAGAGAGAATCAATGAGAATATACACATACACATATGCCTGTGCGTAATATCTTCAACATGGTAACTTCTTTCTGTCCAGCTAAATAACAATCTTCTACTTTTTCCTTCCAGCTCACCAAATCTCACAGGCAGGGGCACATGGTCAAAGTCGATTGGCTGGATAGGCTGACCTTTCGAGAAATTGAAATGATCAATGAGGTATGTCATGGGCCTTGATGAGTTTTGAAGCCGTGGCTAATTGGGAAACGGTGCTGGATCTTCTGGGAATGCTCTCAGTTCTTCCGTTTTCTTCTCTTCTCCCTCCCACCTCGGTCCTCTTTACGATGATGATGTCATTTGGGACAGAGAAAGGACGGGTTTGTGTTGATATTTGGCTGGCCTCTGAATAATATCAGAGGGATCTATAGGGGGTGCCTCAAAAAGTGCTTTTTCAAAAGGGCGATTGGACTTCCTTTGTTTTTCCTTGAAGACGTTTCACTTCTCATCCAAGAAGCTTCATCATTTCTGGCAGAAGGAGTGGTGGTGATAGGAAAACATTTGTTTTTGCAGTCCTCTGGTCGTTAGCGCTCTCTTTGAGAGCCGTTGAGGCCACTTGGGTTTCTCTGTGCCCTGAGGATCACTTGAATAAGAGTGCAAATGGGAGTGGAATCTTCTTGGAGCTGTTGAAAGGACTGTGTTGTAGACAGGATGTTCAATCCATAAAGGTGTTCAAAAAAGGTGGCAGGTGAGAACCAACTGACTCAGGCAGTACTCAGGCCCCTATTTTAACACCTTCCACCTCCTATGAAAAGAAGATGGGCTTCCATCATGCAGTTGTGGCCACCATCTTGATTGTTTCTCTCCTTTTATTTCTCGTGGAGGCCCTGAGCGGTGGGTACTGAGAACACATCAAAGAGAACTTTGGAAAATAAAGTTGGATTTTAATATAATTTGTCTAAGGGAACTAGGTATGGTTAGCCTAACAGAAGAAGGCTTTGGGGAGACAGGAGAGCATCTTCCAACACTTGAAGAGCTGTCCCAGGGAAGAGAGCCTTCTGCTGCCTTTAAAGCACTTGTGGGCAGGAGAAGAAGCAATGGGTGGAAGCTCAGCCGAGAGAGACCCAACCTGGAAATAAGGAGAATTTTCTTGACAGGGAGAACAATTAGTCAATGGAACAGTTGGCTTCCCAGAGTTGTGGGTGTCCATTGCTAGAGGTTTTCAAGAAAAGATTGGGTAGCCTTGAGCAGGGAGTTGGACTAGAAGATCTCCAAGGTCCCCCCTCCCAGCCCTATAATTCTATTTTAATTAGAGGCTCCCACAAAATGAACTTCACTCTTGTGGATTGCACAAAACACATTTGCACAACACATTTGTGTTGTTTTTTTTGCTGCCAATGACATGAAGATCTACAAGTGTTTGTGGCATCATGCCGTAAACTTTCTCCTTTGGTAGGTCCAGGCGTTCGTTCTCATGATACAGACACCAAAGAGCCAAATGTGTGTTGGAAGAACATTCCCATAGCCCAACCCTTATCCTCGTGGATTCTGGGGAAGACTTGGATGGGATTTCTGATGTGAGATTCTTTAGAATGGGAACTCAAAAAAAAAAAAAAGGGGGGGGGTAATCCTGAAAGGGGTTAATAGAAAACCATCCCTGTATCTCTGCTAAGAGCCAGTTTGGCCTAGTAGTTAAGATGCTGGCCTAGAAACCTAAAGACTGTGAGTTCTAGTCTTGCTTTAGTCAAAAAAGCCAATTGGGTGATTTTGGGCCAATCACTGAAACACTGGGAGTTGTAGTCCTGCCCTGGGCATGAAAGCTTGACTTTAGGCCAATCACTGGGAGACTGTGAATTCTAGTCCTGTCTTAGATATGAAAGGCAGTTGGGAGACTTTAGGCCAATCACTGGGAGACTGTGAATTCTAGTCCCTCCTTACCCATGAAAGACAGCTGGGTGACTTTGGGCCAATTACTGGGAGACTGAGTTCTAGTCCCGCCCTGGGCATGAAAGCCACCTGGGTGACTTGGGCCAATCACCAGGAGACTGTGAATTCTAGTCCTGTCTTAGATATGAAAGGCAGTTGGGAGACTTTAGGCCAATCAATGGGAGACTGTGAGTTCTAGACTCGTCTTAGGCAAGAAAAACAGCTGGGTGACTTTGGGCCAATCACTGGGAGACTGTGAATTCTAGTCTCATTTTAGGCATGAAAGCCATTGGGTGACTTGGGCCAATCACTGGGAGACTGTGAATTCTAGTCCTGTCTTAGATATGAAAGACAGCTGGGTGACTTTGGGCCAATCACTGGGAGACTGTGAATTCTAGTCTCATCTTAGGCATGAAAGCCATCTGGGTGACTTGGGCCAATCACTGGGAGACTGTGAATTCTAGTCCTGTCTTAGATATGAAAGGCAGTTGGGAGACTTTAGGCCAATTACTGGGAGACTGTGAGTTCTAGTCTCATCTTAGGCAAGAAAGCCATCTGGGTGACTTGGGCCAATCACCAGAAGACTGTGAATTCTAGTCCTGTCTTAGATATGAAAGGCAGTTGGGAGATTTTAGGCCAATCACTGGGAGACTGTGAATTCTAGACCCTCCTTAGGCATGAAAGACAGCTGGGTGACTTTGGGCCAATCACTGGGAGACTGAATTCTAGTCCCTCCTTACCCATGAAAGACAGCTGGGTGACTTTGGGCCAATTACTGGGAGACTGTGAGTTCTAGTCCCTCCTTACCCATGATGAAAGACAGCTGGGTAATTTAGGGCCAGTCCCTCTCTTCTCTCAGCCCCACACACCTCACAGGGTGGTTGTTGTGGGGAAAATAGGAGGAGGAAGAAGTATTATTATGTACATTCACCACCTTGAGTTCCTGATAAAGAAATAAAGGTGAGATAAAGACATCCAATAAATATTGGCATGAATTATATTGATTTTAGCTCCAAGTTTTTCACATAGCTTTTTTTCTTTTCTTCCTTCTTATTCTCAGAGCGAGAAGCGAAGTTCTAATTTTATGTACTTGATGATT
This sequence comes from Pantherophis guttatus, assembly GCF_029531705.1. The sequence goes on along the minus strand of NW_026844028.1, from coordinate 100,191,407 downwards.
GAATTCCGTTGCGTCAAATGTGATGACAAAGAATATGCCATTGTGTATTATGAGAAGGTATGCAACGCTTGCCGGTTGTTGATTTTTATCTACTTGGTTTGAAGTGCCTCCCAATATGCTACATAGCATGGGAGGATCTAATGCTAAAAAATGATTTGAAGTATCAAAAGAAAGCACCAGCTTCTCACTCTTGATCTCATATGGGGTCAAATATAATCCCCCAGAACAGAAGCTGACATTTGCTCCAAAACAGTTTTTAATATCCATGTGTCGAGCAAATAGGAAACTTAGTGGAAACTTTGAATTTAGAATTTAAATTTAATTTAGAATGTAATATTCTTCGGGTTTTGTACAATCTCCTGAGTGGAACAAGGAAGGATTTATTGAAGTCTGAAAAAGTGAGGACTGAATTAAGGTTTCCTGATTCTCAGCTTAGATTGGCTATGTAATTTCATTCATTCATTCATTCATTCATTCATTCATTCATTCATTCATTCATCCACCCATTCATTTATTCATTCATTCACCCATTCATTCATTCATTCATTCACCCATTCATTCATTCATCCACCCATTCATTCATTCATTCATTCACCCATTCATTCATTCATTCACCCATTCATTCATTCATTCACCCATTCATTCATTCATTCACCCATTCACCCATTCATTCTTTCATCCATCCATCCATCCATCCATCCATCCATCCAACCATTCATTCACCATTCATTCATTCATTCATTCATTCATTCATTCACCCATTCACTCATCCATTCACCCATTCATTCATTCACCCATTCATTCATTCATTCACCCATTCATTCATTCATTCACCCATTCATTCATTCATTCACCCATTCATTCATTCTTTCATCCATCCATCCATCCATTCATTCATTCATTCATCCATCCATTCATTCTATGGAGATTATCAGTCATCCAGGTCATGTTTGTACCAAAATTGTTGTCTTTGAAAAAGCAACTTGAATTTCTTGTTTTGCTTGAAGATGTTTCACTTCTCATCCGAGAAGCTTCTTCAGTTCTGACTGAATGGTGGAGAATGGAAGGATTTATATTCCTTGCAATTCGTGTAGTCCTTCTGTGGCTGCCATCTCTGGTTATCTTATAACTCTATTATGATTAATTAATTATATACATACATACATACATACATACATACATACATACATACATACATACATACATAATATTAAAACAATAAAAGCAGGAAAACCAATGAAATGGGTATCCTCAGTCATCTGGTCATGGTTGTCCCAAAGGTGCTTTTTCAAGAGGCAACTGGACTTTCTGGTTTTTCTTTGAAGACATTTTGCTTCTCATCCAAGAAGCTTCAAATGTCTTCAAAGAAGCAAAATCTCTTCAAAGAAAATCAAGAAAATCTTCTTTCTGGAATCTGTTTGGTTAAAATCGACTATTTTAGAGGTTTTCACTGACTTTTCTTTGTCCTTCTAACCTAGGATGGTGATGAATCATCACCAATTTACACAAGTTCCGAGATTGTGAAGGTTCCAGATCCGCAGATGTCCATGGTAAGAATGTTTGGGTACCACATCACTTGGGGCAGGCTGAATTTGCGAAGAAATACCTGTTTATGAGTCTTGGGGCAGGTGAATATACAAAGAGGGGTTCCAGAGTTGAAGATGGCATTCATTTCAAACAGTTCTTGAGGCCAAAATCCTCAGCAACAAAACTGACAAAGAAGGAAATTGAGCAATGCTAGTGGTGAGATCCTTTCGGCTTTCTGTGTGAATCAGGAAAAATAAAAATGAAATTGTGATATAAGGATTTGAGGATTAGGAAAAAAATGGCAGAAAATAGAAAAATGGAAATATGTTGTAACCTTAGATTAAGAGGTTGCTTTAAATTTATACATATACTATATAAATGTTATTTATATATATATATATATATATATATATATATATATATATATATATATATATATATATATATATATATAGGTTCGTGGGTGTTTGTATGTAGGTCTTTGGTTATTTGGATTTTCTCCCGCGTAAAATTGGAGGTGTCTTGGCGATGTTTCGACGAAGTCTCATTCGTCATCTTCAGGTTGGTGTTTTCGGCTTCATGCTTCGTGCTTCTAGGAGCAATGTGTGTGATCGCAGCTGTTTCTTGGTTCTGACCAATCAGAACACACCTCCACCCAATCAGAACACAGCCAAGCTCCCACCCAATCAGTTCACACCCCTACTGGCAGTTAAAAGGAAGAAAGAGCTGCGATCACACACATTGCTCCTAGAAGCACGAAACCGAAAACACCAGCCTGAAGATGACGAATGAGACTTTGTCGAAACGTTGCCAAGACACCTCCAATTTTACGCGGGAGAAAACCCGAATAACCAAAGACCTACACACACACACACACACACACACACACACACACACACACGTTATATCTGTGGTAAAAGAAAGTCATTTTTCACATTTTTCTTTCTCTGTGCTGTTGGGTTTACTTTCTCTTTCTAGCCACTTTCTCTTTTCTACCTTATCTATTGTTTTTGTTAGTTTTTATCTTTCTAGTTAAAAAAACCAACAACCAATAGTTATCTTTAAAATAATTATCAAGCGCTATCTCTTTTTCTTTCTTTCACATCCACAATGCCTTTTCTTTTTCAAAATGCGATTGATTTTGGCTAACCCTCTTCATCATTACACATCTTTATTTATTGGTTTTAGTTCGAAACAGGGGTGCTATTCAGCAGGTTCTGACTGGAGCAACGGTAGCGGAAATTTTGAGTAGTTCGCAGAACCGGCAAATACCACCTCTGGCTGGTCCCAGAGTGAGGTGGGAATGGAGATTTTGCAATATCCTTCCCCCAGGAGTGGGGTAGGAATTGAGATTTTGCAGTATTCTTCCCCTGCCACGCCCACCAAACCACACCATGCCCATCAAGCCACACCCACAGAACCGGTAGTAAAAGAAAAAAATGAATTCCATCACTGGTTAGACATTATTTTGATATTATTATTTGCAAGAGTATGCTGAAATAATGTCAAATGTACAGAGGAACATTGGGTAGGGAAGGATCAATTTCTGTTCTGCCATTCTTGTCTTAAATGTTCTTAGCTACCATAAGTTGAACTTCCTCCCTCCCTCTATCCCTCCCTCCCTCCCTTACTCACTCACTCACTCACTCACTCACTCAGTTGGAAGTAAAATCACATATTATTCTCTATACAATATTTCTAACACAATTGTAAAATTTATAAATTCATTCCTCTCTCCCTCCCTCTTCCTTCCTTCCTTCCTTCCTTCCTTCCTTCCTTCCTTCCTTCCTTCCTTCCTTCCTTCCTTCCTTCCTCTTCCCTGAACCGTTGAAGCCTCACAATTAATTTGGTCATGGCCTTGCATAAAATTCTGCGTCTTCTCAACTTCTGTCAGTTCAGAGCACAGGATATTGTACACAGGTAATTGCAATTGATTTTTAAACTGATCTGTTTTCTAATTATTATTTTTAAAGGAGAACTTGGTGGAAAGCAAGCATCACAAGCTTGCCAGGAGCTTAAGAAGCGGTCCTTCGGATCATGACCTTAAACCCAATGCTACTACCCGAGATCAGCTGAATGTAAGTTCTTCCTTAAAAAAGTTTGAATTATTCTTTATTTAATTTTGTCGTGTTTATACAGAATTCAGAAGAACAGGGTTTGAAGGGATCTTGGAGGTCTTCTAGTCCAACTTCTCGCTCAAGAAGGAGACCCTCTACCATTCCAGACAAGTGGCTGTTCAGTCTCTTCTTGAAAGCCTCCAGTGATGGAGCACCCACCACTTCTGGTGGCAAGCTGTTCCACTGGTTAATTGTAGTTGGACCACATAGGACACAGTCAGTCAGAACTTGTCTTGCTTGTATCCTTAATCTAGAGGTAGTCTTCTTATTACAGTCATTAAACTGTAGACTACCCAATCACATTAGGACTTAATTCATGTTAATTTACCATATCTGGTTGGTATCTCAGGTCTTTAAACGGGGCAGGTGGGAATGGTTTTGCAACTCCGGGAAGACTCTTTCTTCTGTTTGCGGAAAGGAAGCAGTCCATAAGTCATCATCCTCTTTTAACGACCCCATAATCCCTTGCAGGGCAAAGTCTGGGCAATTGAATGGAGCTGAAGTGTTTACTGGCCGGATGCCCTTCCTGTCGCCAATGCAGAGTTTTGTTCAGCAGATATATTCTCGGTGTGCCCAGAGAGAGAAATGTCTGCCTCTACCTAGGAATCGAACTCACAGCCTCCTGATTGTGAGGCGAGAGCTCCATCTCTAGGCCACCGCTCCACTCTGAAGCAGTCCATAAATATTTGTTGTTTTGTGTTTTGTGTTTTGTGTTTTGTGTTTTGTGTTTTGTGTTTTGTGTTGTGTTTTGTTTTGTTTTGTTTTGTTTTGTTTTGTTTTGTTTTGTTTTGTTTGTTTTGTTTTGTTTTGTTTTGTTTTGTTTTGTTTTGTTTTGTTTTGTTTTGTTTTGTTTTGTTTTGTTTTGTTTTGTTTTGTTTTGTTTTGTTTTAGATCATCGTGAGTTACCCACCTACAAAGCAACTAACGTACGAAGAACAGGACTTGGTGTGGAAGTTTCGATACTACCTTACCCATCAAGAAAAGGTAGGCGTGGAAGCTTAAAAGTGTTAGCATGCTCGGCTGTTGCCATGATTTAACAACTGCTATCATTCCTAAACTGATAATTCGAGATATTTGGCCCCTGTGATTCCCAGCAGGTTCAGAGGACTCAAAAGCCAAGGAAACAAGAGACATTCTGGGTATTTATTTATTTTTTTTGCTTTAATTTATATGCCGCCCTTCTCCGGAGTCTCAGGGCAGCTTACAATGCGTTAAGCAATAGCCTTCATCCTTTTGTATATTTATACAAAGTCAGCTTATTGCCCCCACAATCTGGGTCCTCATTTCACCTACCTTAGAAAGGATGGAAGGCTGAGTCAACCTTGAGCCTTGGCGAGATTCGAACCTGCAGTAATTGCAGGCAGCTGGTCTTAATAAGCTTAATAACAGGGTGCCTTAGACCACTATACTACTAAGGCTCTTTGTTAGAGAGGTAGGTGAGGTGGGTTTGAGAAGGTCTATGGACACATTGGATTGTTGTGGTTTGTTTTCTTTTAAAGTCGCAAACGGGCAACACTCGTTCTTTCTGGCTTGGCTTGAATTGTAATCTTGTGAAACGTTCCTGCCGTTCTGTCACTCCAGAAAATGGGAGAGAGCAATAATTGGTTTTTATCGTATTGATTGACTAAAAGCATCATGTTCCAGCGTGATGGTACCGATCTAGAGTGCAGCAATTATGGCCACCTCTAGATGGCAGGAAGAGTTTTTTTTTTGTAAACTTTCTCTGCAATAATATTTCTCTGCTAAAGATTTTCCTTCCTTCCTTCCTTCCTTCCTTCCTTCCTTCCTTCCTTCCTTCCTTCCATCCATCCATCCTCCCTCGCTTCCTTTCTCCCTCCCTCCCTCCTTTCCTTCCCCCTCCCTTTTTTCCCTCCCGTCCTTCCTTCCTTTCTCCCTCCCTCCCTCCCTCTCTCCCTTCCTTCCCCTTCCCTTTTTCCCTCTTTCCCTCCTTTCCTTCCCCCTCCCTTTTTCCCTCCCTCCCTCCCTCTCTTCCTTCCTTCCTTCCTTTCTCCCTTCCTCCCCTCCTTCCCCTTCCCTTTTTTCCCTCCCTCCCTCCTTTCCTTCCTTCTCCCTTTTTTCCCTCCTCCCTCCCTCTCTTCCTTCTTTCCTTTCTCCCTCCCTCCATCCCTTCCTCAGATCCTTTCCTATTAATACTTCTTTACTCTGCAGCCTCCTTGTCTACTTCTGTTCCCCATTCTGAAAAGGTCCAACAGGAGGAATTCCTCCTTCCCTTGGGATTTAATTGAGAGTCATCCAAGGAAAGCCAAGGTCATTTGCACACCTTTTCCTCTCTGATCACTAAATCAATGCCAGACCCTAGCATTTCTCTCCGTGAAGAACTTCACTAAAATCCCCTTCCCTTTTGAAAGGAATTGCAACAGCAGCAAAAAAAACCCAGCTTCTTTTGCCCCAAGAAGGGGCAGAATCTAAGGCTTTAGATTCCAGGGCAGTTTTGCAGGAAACAGAGACCGAACAAAACTAACACAACATGTAAACAATTCTTCCCCCCCAAACAGTGTTGAAATGTTTCTGCTTTTGAAGTGGAGGGCCAAGATTTGAGTCATTCAGTCCACCCATCCCCCTTTTATTGATATTTGGGTTATTGATTAGCAATAATACCGAGGGCAAAGACAAACCTCCTTATGATTCTTCAAAAGAGAAAGAAGAATTCAAACCCTTTGTGACAATTTTCATTTTTAACAATTTTTAACTTTGTAAACAAAGGGGCGGGATTCAAAAATTTTAGCAACCGGTTCTCTGCCCAGTTGCTGGGTGGGTGTGGCCATGGTGGGTGTGGCCTACTCGGCCTCCTGCACCACGGCGGGGGTGGGTGGGCGTTTTTGCCCTCCCCAGGCTCCAGAGGTTTTTCTTGAGCCTCCGGGAAGGCAAAAATGGCCTCCCCCAGGCTCCGAAGGCCCTCCGGGGGCCGGAAACAGGCTCATTTCTGGAACTTCCGGGAGGTCCATTTTTTTGCCCTCCCAGAGCCTCTACGCAGGCCCTACAACTTACCTGGCATCCAAAACAGGCCACATGGAGACTCCTGGGAGGGGCGGGGCAGGATGGGCGGGGCCAGCCAGTTCTTGCAATTACTGGTTCAGCGAACCAGATGTAAAATTAGCATCCGGTTCTCCCAAATTGGTCCGAACCGGCTGAATCCCACATCTCCTTGTCTTTGTTGCTAATGCAGTTCTAATAAACGAAGTCAATGTTTCTTGAGACTTTAAAAAAAAACTTCAGATCTGTAAAAAAAAAAAAAGGAAAAAAAAATCCCAATAACAACAGGGATTAACTCATCCTGCGAAACACCAATGAATATGGATTTCTTTATTTAAAATATTTATCTTCCCTTCCTCGTGCATTGCGTCCCCTGAGAATAGGTGAAATTAAAAATGCATTTGAACGCCACAAACAACATCCATAGTGCAGCAAAATACGGTTACAAAAAAACCCATTATTCTCACAAAGTCCTTAATGGGATGGACTGCACCATGTAGTTCCACGCTCTACAATTCCTAAGTGAATGAGATTGCATTTACTAGTGATCTTTGCTTAACAACCACTTGTTCAGCCACTGGTCAAACTTACAACAGTGTGGAAAGATGGATACTTATGGCCATTCCTCATACTTACAGTAGGTCAGTCACAGAGTCCCTTCAGTCTTCATTTGTGACCCCCCTTCATCGGCTTCCTACAAGCAAAGTCGATGGGGAAATTGACTGGAGGTGTTAAAGAGCAACCGAGTGACATTCTTGCTTAATGACCTGCACCGATTCGCTTAACAACTGCAACTGGAAGTTCTGTCATGAAGCACCATGGTCGTGTGACGTTGCCTTTTATGACCGTGTTACCCAGCGGTGCCATCCACGGTACTCTCTGAGCTCGTTTCATTCTTGCAGACGTTTCATTACCCAACTAGGTAACATCATCAGTGTCCTATCATGTGCTGATGATGTTGCCTAGTTGAGTAATGAAATGTCTGCAAGAAAATAACCCAGCTCATAGAGCACGAATCCCCCTCTTCCTCCTCCTCCTCCTCTTCCTCCTCCTCCTCCTCCTCCCCCTCCTCCTCCTCCTCTTTCCAAACCCTACTCCCTTCTAGCACTAATAATGTTACCTAGTTGGGTCATGAAACATCTGCAAGAAAACAACCAATCTCAGAGAGCACCAAGAACCCCATAGTTGTCCTCCTCCTCCTCCCTCTCCTCCTCCCTCTCTTCCTCCTCCTCCTCCCTGCAAACTCCACTACTTCTAGTGCTGATGAGGGGTAATGAAATGTGGGCAAGAAAACAACCAATCTCCGAGAGCACCAAGGACCCCACAGATGCTTTCTTCTATAGGCGTAACTTCTCAATGGGAATTTCAGTCCCAATTGTTGTCATTATAAGAGGCCTACCTGTAGCTTGTAGTAAGATCAGCCCATCGTTTCTTCTGACACTCCATTTAAAACAACAACAACCTCTTTTCTTGCTTAATGTTTCCTCTGCGTTGGTGAAAGGGACGTTGACCGATGTCTGACTTTTGATCCCAGGCCTTGACCAAATTCTTGAAGTGTGTCAACTGGTGTCTTCCTCAAGAAGCAAAGCAAGCTTTGGAACTCCTGGGCAAATGGAAGCCGATGGATGTGGAAGATTCCTTGGAGCTTCTGTCCTCACAGTTCACCAACCCAACTGTGCGGCGTTACGCCGTGGCCAGATTGCAGCAAGCGGATGATGAGGTAAGAGAATGACAAGAGTTGGAAGGGACCTTAGAGGTCTTCTAGTCCAGCCCCCTCCTCCGACAGGAAACCCTATGCCATTTCAGACAATGTCCAACCTCTTCTTAAAAGCCTCCAGTGAATAAGGACGGACTCCCATTTAGAAAATGTCCTACGAGGCAGGTAAAATCTTGGAGAATAAGAAAAGTTGGAAGGCACCTTGAAGGTCTTCTATTCCAACTTCCCTGGTCAAGCAGGAAACCCTTTCCCATTTCACACCCGGAATTCCTCAGTCAGGATCTCCAAACTTGTGGACTTTTAAGACTTGTGGACGTCAACTCCCAGAATTCTCCAGCCATCATGAGGAATTCTGGGAATTGAAGTCCACAAGTCTTAAAGTCTCCATGGTTGATGGCCCCTGTTTTAAAGCAAGGACATGCAAGTGACTTTAAGACTTGTGGACTTCAATTCCCAGAATTCCTCAGCCAGCCCTCTCTTCAATTTACGGCAGGAATGGTGATGATTTGCCATTATTGTTATTATGGGATAGTTCCCCTTCCAGGCTGGTTTCTCTTTTTGTCTTCCTGCTTCCTAGCCCTCCTCAACCCTTTGTGGCCCCTTCTTCATTGAAAAAAAAATAGATGGATAGATGGATGGATGGATGGATGGATGGATGGATAGATAGATAGATGATAGGTAGGTAGGTAGGTAGATGATAGATGATAGATAGATAGATAGATAGATAGATAGATAGATAGATAGATAGAGAGAGAGAGAGAAAGATAGAGAGATAGAGAGATAGAGAGATAGAATGAATTCTTTATTGGCCAAGTGTGATTGGACATACAAGGAATTTGTCTTTGGTATATATGCTCTCAGTGTACATAAGGAGAATAAAATACATTCATCAAGAATAAAAAGATACTACACAGTGATAGTCAAGGTTACTAATAAGCTATCAAATTGTACTAGGAAACAAATAAAAACAATAAAAATTGAAAGATAGAAGCAACATGGTTATAGTCATAAGTGGGAAGAGATAGATACTAGTAAGGAAGAGAAGAATAATAATAATACAGTCTTAGTAAATTATTTGACAGTGTTGTGGGAATTAGTTGTTAAGCAGAGTGATGGCATTCAGGGAAAAACTCCTTGTGTCTAGGTGTCGAGTTGTTCTGGTGTGCAGTGCCCTATAGCGTCTTTTTGAGGGTAGAAATTCAAACAATTTATGTGCAGGATGTGAGAGGTCTGTGGATATTTTCACAGCCCTCTTTTTGACTCGTGCAGTATACAGGTCCTCCATGGAAGGCAGGTTGGTAGCCATTGCTTTTTCTGCAATGAGAAGATTAATAGTAGTACAGACTTAGTAAATAGTTTGACAGTGTTGAGGGAAATATTGAGTGATGGCATTTGTTCTTGTGTCTAGTTGTTCTGGTGTGCAGTGCTCCATAGCGTCCTTTTGAGGGTAGGAGTTGAAACAGTTTGTGTCCAGGATGTGAGGGGTCTCTTGATATTTTCACAGCCTTCTTTTTGACTCATGCAGTATACAGGTCCTCAATGGAAGGCGGGTTGGTAGCCATTGTTTCTTCTGCAGTTCTAATTATCCTCTGAAGTCCATGTCTGTCTTGTTGGGTTGCAGAGCCAAACCAGACAATTATAGAGGTGCAGATGACAGACTCAATAATTCCTCTGTAGAACTGGATCAGTAGCTCCTTGGGCAGTTTGAGCTTCCTGAGTTGGTGGAGAAAGAACATTCTTTGTTGAGCTTTTTTGATGACGTTTTTGATGTTAGGCGTCCATTTTAAGTCTTGAGATATGATAGAACCTAGAAACCTGAAGGACTCAGGTTTACTAGACAACACAGTATCAACAGTGTTGTCTAGTATTGTAAGAGGTGGTAGTATAGTAAAGTCATGTCCCATATCAAATTTCCCTGCTTCCCATGTTTTCTCCCCAGGATCTGCTGATGTATTTGCTGCAGCTTGTCCAAGCTCTGAAATATGAAAATTTTGATGACATCAAAAGCGGGTTGGAGCCCACAAAGAAGGAAACTCAAGGATCCGTGTCAGAGAGCATGGCCGCATCTGGAGTCACTGCGCCTGAAATAGAGAGGTAGGTGAAAGATTTGCTGAATGTTAAGTCTATATATAGGTACACCCCGACTTACGACCAGAATGGAGCCTGCCCACTATGGTTGCAAGTCATGACGGTTGTAAATTGGGTTACCTATGAGACTGGCCTGATTTTACGACCTTTTCTTTGTGGCTGCTATGGTCGTAAAATAAGCACCATGGGCATTAACTGAAATGCCACATTTGTTACATGAACAGATGTTTTGCTATGCATCGGTTCTGCTGAAAATAGAAAATGAATGCCAGGTTTTGGAAAACCATCATAAAATGCAATCATGTGACTGCAGCAAGAGCAAGAGCACTTAAACTTATATACCACTTCATAGTGCTTTACAGCCCTCTCTAAGTGGTTTACAGAGTCAGCATATTGCCCCCAACAATCTGGGTCCTCATTTCACCAGTGGTGAAATCTGGCCGGATCTATCCGGTTCGCGCAAACTGCGCAAACCCCACAAACTGGGTCCTCAATTTACCTACCTTAGAAAGGATGGAAGGCTGAGTCAACCTTGAGCCTGGTGAAATTCGAACTTACAGTAATTGCAGACAGCTGGTGTTAATCACCATGCTATTAGTCTGCTGAGCCACCAGGTTCTGCAGTGCTCTATAGCGTCGTTTTGAGGGTAGGAATTGAAACAGTTTATGTCCAGGATGTGAGGGGTCTGTAAATATTTTCACAGCCTTCTTTTTGACTCATGCAGTATACAGGTCCTCAACAGAAGGCAGATTGGCAGTAATTGTTTCTTCACTTCAGGAACTCAGAGTTTGTTCCCGACAAATGCCCCTCCCCACAGCATCTCCTTGAGTCTCATTCCCCAGGTGTGCCTGGTGAAGATGGGCGGGGCATTCTCCTCGCGAACAGCCTGCTCCCTCTGCGCTGATCACGCCTTCTCTGCACTCTCCGAGCCCTTGCATCAGGAGGGGGTGGTTCTTACTCCTCGTCTGAGCTCTGTCTCTCCTTTTCATCCTGCCCCTGTCCTTCCCCGCCTGCAGGCCTTACTAATTCTGAAAAGCCTTGCCTGGACTGACTCTGCCCTTCCCCAGTTTCCTCCAAGGCCAACGGAGCTGCCCTCTCACTCGCTGGGCCAGCTCATCTTCCGCCGCAGATTCAGACTCCCAACGGGGGCATGATACCTTTCTTGCCAGTGTTGTTAAGTGAATCACTGCAGCGGTTAAGTTAGTCACACAGTTGTTCAGCGAATCTGGTTTTGCTTGTCAGAAGGTCGCTAAAGGGGATTGTTGCAGTGACCCCGGGACACTGCAACGGTCATAAATATGAATCAGTGGCCCATTTTGATTTTGATCACATGACCATGGGGATGTAGCAATGGACGTAAGAGTGAAAAAGGTCATAAGTCACCTTTTTCAGTGCCATTGTACTTGTATTTTTCGGACTATAAGACGCACCGGAGTATAAGACGCACCAAGATTTTGAAGAAGAAAACAAGAAAAAAAATTAGTTTTGGGCCTTAGCGCATCAGGTTTTGGCCCTCCCCGGGCCCCAGGAGCACTCTGCAGGCCTCCCAAACCCTCAGCGCATCCAGTTTTTGTGAAAAACAGGCCTGTTTTTGGCGAAAATAGGATGCGTGGGGTGGGCTTTCGGGAGGCCAAAAATGGCTCTATTCGGTGTATAAGACTCACCAACATTTCCACCCTCTTTTGGGGGGGGGGAAGTGCATCTTATACTCTGAAAAGTACTGTAACTTCGGTCACTAAATAAACTGTTGTAAGTCAAGGATTACCCGTCCGTCCATCCGTCCCCCCCTGCAAGGAGGTCCATTGTAATTTTGAACCAACACTAAGCGACCGGTCATAATTTAAGGATTTCCTGTAGTCGGTTTAGTTAATTATGCCCAAGTCTATTTAACCTTGCTAAACAGCTCGCTTGTAAAAAAAGAAAGATTTGAGCCTAGGGTGTTTAATGAGAACGGATCTACCACCATTTTGAAATTGTAAAGCAATTACGGTATTCGTATTTGCAGTTTGCTCTTTTAAATCTCCTCAAGGAGGAGGCGACATCCATTCAACCCAGCAGGACCCTGGTTGCCGTGTTTACTTCTGAATAAATGTGCTTACCTCGAAATAATTAAATTAATAATTAATCCTCTTCAGGAGGCAAATGTACGGAAGGTTAACTGCAAAATCATAAAAGAGGCATCGCGTTGCAGGAAACAGCAAGCGCTGGCTATTGATTTCACATTCTTTTTTTAAAAAACAATTCATTATTGAAGAAGGTGTGTACATTTGCGTAGGAAACTGTACATGTAATTGCAAAATCGCAACGAAGGGGAAGGGAGAAGGTGAAGGATATTCACAAATGTGTTTGAATTTTTTTAAAATACTTTATACACTTAGGAACGTGGCTTAATTTGCTTCCTTTGCTTGCTGTGGGAATTTATTATTATCGGATTAGAATTTTATCCTGCTTTTATTACTTTATACACTCGGGCGAGGGGGGGCACACTTAATGTTCCTTTCACCTCCTATTTTCCCCAAGAACAACAATCCTGTGAGGTGGATTGGTTTGAGAGAGAGAGTGAATGAATCAAAGTAATCCAGCGACTTCTGTGCGTAAGACAGGACTAGAACTCATAGCCTCCTGGTGTTTGGCCCAGGAATCTCTTGAGTTCTAATCCAGCCTTACGGCATGAAAGCCGGGTGGGTGGCTTTGGGCCAATCACCAGGAGACTGTGAGTTCTAGTCCCATCTTAGCCATGAAAGCCGGGTGGGTGGCTTTGGGCCAATCACCAGGAGATGGTGAGTTCTAGTCCCACCTTAAGGCATGAAAGCCAGCTGGTGACTTTAGGCCAATCACCAGGAGACGGTGAGTTCTAGTCCCATTTTAGCCATGAAAGCCGGGTGGGTGTCTTTGGGCCAATCACCAGGAGATGGTGAGTTCTAGTCCCACCTTAAGGCATGAAAGCTAGCTGGTGACTTTAGGCCAATCACCAGGAGATGGTAAGTTCTAGTCCTGCTTTAGGCATGAGAGCTGGGTGGGTGACTTTGGGCCCATCACTAGGACACTGTGAGTTCTAGTTCCACCTTAGGCATGAAAGACAGCTGGGTGACCATGGGGCAGTCACCAGGAAATGGTGAGTTCTAGTCCTGCCATAGACCAGAGAGCTGGATGAGTGACTTTGGGCCAATCACCAGGAAATGGTGAGTTCTAGTCCCAGTTTAGGCAAGAAAGGCAGCTGGGTGACCATGGGCCAATCACCAGGAAATGGTGAGTTCTAGTTCTGCCATAGACCTGAGAGCTGGATGAGTGACTTTGGGCCAATCACCAGGAAATTGTGAATTCTAGTCCCACTTTAGGCATGAAAGGCAGCTGGGTAACTTTGGCCAATCACCAGGAGACGGTGAGTTCTAGTCCTGCCATAGGCATGAAAACTGGTTGGGTGACTTTGGGTCAGTCACACTCTCTCAGCCCAATTTACTTCACAGGGTTGTTGTTGGAAAATAGAATGAAGTAGGAGGATTAGGTATGTTCGCTGCCTTAAGTTGTTTATTAAAAAAAAAATAACGAAGGTAGAATATAAATATAAATAAATACATATTACGTTTTTTTTTCTCCAATACTACAATGACACGAGTTATAACTTGAAAACAAAACGAGGCCATGATAGCACATGACCAAATCATATGAGCCAGAGCCTGCAATATTTTTGCAATGCCAAGACAAGAAATCCATTTTAAAATTCGCCTTCTGCTACCGATAGCCTCTCACCGGCCAGTACGGTTTTTTTAAAAAAAATTAATTTATTTATTTTTATATGCCGCCCTTCTCCGGAGACTCAGGGTGGCTTACAATGCGTTAAGCAATAAGCTTATTGCCTCCACAAACTGGGTCCTCATTTTACCCACCTTAGAAAGGATGGAAGGCTGAGTCGACCTTGAGCCTGGTGAGGATTGAACTCGCAGTAATTGCAGGCAGCTGGATGTTAAATGCTGCCTTAGTAGGAGGCATTAGCCTCCTACGCCACTCAGGCTCCCACAGAGAGGGACTCCTCGGGGTGCCGTCGGTCAAACTATATCGACTGGCGACTCCCAGGGGGAGATCCTTCTCTGTGGGGGCACCTGCCCTCTGGAACGAATTGCCCCGGGATTTACGGATGATCCCTGACCTACGCATCTTTCGTCGTGCCCTCAAGACGCTGTTGTTTCAACAAACTGGGCTGGCCTGAATACCAAGATCAATTTTAAGTTATACGGATTGTCTTTGCCTTAATTGAAATGGGCCAAATTATTTAATTCCTTTTAAACTGTTTTAAATTTTATACGTGTTCGTTTTTTATTTTGGCTGTGCACCGCCCTGAGTCCTTCGGGAGAAGGGCGGTATAAAAATTAAATAAATAAAATAAATAAATAAAATAAAATACTTTTTGACGACTCCAGTTAAAAATGAAATCCTATTTTCCGACAAATTAAATGCAATATATTCAATTCATTCAATTCATTTATAAAAATAAATTATTTTTTTTTTTTTAAAAAAAATATTCAGTTCAGGTCCACTCAATTCAATATAGGGTCTCTTGCTGGAGCAAGGGGTTGGACTATTATTTATTTGTTTATTTATTTATTTATTTATTTATTTATTTATTTATTTATTTATTTATTTATTATATTTCTATACCTCCTTTCTCCCGTAGAACTCAAGGCGGTGTACAGTCAAGAAAAATATAGACACACAAACATCATAAAATTGCTAATTAAAATTATTACTTAGTTTGGTCAGTTAAATAAAACCCAGAATTAGATAACATTTAAAAAATCATTCACATGTTCATATGTTTAGCCCTGCCTGTTGGAACATCAGGGTTTCGAGGGCATGGCGGAAAGCACGGAGATCAGGGATATTCCGTATCTCAGGGGGCAGTTCATTCCAAAGGGTTGGAGCCCCCACAGAGAAGGCCCTCCCCCTGGGAGTCGCCAGTCGACATAATTTGACTGACGGTACCCTGAGTAGTCCCTCCCTGCGAGAACGAACTGGTCGGTGGGAGGCTATTGGTGGCAAAAGACGGTCTCGTAGGTACCCAGGTCCTAAGCCATGGAGCGCTTTAAAGGTGATAACTAACACCTTGAATCGCACCCGGAAGACCACCGGGAGCCAGTGCAGCTCGCGTAGGAGAGGTGTTACATGGGCGTAACGAGCTGCGCCCATAATCACCCGCGCGGCTACGTTCTGGACCAGTTGGAGCCTCCGGGTGCTTTTCAAGGGGAGCCCCATGTAGACCTCCGAAGTCCCTTCCCACTGTGTAAATTCTATGTTTTCATTTCTTAAAGCACGGACCTCATTGGTTTTTTTCCCCCCAGAATACTGTACATCAAAATTTTCTCTCTCTTGTTTTTTTTTTTTTTTCTCTTTTTCTCCTCAGCTCACAGATCATCACAAGCCCTCTGCCCCTCATTTCTTCCCCGCTACCAACGGCAAAAACGAAAGAATCGGCTGAGAATGAAAACCTCGAGGTGAGCAGAGTACCGAGAGTTTTGGTAAAGGATAAGCTTTGGAAATGGGAAACGGGTGTAGGTATCTGGATCCAGGTATGTGTTGAAAAAGGTCAAAATGAAGGCCATAATCATGCAATTAAAGCCGAGCTGTTTTTTTAACCAGACGTCTACAGTAGTGGCCAAAATTGTGGAAACCTTTTGGGAAAAGTGTATTTTTGAGGTTTGATGGCAAATAACATCACTTTTTTTTTTTTTTGGAGTTTCAAGGTAATCCTATTCCACTGCTGGAATGGCCTGGGGATAGCCCAGATCTTCACCAATTTAGGTGATATGCTTTAGAAGAGCATATGACGGCCGTGGCCAGGGGGGCTTTCTATCAGGTTCGCCTGATACGCCAGTTGCGCTCCTTTCTGGATCGGGACTCCTTATGCACGGTCACTCATGCCCTCGTCACTTCCCTCCGGGACTACTGCAACGCTCTCTACATGGGGCTCCCCTTGAGGAGCACTCGGAGGCTCCAACTGGTGCAGAATGCAGCCGCGCGGGTACTTGTGGGGGCGACATGGCGCTCCCACGTGACACCTCTCCTGCGCGAGCTGCATTGGCTTCCAGTGGTCTTCCGGGTGTGCTTCAAGGTATTGATTCTCATCTTCAAAGCGCTCCATGGCTTAGGGCCCGGTTATTTACAAGACCACTTTCTGCCACCGATAACTTCCCACCGGCCAATACACTCCCACAGAGAGGGTCTCCTCAGGGTGCTGTCGGTCAGGCAATGTCAGCTGGCGACCCCCCGGGGAAAAACCTTCTCTGTGGGGGCACCCGCCCTCTGGAATGAGCTACCTCCAGGAATACGACTGATCCCGGACCTCTGTACCTTCCGCTGGGCTCTGAAGACTTTTTTATTTCAGCAAGCTGGGCTGGGTTAAAAATCTTTTAATTGCTGAATTTTATGGGTAAGGGGTTTTAAATTGGGGGAAGCCAATATATAATTTTGTTTTTATAGTATTTTAATGTTTTTATTGTATGTTTTTTAATTTTGGTTGTTCACCGCCCCGAGTCCTTCAGGAGAGGGGGCGGTATAAAAATCAAATAAATAGATAGATAGATAGATAGATAGAAAATCTATGGAGCCCACTAAAGAAACTTGTTAGACAGAAGCGGCCCAGCAATAAAACCCAGTTAATAGAAGCCATCCTTCAATCTTGGTTTCACATGATAACAGCTGCGGAACTGAAAGACTTGGTTCACTCCATGGGAAGACGTTGTAAGGCCGTCATTCATGCTAAAGGTTACCCAACTAAGTATTAATTCACATGGTCATTTTTGTATATCTCGCTTTTTCTATGGTGATCATTTTTGTATATCTCTTCTACGAGTTTCACTTTTCTTCTTTATACCGTAACTGCTATTCTAATAGCAAATCCTTCATAAAAGTTATTGCATTACATTCTTGATTAAATTATCTTTGTGAAAAATGGGATGCGCAGAGGGTTTGGGAGGCCTGCAGAGTGCTCCTGGGAGCCGGGGAGGGCAAAAACTTTTTTTTCTTGTTTACCTCTTCGAAATCTTTGTGCGTCTCATACTCCGGTGCGTCTTATAGTCTGAAAAATACGGTAACTATTTCCCCCCTCCAAGATAGCTTCAGCCAGACTCACTTCAGGGTTGACGGGAGGAAAGCAAAACTCATGGCTTTCATTAATTGTTTATTTGTTTGTTTGTTTAATTAATTTGTCACCAATTTCAGCAAGATTCTGGGCTGCTAACAACATCATAGATTATTTGCCCAGCTCTAGAGTACCTGCAATGAAGATTTTTTTAAAATTGTAATATTATTGGGTTTTATCTAGATATGGATTGCTGAAGAGGATGATAGATAGATAGATAGATAGATAGATAGATAGATAGATAGATAGATAGATAGAAAATCTATGGAGCCCACTAAAGAAACATTAGACAGAAAGAGAAACTAGACAGAAGCCCAGCAATAAACCAGTTAATAGAAGCCATCCTTCAATCTTGGTTTCACATGATAACAGCTGCGGAACTGAAAGACTTGGTTCACTCCATGGGAAGACGTTGTAAGGCCGTCATTCATGCTAAAGGTTACCCAACTAAGTATTAATTCACATGGTCATTTTTGTATATCTCGCTTTTTCTATGGTGATCATTTTTGTATATCTCTTCTACGAGTTTCACTTTTCTTCTTTATACCGTAACTGCTATTCTAATAGCAAATCCTTCATAAAAGTTATTGCATTACATTCTTGATTAAATTATCTTTGTGAAAAATGGGATGCGCAGAGGGTTTGGGAGGCCTGCAGAGTGCTCCTGGGAGCCGGGGAGGGCAAAAACTTTTTTTTCTTGTTTACCTCTTCGAAATCTTTGTGCGTCTCATACTCCGGTGCGTCTTATAGTCTGAAAAATACGGTAACTATTTCCCCCCTCCAAGATAGCTTCAGCCAGACTCACTTCAGGGTTGACGGGAGGAAAGCAAAACTCATGGCTTTCATTAATTGTTTATTTGTTTGTTTGTTTAATTAATTTGTCACCAATTTCAGCAAGATTCTGGGCTGCTAACAACATCATAGATTATTTGCCCAGCTCTAGAGTACCTGCAATGAAGATTTTTTTAAAATTGTAATATTATTGGGTTTTATCTAGATATGGATTGCTGAAGAGGATGATAGATAGATAGATAGATAGATAGATAGATAGATAGATAGATAGATAGATAGATAGATGATAAAGAGATGAGAGAGAGATAATAGAGAGAGAAAGAGATAGATAGATAGATAGATAGATAGATAGATAGATAGATAGTAGATGAATGAATGGATGGATGGATAGATAGATAGATAGATAGATGATAAATAAATAGACGATAGATAGATAGATATTTGCTCCTAGAAGCACGAAGCCGAAAACACCAGCCTGAAGATGATGAATGAGACTTCGTCGAAACGTCACCAAGACACTTCCAATTTTACGCGGGAGAAAACCCAAATAACCAAAGAGATAGATAGATAGATGATAGATAGATAGATAGATAGATAGATAGATAGATAGATAGATAGATGATAAATTCTACCGCATAGCTCCCAGCGACTGGTAAGATCCCATAGAGTTGGTCTCCTCCGGGTCCCGTCAGCTAAACAATGCCGGCTGGCGGGCCCGTGGGGGGAGGGCCTTCTCTGTGGCTGCCGCAGCTCTCTGGAACCAGTTACCGCCTGAGGTCCAGACCATCCCCACCCTACTGGCCTTCCGGAAAGCGGTGAAGACCTGGCTCTTCCGGCAGGCCTGGGGCCGTTGATCTCGCTTTGCGATCTGGCGAGATCCGTCCATGAATGGTGTGAATGCGTTCTAAGGTTTTTAATGTTTTTTAATCTTTTAAATGTTTTTAGAATGGATTTTTTAAAATGTATTGTGAGCCACCCTGAGTCTCCGGAGAGGGGTGGCATATAAATTAAATAAATAAATAAATAAATAAATAAATAAATAAATAAATAAATAAATAAATAAATAGTAGATAGATAGATAGATAGATAGATAGATAGATAGATAGTAGATAGATGGTAGGATGGATGGATGGATGGATGGATGGATCGATCGATCGATCGATCGATAGATAGATAGATAAGGGGTTGGGCTAGAATACCTCTAAGGTTCCTTCCAGCTCTATTCTGATTGATTGAAATCTTAGATTTGTCAAATTCCTGACTTTAAAAAAAAATCCTCTTTTTTTTTCTTTTCTTCCAGCAAGACCTTTGTACATTCTTAATATCACGAGCATGCAAGAATTCCACCCTGGCAAACTATTTGTACTGGTGAGTAAGCTTTTGAACTTCTCAGTGCTGAAAATTGTCCCAGGTACAATTTTAATAAGAGTTCAGAAACACAAGAGTTCCTTGATATTAATCAGTTGTGGCTTGTCCATCCCTGTTGTGGATGCTCCATCACTGGAGGAGTTTAAGAAGAGACTGGGCAACCGTTTTTCGGGAATGGTACAGGGCCTCCTGCTTGAGCAGGGGGTTGGACTAGAAGACCTCCAAGGTCCCTTCCATCTCTGTGTTTCTGTTATTCACTTGCATTTTCTGGTAGGAAGATGTAGGAAAGAATTTTGAACTACCACAAACTGTGACATCTGAGGATTTCATTTTGCAATACAGACTCTTGTTTCCTCTCAGATGGGAAGGAAATAACGTTGAAAAATCATACATTCATCCCATCTTGGGGGAGATACAGGAAGTCCTCAACTTATAACAGTTCATTTAGTGTCCATTCGAAGTTAGAACGCCGCTGAAAAACTGACTTGCGACCATTTTTCACACTTACGACTGTTCCAGCATCCCCAGGGTCACGTGATCAAACTTCACAATGATTGGCACCACTGACTCATATTTATGACAGTTGCAGCGTCCTGAGATCATGTGATTCCCCCTTCTGACAAGCAAAGCCAGCTTCACTTAACAACAGGGTCACTAAGTTAACAGCTTCAGTGATTGGCTTAACAACCGTGGCAAGAGCAGTTATAAAACGGGACAAAATGCAGTTAACAAATGCCTCGCTTACCAATAAAAAATTGGGGGCTCAATTTGTGGTCGTAGTTCAAGGAACACCTGTATTGTCTGGGTTCATAGATTGAACAAAATCAAATGATTCGTTGGTTGTTATTTTTTTGGAAAAAAGTTTTTTATTTTTAAACAAACATACATAAAACCATCTTCAATTGCAAACAGCATGTCGGTTGATTACAAGTCTTTTGTGCATCATTCACCAAATTCATAGCTTACAATTTACAGTTTACCTAGATTCTCATATCATCGACCTAATATATATCTATATATTATTATCCTCATTAATCATTTATTTGAATATGACTATTTCTTCCCTCATTATCATTCAAAGTATTCTAGAATTTGAGTTAATTTTTTATTTATAACATTCATTTCAACCTCCTGAATCTATCCAATAAACATATGTCTATATGTTATATTTCACACATTTCTACAATTCTTGTATTGCAAAAGTCTCTACCTTATTTCATTTCCATATTTTTTTACCTAGCCATTGGTAAAATAGATCCCATATCTTATAGTATTGTTTATCTCCTTGTTCTCTAATTTCAAATGTCAATTTGCTCATTTCAGCACATTCCATTATTTTCTTAATAACTTCGTTCTGCGTTGGTATTTTCTCATTTTTCCAATTTTTAGCAAACACAATCCTAGCCGCTGTTAATACATTCACAATCAAGTATCTCAATTCTTTATTATACATTTCAGGTATAATCCTCAGATATTCAGATATAATACTCTGGTTTTTCTTCAGATTGTATAAATCTTTCGCCTTGTTGGTTGTTTTTGAAGGTTACAGCTACATGGCGAATTTTGGTTTATTCCATTGGAAATAACAATGGACTAACAGGGTTAATGGAACATATGAAGCTAGCTTACAAGCTGGGTTCATATGTAGAGTGCAGAGGTGGGATTCATATACTGTAGCAACCGGTTCGGTCAGCACCGGAAATGTGAGTGTGCACGCATGCGTGCGGTGTCGCAAAACATGACAATTTGTGCGCGCATGCGCAATCCACATATACACGTGGCGTCAAAACCACAGCGATATAGTACGGGATTGTGCCCAGGCGGGTGGGTGGCCAAGTCGAGGACTGCCTGTAGACCGTGGTGAAATGTAAAATTTGTTACTGTTGGTTCTGTGGGCGTGGCTTGGTGGGGGCGGGTTAATGTGATTGGGTGGGCGTGGCCAACTTTTTTTTTTTACTTTTTTAAAGCATATTTTACAACCTATTCAGGCGAATAGGTTGTAAAAAAATGCTTTTAAAAGGCTCTGACGATCACAGCTGTGGCGCTCAATCGTCAGAGCCTTTTTTTAACCTTTTAAAAGCAGGAAGGAGCGACACCCGGGCGCGTGGGCGGAGCCTCGTGCCGCCATCGCTACCGGTTCTCCGAACCACCTGCCACAATCGCTACCGGATCGCCCGATCCGGTCTGAACATTTCACCTCTGCCTTCTCTCCCCAAACTGGTCCTTTGCGGCTGTTTCATCCCAGCTTCTTGCTGTCCTCATGAAAGGTACGTGATTGTGGAGTGCGAAGACCGAGACACACAACAGAGGGATCCCAAAACTCACGAAATGTACCTGAACGTCATGCGTAGGTTTAGTCAAGCCCTCTTAAAGGTAAGGATTATTATTATTATTTTTTCCCCCATTATGCAAGAGGGACATTGGAAAAACTACAGGCGAGAAGCAAAAGATAATATTTGTAGCTCAGGGTTGAAAGCACCAGAAGGAAGACAAGACAAGGAACAATGGATGGAAATCTCAAAAATGTTAAATCATGTCAGGGTAACGATTTAAGAGCTGACCAGCTGCTACGATGATGTAATGCTGGGAATGAGTCAGCAAGGTTTTTTTTGGCTGTTATCACTTTAAGAGCCTGTAATAAGAAAAGGCCCTGTTGGGGTGTATCTCTCTCTCTCTTTCCATGTGTGCTTCTGTGCTGTAATTGCTGATTGCTGTTTGTTTGAGGTCCGACTAAAATACGTGTAAGTATATATTCTTTGTAGATAAAACCACTCTTTAAATGCCCAGATGGCAAAAGAATTCATCAATCCAAAAGTATCTGGATGGCAACAGATGGTAGGAAACAGATTTGAAACGTCTTAGTAGTGGCACCACTGTCTTCCTTAAGAAACCTGGAAGATCTATCCAGTGACCTTATTTTCCTCCTTTTTTGGTATTTGACAAAATCCTTTTAATGTAAAAAAACCCGTAACTTTCTCGGGCCTCAAGATCTAGGCTTTGTAGATGTCTGATCCCTTCATCGCTTCTGGTTGTTTTCCCATTCCTTGCTAATCTCTTGACAATATGTTGCTTTGCATGATTTTATGGCTGCACATCATTTGCAGAATGTTGATGGTAAGGTAATTAATAAGCTTTAAAATGATAAAGAGCGACATTTTGTTTTTACAGTGTCTCTCTTGGCAGCTGCAGCTTAAGGGGCTTTAGAAAATGCAGGAAACTACAATTAGAAATCCAGGTGCTTAGGGGTACACAGCACCCAACAATAATAATACCGTGTTTTCCCGAAAATAAGACCCTGTCTTATATTTTTTTGAACTCTGAAATAAGCACTTGGCCTTATTGCCATGCGCTCAAAAGACTGATTGGGCTTATTATCAGGGGATGTCTTATTTTGAGGGAAACACTAAAACCCACAACTTTTGATGAAATCAGAATGTTATAAAAAAGGGGAAATGAAACCAAGGAAAACAAACTTATTTTTTCCCAGATGTCCCTAAAATCTTTTTCTTTTTATGGCTCACATGTAAGGAAATTAGTTTACGAATGTTGATTAAAATGGGATTGAAAACAGAAAATGTAATGGACAATGTAATGGACTCTCACTCGATGAGTATGGGGGGGGGGGAGAAGCTATCCACCACTTCAATATCACTGTCAACTGCGTGTTGATTATGGCCACAGTTAGACAGAGAGCCTCCTTGGGGTATCCATGGGACCATAGGGCATCAACCCGGGCACAAGCAGTTGTGACATGTTCCAGCCACAACGGTTGTCCTTGTGAATTGAAAAGAAGGCCGTCACCCTCCCTGGGGTAAGATGGAGAAATGTAGAAATCACTGCTGATTATTCGCTGGAGGTGACTGTCCTGCCAGTGGAGGTCACAGCCTTCAATGGCACGAGTGAATACTGTGCGCCGTGACCTTGTTAAAGAGCTTTGCCTGTGACTAGAGCTCTGAGTAAGTGCACTAGTGATGTTGGGAAGTTCATTGCTGTAGTTTCCATCTTCCAGTGGACAAATATCCATATCACCCCACTTCCGGAGCTGTCGCAGCCAGCATGCCTTTTCTTCTAGTGTGCAGTGGGAATTTAATACAACACACACCCATAGGGCCCCCAACTCATCCCACAGTTGTCGACATTTGTCAGTCATGCCTGTTCCTTGTTGTCTCCAGAGAGCAAGACATGGATCTGCCATGAACTGCTCTGTCAATCACCATCTCCTCTCTTCTTCCTCCTCCTCCTCTTCTCTTCCTCCTCCTCCTCCTCCTCCTCCTCCCTCCTCCTCCTCCTCCTCCTCCTCCTCCTCTCCTTCTCCTTCTCCCTCCTCCTCCTCTCCTCCTCCTCCTCCTCCTCCTTCTCTCCTTCTCCTTCTCCTTCTCCTTCTCCTCCTCCTCCTCCTCCTCCTCTCTTTCTCTTTCTCTTTCTCTTTCTCTTTCTCTTTCTCTCTTCTCCTTCTCCTTCTCCTTCTCTTCCTAATTTTGATCCCCTTTTTCCCCACTGTGGTCCTTCCTCTTTATGACTACAGTTTTTGATCTTTTGCATGATGGCCAGATGCTGACAATATTGCAAGGGATACAAGAGCCTTGGTAGTACAGCGGTCTAAAGCACCCTGTTATTAAGAACAGCTGCCTGCAATTACTGCAGGTTCGAATCTCGCCAAGGCTCAAGGTTGACTCAGCCTTCCATCCTTTCTAAGGTAGGTAAAATGAGGACCCAGTTTGTGGGGGCAATAAGCTGACTTTGTATAAATATACAAAAGAATGAAGGCTATTGCTTAGCGCATTGTAAGCCGCCCTGAGTCTCCGGAGAAGGGCGGCATATAAATCAAATTAAAAAAAAAAAAAAAAAGCTAGACTTGGTCATCCAAACCACTAAAGAACATGGCATTGCTTATTGGTTGAAAAGGAAAATGTACATAAGCACAAAGGGTGAGATCTTGTCCCATATTCAGTCCAACAACAGGCACTGCCTTCAAAGGAGATCCTCATCACATGCCTGGAAATTGACTGGCAAAACCAAAAAAAAAAAAAAAAAAAGGCTTTAAGAGTTGTTAACCTTATTTTGTAAAGCTTCTCCTCCTGTAACATTGAATTGTTAACTAGGGTAAACAAAACCTTTGCCAGACCAATTCTTGAATACAGCGTGTCTGCCTGAAATCCACACTGTATATTGGACATTAATACAATTGAGCGGGTCCAGAGATATTTCACGAGAAGAGTACTCCACTCCTCTACTCACAATATAATCCCTTATGCCACCAGGCTTGAAATTCTGGGCTTGGACAATCTGGAATTGTGCCGCCTACGGTCTGATCTAAGCATAGTATACAAAATAGTCTGCTACAACATCCTACCTGTCAATGACAACTTCAGCTTCAATCTCAATAATATTTGGGCAAACAATAAATACAAACTGAAGGTAAACCGCTCCAAACTCGATTGCAGAAAATACGACTTCAGCAACAGAGTGGTCAATGCCTGGAATGTTCTACCTGACTCCATTGTGGCAGTCTCAACCCCGCCCCCCAAACTTTCATCTTAAACTGTCTACCGTAGACCTCACCCCATTCCTAAGAGGTCCGTAAAGGGGACATGCATAAGCGCACCAGCGTGCCTACCGTCTCTGTCCTACTGTCCCCATTTATTTGTACTCATTTCCAGTGTTCATGTTTATACTTATACCTGTTTTCTCATACATATTTGACCAACAAATAAAATAAATAAAAATAAATAAAGCCAACAAAGGAGACTGAGGCAGCCCACTTTGCTCAATGGGGTGAAGATACGATGTCCCCCCTAGGCACAAAGGCCAACGTTTCTATATCCTCAAGCTTGGCTCTCTCTCCTCCCAAAGAAAGAGAAAGAAAGAATGCTATTGCTGTTCTCCCTTCCCCCCATTAATATGATTAATAACATTAGAGTTTTAGTAGGAGGGAAAGGGCCTTTTTCATTTTATTTTCATTTGATTAGATCTATTCCCACTGTGCCGCCTTTTGAATGAAACCCAGATTCTGCTCCATTGTTCTGAAATCCTCTGAGAGAGGGCTACCTCTCCCTCTCTTACATTAATGCATATATAGAGTGTACCCCTCCCCAAATACCAAGCCTTCCTTACCCCCCTGGCAGTCAATAGCAAAGATCCCAGCATCTTGATTAAAGCAAATTTTTTCCTTAGTTGTGCAAACTTGAATTCCTGAACATGCTGTTCTCCAAATCATGGGAATGGCTTTTCTCATTTTAGTTTTGGCGTTGGGCATTGCAAGTCCCAGAATTACCAGTGGGCATGATGGCTGGGAACGCTCCATTTTCAGCTCGAAATGTGTGCTCACCAAACCGGTTCTTAAACCGGATAGCATTCCACCACTGGCCCCAATCCAGGACCCTTCGTAGGCAGTTGCTTTCATGACAGTCGGCAGTTCAGCGGTTTGAATCCCTAGTGCCGCATAACGGGGTGAGCTCCCGTTAATTGTCCCAGCTTCTGCCAACCTAGCAGTTCGAAAGCATGTAAAAACTGCAAGTAGAAAAATAGGGACCACCTTTGGTGGGAAGGTAACAGTGTTCCATGCGCCTTTGGCATTCAGTCATTCCAGCCACATGACCACGGAGATGTCTTCGGACAGCGCTGGCTCTTCGGCTTTGAAATGGAGATGAGCACTGACCCCTAGAGTCAGTGACTAGTGACTACGACTAGCACATATGTGCAAGGAGAACCTTTACCTTTACCTTTACCTAGCTAACCATACCCTTCCGGGATTCGAACCCGGACTACTTGCATATTAGGTAAATGTATTAACCTCTAAGCCATGGGCTCTCCTTGCTTTGTCGGCTATACCAGGGGAGAGATTAAGTGTCTAGCAGGGCAACCTGGTCTACCCAATTATTAGAGGGAGCATACTGCTTCCGCTTTTACTGATGCTCATCATCTAAATTGACTTGCACCAGCCGGCTGGGGATCTGGGATCTTGCAGTTCTAACCCATCTCCAAGCGAGCTTCCCGCTTAAGAGGCAGAGATTTTAAATGAATATTCATACATATATGGAACATGATTTTAAAGGAATATGGAATTATGAAAAAAGAAAGGAAACAAAGAAGACAAGCAAATTAAACACAGGCACACATATATATGCAACAGGCGCATGAGCATATGCAAATTTAAGAAGAAAAAATGCAGCAATTTTAAACATCTATTTCTCTTTTGAAATCAATAACACAGTGGTACTCTTAGGAAAACTGTATTAATATTGCTAAGAAGCAGCGACTAGATTCGAATGAACCTATCCATAACCGTAGAGTTCTTCGAAGCTCTTTCCATTGTCTTAATTATTCAGGCGGGGTAAATACCACTGATCTAAAGAAAATGTATTTTCATTTCCCAGCATTTCACCCTCCTATATAAAGCAGCTCACAACAATAATTGAATCTATTCTTTTATGGGGTACCAATTTATAAGCAGTAGGAAGACAGACCATAAACCAGCTGCCAGATGTTCCTTCCTAATAATCTGAAAATAGTTGAGAAAGAATTAGTTTTTCAATGAAGTATAGCTAAGAGAGTCCTGAAACAACCCTCATTTTTTTCCCACCCACAAGTGCCATAGGGCTGTGCCCTCTCTTCTAATAGGCTCCTCCCCTAAGTCAAGAGATCTAGAAACTTGAACTTATATACTAAACCAAGTACCCACCTTACACCTTTACAATATGGAATATGGATATACAATATGGATTTCAGTAATTTTTTTCCCTGTACAGGTAGTCCTCAACTTACAATAGTTCATTTAGTGACCATTCAAAGTTACAAGGACACAGAAAAAAAGTGACTTATGACCATTTTTCACACTTATGACCTTTGCTGCATCCCCATGTTTACATGATTAAAATTCAGACACTTGGCATCTGACTCCTATTTATAATGGTTGCAGTGTCCCGGGGTCATGTGATCTCCTTTTGCGACCAAGTTATTAACTTAACAATGGCAGTGATTCACTTAACAACTGTGGCAAGAAAGGTTGTAAAATGGAGCAAAGCTCACTTAAAATCTGTCTCATTTAGCAACATAAATTTTGGGCTCAATTGGAGTCATAAATCAAAGACTACCTTAGTATGTAGATGTCCCAAATGTGAATAGAATAGAATAGAATAGAATAGAATAGAATAGAATAGAATAGAATAGAATAGAATAGAATAGAATAGAATTTTTTCTATTCTAAGTGTGATTGGACACACAAGGAATTTGTCTTTGGTGCATACGCTCTCAGTGTACATAAAAGAAAAGATACGTTCATCAAGAATCATAAGGTACAACACTTAATGATAGTCATAGGGTACAAATAAGCAATCAGGAAACAATATCAATATAAATCATAAGGATACAAGTAACAAAGTTATAGTCATACAGTCATAAGTGGGAGGAGATGGGTGGTGGGAACGATGAGAAGATTAATAGTAGTGCAGACTTAGTGAATAGTTTGACAGTGTTGAGGAAATTATTTGTTTAGCAGAGTGATGGCGTTCGGGAAAAAACTGTCCTTGTCTCTAGTTGTTCTGGTGTGCAGTGTTCTACAGCATCGTTTTGAGGGTAGGAGTTGAAACAGTTTATGTCCAGGATGCGAGGGGTCTGTAAATATTTTCACAGCCCTCTTTTTGACTCGTGCAGTATACAGGTCCTCAATGGAAGGCAGGTTGGTAGCCATTGTTTTTTCTGCAGCTCTAATTATCCTCTGAAGTCTGTGAGTGTCTTGGTGGGTTGCAGAAGCTTCTCAGAAGCTTCTTGGATGAGAAGTGAAACATCTTCGAAAGAAAAACCAGAAAGTTCAGTTGCTTCTTGAAAAAGCACCTTTGGGACAACCATGACCCCGATGACTGAGAATCTCCATCGACATTTAGTATGTAGATATTGTTTATGTCTATGTGTCTCAGATTCTCAGATTCTTAGATTAACAGAGTTGGAAGGGACCTTATAGGTCATCTAGTCCAATCCCCCGCTCAAGCAGGAGACCTTACACCATTTCTGACAAATGGCAGACCAGTCTTTTCTTGAAAGTCTCAAGTGATTAAGCTCCCAAAACTTTTGAAGGCAACTTCTGTTCCATTGGTTGATTGTTCTCACTATCAGAAAGTTCCTCCTCATTTCTAGGTTGAATCTCTCCTTGGTCAGTTTCCATCCGTTATTCCTTGTCTGGCCTTCAGGTGCTTTGGAAAATAGCTTGACCCCCATCTTCTCTGTGGCAGCCCCTCAAATATTCGAACACTGCTATCATGTCTCCCCTGGTCCTTCTCTCACGAGGAAGCAGTGGCGGCAGGACACGTCAGGGCAATGGCCAACGCGAAGAATGGGGAGGGGAGGCGACGGCAGCAATGGGACATCCAGTTGCACGCTCACCGCATCCTGCAGCCCCAAAATAATAAGAAACACCCCACCCCACCCCGATAATAAGACCAAGCCCTTATTTGGGGGGGTCAAAAGAAAATAAGACCTTTGGAAAAAATGACAAAGAGACATATTGACCTTAAACCAGAGATATTTTTAATAGGGATCTTACCTGAGACATTCAACAAAGAATTACAATATTTGTGAATATATTAACAGCAGCTAGAATTGTATTTGCAAAAAACTGGAAAGGAGAGAAGATGATTACCGATGAAGAAATTATTAAGAAAATGTTGGACTGTGCTGAAATGAGTAGATTGACATTTGAAATAAGAGAACAGGAAGATAAACAATATTATTTGATATGGGAACTATTTTATCAATGGATAGATAATAAAGCATGGAGATGAAATATTATATACGAAATGAAATATGGATAAAATGTTTAAGCACTTGTTTTTTTTTTTTCTGTTAGAGGTAAGAATACCTGTCATATAATGAGAGTTTGAAAATTTTGAGAGCACGAAATGATTTTCACCGATCGAAATACTGTCTCTAAGCGTTTGGAAGGTTGATGTTTTTATGTTGTTTTTGTTTTAAAAATAAAAAAACTTTTTGAAAAAAAAAAAGAAAAAGAAAATAAGACCTTGTCTTATTTTCAGGGACACACGGTAGATAGATAGATAGATAGATAGATAGATAGATAGATAGATAGATAGATAGATAGATAGACAGACAGACAGACAGACAGACAGACAGACAGACAGACAGACAGACAGACAGACAGATGGAGAGAATATTTGTAGCTCTGGAATCATGTGGTGTCCTTGTTGCCTTTGAGCTTACTTATTTTCTTGCGGTCCTTTCATTATCCAATTAGGAAATGTATTTTTAGTACTCATGGTGTTACCTAATCGAGTAATGAAACATCTACAAGAAAACAACTAAGCACAGAGAAAGAACACAGGACAAAAAGAGAAGGTGAAAGAGAAAGGGAGGGAGGGAGGGAGGGAGGGAGGGAGGGACTGACTAGCCTGACTAGGTGGGTCAGTGGCTAAGACACTGAGCTTGTCGATCAGAAAGGTCGGCAATTCGGCGGTTTGAATCTCTAGTACAGGTCCCTGCGTGAAGTCCCTTCCAACTCTGTTACTATTAGGAAGGGAGATAGAGATTAAAATTTTCTGCTTATCTTGTGGAGATGATCATCAATTCAGAGTCATCTTCTAGCTCCCTTTTTCTTGCTCTTCTCAGGTTCAGGACAAGTTCCGTCTGGATCTGTCTGACGAGGAAGCTGTCCACTACATGCAGAGCTTGATCGACGAAAGCGTCCATGCTCTCTTTGCGGCGATGGTGGAACAGATCCACAAGTTTGCTCAGGTAAAAACTTTGGATCCCTCTTTCCTCGTCATCTATTAGAATTAAGGATTGACAGTTTAGGAAGGCAACCATATTTTCTCCTGAGAACCGTGATGGCTAATCCCCAGCCAGATCAAATGTAAACCCCAACGTTTGATGTGAAGTCTTTTATGAGGTAACGCTGCTGGAATTCAGCATTGAAGCGGTTTAATAATAGTCACTGAGGCACTTCCTTCCCCTCAAAATTAGGAGTGAATAGGAATGGGAGACCTTCTGGAAGGTTCCCTCTTTTGTTTCTCTTTGTCCGATTGTCGAGTCTTATTCAAGGAAACGAGAAATATTTCAGTAAAGAAGTTGAATGCAAAAATTAGAGATAAGGTACAGATCATGGAAACTACAAGGGTAACTCCCATCTCTCTTTTATGTGGGAGTCCATTAAAGCACAGCTTTATTATTTTTATAAATAATTCACCACGGTGAACGTATCCAACACATCTTCCTCCTCCTGTTTTCCCTGTTCTGTCCCAGTACCACGCACACACACACACAGACGGCCCGGAGTTAATAAGCCACATGACAAAACTCTTTGATGATAGAGCTGGCAGCAACCCAGTGGCTAGCTGCCAATTCAGACTTTACTCACACAAAACAAAGATTAGACTGCAAGCATTCTGATAAAACAGGCAGAGTTTTCAACAATACAAGGATTAATCCAAATGCAGTCCGATAAAGCAGGCAAAGTCCAGTAACACAGAGATCATGGATTATTTCTAGGTTTTGCTCGTCACAAACTGAACCGGCCACCACACCCACATTTATACCCTGTGGGGTGTGGTCCAGTGACTCAGCTAATCTCTGGCACGCCTTCCCCTCTGCTGCGCATGCTTCTCCCTGCGCCTCTGTCGAGGGTCCAGCCAGCACTTATCTTCCTCGTCGCTGTCCACCTGTGGCTGCGGGGACGTGCTTGGCTCTGAGCCTATCGTTTGGCCTTCGGTGTCCTCCGGAGGCATTGCCAGAGAGGAGGGTCCTGGAGAGGGAGGCCTTGCCAACTCCTCCCCCTCACTCTCAGAGTCTTCATCTGTCGATAGCCCAGGCTCAGGCAATGGAGCCACAACATTCCCCACAACAACCCTGTGAGGTGAGTTGGGGCTGTGAGGAAGGGGCTGGATTGGCCCAAAGTCACCTAACCAGCTTTCATGCCTAAAATGGGACTACAACTCACCGTCTCCCGATGATTGGTCTAAAGTCACCCAGCTGGCTTTCATGGCTAAGCAGGGGTGGGCTTCAAAAATTTTAGCAAGGGGTTCCCTGCCCGGTTGCTGGGTGGGCATGGCCTGTTCGGCCTCCCGCCCCGAGCTCCGGAGGCTTTCCTCGAGCCTCCGAGAAGGCGAAAACGGCCTCCCCAGGCTCCAGAGGCCCTCTGGAGGCCAGAAATGGGCCCATTTCCAGCCTTCCCTGTCAGATAATTATCTGAAACAGTGCCACTGAACCACACTGTCTATACTGGAAGGATGGTTTTGTGTTTATACTTTCCCTCCATTTTGTCTAAGGGACTGAAGGGGGAGTGGCTTAGCCACCCTATAAATATGACCCCCTTTAGCCACACACACACTTGGGGAGACACATGGAAGGCACATAGGAGACACACAGGAGAAGGGATTATGCTCTAGGCACATTTACCTCAGAAATAAATAAAGACCAAGATACAATGTTCTGTTAGTTAAAATGTAAATAGTTTATTGATTTTAAATAAACAAAGTTTTTCTTGATAAAAGAAATCTGGCTTAATTGTAGCTGCTGGGACATTCCAAGATCTTATTGACCTCTACAACCTAAACTAAAAACTTTTCTAACGTTCCCTAATTTCTGTTAGGCCCATTTTTCATGGGCCTCCCCGAGCCTCCACGTGCACTCTGCACTTACCTGTATGCAAAACGGGCCACGTGGGGACTCCTGGGAGGGGCGGGGTGGGCGGGGCCAGCCAGGAGTGAGATTTGGGGGTTCTCCAAACTGCACAGAATCTTAGCTAGAGGTTCTCCCAAACCCCTGCGAACCCTCAGCAACTCACCCCTGTGCCTAAGGCAGAACTACAACTCCCAATCTCCCGGAGACAAAATACATTGCAAAGATATTTCTTCTTCTTCTGCTGTTCTACCGAGGCTCAGAGACTCTTCATAACATTCATTTACGTTCTTTTGGAGAGTTGTTGAGGCCACCTGGGGGTTTATCTGTGTCCTGAGGGTCACCGGGTGGCCTCAACGATTCTCTAAAAGGATGCAAATGACCAACTGTCTGCAAGGAGTATCAATCCTTTCATTCCCCACCAGCCAGTCAGAGCTGAAGAAGCTTCTTGGATGAGAAGTGAAACGTCTTCAAAAAAAAACCCCAAGAAAGTTCAGTTGCCTCCTGAAAAAGCACCTTTGGGACAATCCTGGGGAGAAGGGCGGTATACAAGTTGAATAAATAAATAAATAAATAAACCATGACCTATATGACTGAGAATCTCCATGGACATTTTCCTGAGTGTTACTCTTGGTTCTGCCTGGCAAGTTTCTTCTTTTAATTAGAAGAAGAATCAATTGGTGCTTTAATTCCTGCGCAAAGTGACTCATGAAGTCGACAGTTTCTCCAAGAACAGATACTTATTAAAACCTCTTATCTGAGCCAACTGCGTAACCTACTGTCCTGCCAATTTTTGTTTCACCCTACGGTTTATGAGTCTCTCTCTTCCTTCCCACTCCAATCACCACCAATCCTAAGTAAATATATAGGATTCCTGATCTGATACCAAGTTTAATTAACTGGAAAATGTCACTGGAAGCCACGTACTTATTACTGGGGGTTTTCTAATGCTGTATTATGAGCAGCACGCCAATTCTTGACAGTTTCTTGTTAGTTTCCTATTGGTGACTACTCTCCAAGATAATCCCAAATTATCCCAATCCCCGTGCTTTTTTCAAGAGGCAACTGGACTGTCTGGTTTTTTCTTTGAAGACGTTTCGTTTCTCATCCAAGAAGCTTCTTCAAGTCTGAGAGGGTGATGGGGAATGGAAGGATTTATGTTCCTTGCAGACAGTTAGTCTTTTGCATTCTTTTAGAGAGTCGTTGAGGCTACTTGGAGATTTATCTGTGTCGTCAGGGTCACCTGAGTGGTGCAAATGGGTGCGGAGCCTTCGTGGAACTGTTGAAAGGACCGTGTTGTTGTAGACTGGAGATCGATGATCTCGTATCCTTTCCCCTCTGTTGAGAGAGTGCTGTTCGGTTTTAATATAGATAGCTCAATGACTCTCTAAGAGAATGCATATAACGATGCCGTTGTCTCAAATCATTGGCCATTGTTTTAACCTATTGCACAACATTTATGCGCTGCTCACTTTGTGAGCTTTTAGGACATGAGCTGGAAGGCGGTGTTAAACAGGTCATTGGTTTGGAATCATTGTGCAGCCAAAAGAGATCCAAATCCAGGCCCCGATGAATTCTGTTGACCCTTACATAGTGCCCGTTCAGCTGTAATCATTACTTGACCACATTCTGATGTATTGGTCTCTCTCTCAGCTTTCCTCTTTCCTCTATATATTCAAAATGGACACTGATATACATATATAACCTTTTTCCCACTAAAATAACCCCCCCCCCAAAAAAAAAAAGCCCCCCCTAAAATATTTAAAAGCATGAGCAGCCGGTTCCCGCCATTTCCTCTGGTTAGGGTTAGGGAGACAGAGCTGGAAATCAGGTAAGACAGCAAGAGGATCCCCGTCTTGCTCCACGCGCCCCAAAATAATAAGACCTCCCCAAAAATAAGGCCAAGCACTTATTTTGGGGTTCAAAAAAATATTAGACAGGGTCTTATTTTCAGGGAAACACGGGTATATGTGTGTGTTTGTGTGTGCAGACGTGCATGTGTGTGTAATGTATGGGTGTGTGTATGTATGTATGTATATGTGTGTATATATATGTGTGTGTGTGTGTGTGTGTGTGTGTGTGTGTGTATCAAATTTATATTTCACTGATAAAGAAATAAAGGGAGACTAGTATAGATCTATTTCAAGCTATTTAGAGATTTCCCCTGGCTCAAGCTGATGAAGGGGGGAGAGCTTCTGGCTCAGAGGTTAATACAACTGCCTAATATGCAGGCAGCCCAAGTTCGAATCCGAGTAAGGGTATGGCTAGCTGATGAGAGCTAAATAGCTTGAAATAGATCAATACTAATCTCCCTTTATTTCTTTATCAGTGAAATATAAATTTGGTATAAAATGGTTTGTGGTGAATGCGACTGCTTGACGGCTCCTGGATTGGAGCTGAAAGGTGAAAGGGAAGCAGTATTCTCCCTCCCACATGTTGGGGTAGACCAGATGGATTTCTCTTCTCTTCTCTTCTCTTCTCTTCTCTTCTCTTCTCTTCTCTTCTCTTCTCTTCTCTCCTCTCCTCTCCTCTCCTCTCCTCTCCTCTCCTCTCCTCTCCTCTCCTATCATGTCTTACCCTATTCTACACACCCTACCTATCCTATCACATCACCCTACCCTACCCTACCCTACCATCTTATCTCATCCCATCCCATCCATCCTACCTTACTTTACCTTACCTTACCTTCAGTAATACATTCTTTGGTGCTTTGAACTCAACAAATGCTCCTGATTCTTTGCACCTGCCATGAATCCTAAAATAGTGCTACCGTAGATAAAGGTCAAGGGAATTTACAGGAGGCTGGACTTGGATCTCTTGTGGTTATGCAATGATTCCAAACTGATGATACAGTTAACTCCGCCTGCTTGCCTCCTACAGAGCTCTTCTGAATGGCTTACCAAACTCAATTGCTGTACCATCAAAACCATTTTTTTTGAAAAAAAAATCATTTACCTTTCAAACAGAACAAGTAACCAATAAGTATGATAAATTATCAATAGGCACCGTAAATTAGCAATAAGCGCCTTGATGCGAGAAACATATGAAAAACTGTAGCTTGAGTTTGAAACGTGTTTCGCACAACTTTGGAAAGCAAGGAGAAAAATTAATCTGGTGCCTCTTTCCTCAAATTTGGGGAGTGGGCTGGGAGAGAGAGGGGGGGGAGAGATGATAGATAGATAGATAGATAGATAGATAGATAGATAGATAGATTAGATAGATAGATAGATAGATCGATAGATCGATAGATCGATAGATCGATAGATAGATAGATAGATAGATAAATAGATAGATGATAGATAGATAGATAGATAGATAGATAGATAGATAGATAGATAGATAGATATAGAGACAGTCCATTTACTTCCCTTCAGAAAGCTAAATATTCCCCAGGCCATCAAAAGGTTGCCCAGCCTTTTATGCTGGCTTGTAAAAATTCCTCCAAGATAATTTCATGTAAAGCACTCTCAAAACAGCTATTTTAGCGTTAAGTATTATGCCTCAGTATCCCTTTGAGCACACTTAGATTCATTTTTCCCCCCTCTCTCTGTTCTTGGTTTTTTGCCAGGTAAATGTTAACTTGTTCCTTCCTTCTCTTCCCTACTTTGTCAGGCTAATAAAGCTCGCCAGATATAATGCAGGGAAAGAAACCAAATATTGTCTCATAGGGCTTGAAGGAACACAGGTTGAGGTACTTGATAATATCATATCTTCTCATGGAGGACAGGTGTAACTTCAAACTTAAGTGTTGTGGTCCGCCGGTAGCCTGCGGAACTGGCAGCAGAGTCGGACAGTGAGGAGGCTGGGGAGGAACATGGGCCAGTCCTGGAGTCTGGGGAAGGCTCAGACGAGGACTCTGCGTCGGAGGCAGAGAAAGGGCCATCTGGGAGGTACGTGCTGCCTCCGGAGCCTCCAGAGTTGGACGTCAGCGAGGCAGAGGAACAGGGGGAGCCTGTTCCCAGTGCGCGCATGCACAGAGCTGCCAGAAGGCGAGAACAGTTCAAACAAAAGGGACGACTTGGGAGTAGGGCTTGGAGATGATGGTCCCCTCCCATAAGACTTAAAAGAGGAGCAAAGGCACGTGGGCCTTTGCAGGAAGCAACATTGTTAATTCTGTTCAGTTTAAAGCCTGAAGCTCTGTTTGATTCTGGACTCCATGTGGCTTTGCCAATTAGGTCTTTGGCAGCGTGTCAAGGGAGATAAAGGTGGGTGATTATCCCGAAGGACTGTTTACAACTATTTGGGACTTATCTGTGAATAAACAGAATTCACAGCTGTTGCAATAAAAGAGGTTTTTGGGACTACTTGTGTGTTTTACCGACTCAGGAGGCCTAGGTCAGAACAATAAGAGAAGTGGTTAGGAAAATTAAGTTCCATTCTCAACGGCCATCAACTGGGTATCAATAGAAGAGAATATTTGTAATTCAGGTTTGAACTGTTGGGTCCTTGGTGCTCTCTGAGTGTGGATGCTTTCTTGCAGACATTTTATTACCCAACCAGGCAACATCATCCATGCACATCTTAGATGAGGGAATAGAAGGGGAACTCATCAAATTTGCAGGTGACACTAAGCTGGCAGGAATAGCCAACATCCCAGAAGACAAGCTCAGGATCCAAAAAGATCTTGACAGACTTGAACAATGGGGCCTATCCAACAAAATGAATTTTAATGTGGAGAAAAGCAAAGTTTTACATTTAGGCAGGAAAAGCCAAAGGTAGAAGTACAGATTAGGCGAAACCTGGCTCAAAAACAGTAACTGTGAGAGGGACCTTGGAGTTCTAGTGGATGATCACTTGAACATGAGCCATCAGTGTGCAGGAGCAGCCAAAAAAGCTAGCATAATCCTTGGTTGTATAAACAGAGGCATAGAATCAAAATCATGTGAAGTATTAGTACCACTTTATAAAACCTTACTAAGACCACACCCGAAATACAGCAAACGATTTTGGTTGCCACACTACAAAAAGACGTTGAGACTTTGGAAAAAGTGCAAAGAAGAGCAACTAAGATGATCAAAGGCCTGAAGACTAAAACGTATGAAGAACAGTTAAAGGATTTGGGTTTGGCTAGTCTAGAGAAAAGAAGAATTAGGGGGACATGATAGCAATATTCCAATATTTGAGAGGCTGCCACAAAGAAGAGGGGGTCAAATATTCTCCAAAGCACCAGAGGGCAGGACAAGAAACAATGGGTGGAAACTCCTCAGAGGGAAATCCAACCTGGAACTAAAGTGTCAGTCCTGCCCCAGTCCGATCCCTTAGGCGAGAAAGACCCTCGACTCCATTTGGTTGAAGTCATAGGTTCTTTTACTAAAAGATGCTGGCTGCAGTAAAGTCAGGCTAGAACTAAATTTCTCACACTTAAAAGATACAAAAGGTTTTCCCTCATCCCATCCCTCCCCCAGTGGTGGGTTCCAACTGGTGTTACTACTGGTTCTCTTCGTGCACCCGCTTTGCGCGCAATTGTCGCGTGCGTGCTTGCTTCATTTGCACGCACGCCAAACTTGCGTGCTCCGCACAAACGTGTTAGGTTTCTGGCCAGCTGAGGTGCGGCAATCCACTCTGCCACGCCTATCAGCTGGGCTAAAAACCAAGGAATAAAGGTAGGAATAAAGCGGGGGCGGGCGGAGGGGCCGGCTCCCAGTTACAGAGAACCGGTTTGGTGACGTCACATTGTCTCCGCTACCGGTTCGGCTGAACCGGGCCGAACCGCGAGCAACCCACCACTGCCCTCCCTCCATGACCAGTCTGTCTTCAGCCAATGAAGATTTGCCTAGATGTTTTGATAACGCTGAGATGTTCCTTTAAGGGTGCATGGCCTTGAATGTTGGCACAAACTGGTTCTGAACTCTGTTCTTCGTCAAGCTGTCTTTCCCCCCCTCCCTATTTCCATCACATACTGACACAGGTTTATTGCCCATTTTTTTCTTCCCCCCCCCATACCCCCTAGTGTTTGATGGCAGGATGCCAGCGAGGCGCCAGGCCGAAGTTTAGTTTAGTTTAGTTTAGTTTAGTTTATTTGTATACCGCCCTACTCCCGAAGGACTCAGGGCGGTGAACAGCCAAACAATAAAATACATAAATACAAAAAATTTAAAAACCCGATAAAATCAAATTAAATCATTTTGGCCCGGACAAATTAAAACACCCCAATAATTTAAAAACAGATTAAAATTTACATATTAAAAGAGGGAGGAGATTAGGCCAAGCCCGCTTGATAGAATAAAAAGGTCTTCACAGCGCGGCGGAAGGTGCGCAGATCCGGGATCCTCCGTATCTCTGGGGGGAGCTCATTCCAGACGGTAGGTGCCCCCACAGAGAAGGCCCTCCCCCTAGGGGTCACCAGCCAACACTGTTTGGCTGACGGCACCCGGAGGAGTCCCTCTCTATGAGAGCTTACTGGCCGGTGGGAGGCTATTGGTGGTAGTAGGCGGTCCCGAAGATGGCAAACCTGACACCAAGAGAAATTTCCTGACAGTGAGAATGATTAATCAATAGAACAGCTTGTCTCTCAAAGCTGTGGGTGCTCCAACATGGGAGGTTTTCAAGAAGAGATTGAACTACCATTTGTCCAGACCAGGGGTCTGCAACCTTAAACACTCAAAAGAGCCATTTGGACCTGTTTCCCACAGAAAAGAAAACACCGGGAGCCACAAAACCCTTCCCGGGCCTGACTATTTCCTGAGCAGCCACAAAACTAGCATATGTAGTTGAAGTAAACATTCTGTTTTCTTCGGAAACTTTTCTTTTCTTGGATTTATCCATGGTTGGCCTACTGAGGGTTGAAAAGCTCGTGCCGGCGGGTGTCGCACATTGGCGGTTGTGACGCATATTTTGAGTGACAGGGAGCCGCAGCAGAGGGGGTG
Organism: Pantherophis guttatus; assembly: GCF_029531705.1. The sequence continues at coordinate 100,152,179 of NW_026844028.1, read as the reverse complement.
TAAGAGCCACCTGCGGCTCCAGAGCCGCAAGTTGCTGACCCCTGGTCCAGATAGAGGGTTGGACTAGAAAACCCCCAAGGTCCCTTCCAACTCTATGATTCTGTGATTATAATAACAGAAGAACAGAGTCGGAAGGGACCCTGGAGGTCTTCTAGTCCAACCCCCTGCTCAAGCAGGAAACCCTTTACCACTTCAGGCAAATGGTTATTCAACCTCTTCTTTAAAACCTCCAATATTCAGAACTTTCCCAACGTTTGAAAGCATTGAGTCCAGAGGTGGTATTCAGCCGGTTCGGGCGAAACGGAAGTGGTGAATTCCACTTCCACTGCCCAGCCATCCACCCCGGTGCTATGCTGTCCTATTTCTAAGCCACCCACATGCACGCAAAGCTCATGCACAGAAGGCATTTTTTTCTGCGCGCATTTTCGGCGCGCGACAAACCGGTGGTAAAATCGTATGAAACCCACCTCTGATTGAGTCTGTTCCTTGTTAGCCCAGGGTACTTCAGCTTAAATCCCACTGATGAAAGTAAAAAATAAATATAATTGGGACATTTTTTTAAAAAAATATATATTTTCTTTCTCTTTTCCTCACTCAGTACTGGAGAAAATGAGACCTCATCACTTCCGAAGGAAAAAAATTCTCCTCCAGCTGCTTCCTGAAACTCCTGAAGATAACGTCAACCAAGGATGTAACTTTTCTAGCTTGGATAATGAATTTATCCAGAATTGCCATTCCAAACTGGGACAGGGGTATATGTTCCTCACTCTCAGTTATCAGACACAGTTTGGAAAACAGGGCAGTGCTGTCCAGAACCCCAATGACAAGAAGAAAATAAATGTCTAATGGTTTTTGAAGGACATCTGTGCACTTATTACTGTGGTCCCTCTACAAGAATGCAACTATGGAGAGACACGTACGGCCAAAGCTTATGAACTTGGAATGGAAGTTTGGAGTCATTTCTAAAACTTGTCCAAACTTCAGTTGGACCTCCCTTTTAGAGTAGATTAGTTCCTACGGATTCCTTTTTTAGAAACAAGCTCTCATCAGATCTGGACCTTTAGAACAAAGCAAAGTCCTCAAAAGATATCAGCGACGGACTTCAAATTTTTTAGAAACAAGCTCTCATCAGATCTGGACCTTTAGAACAAAGCAAAGTCCTCAAAAGATATCAGCGACGGACTTCAAATTCCTGACGGGAAGAGAGCGAAAGTTTTCACTTTGCGTACAACAACATAATGTATGTTGACTGTATATGCCAAATCTAATAAAATGGCTTTGGTGCAATCTTAAATTCTCTTTATTTAAGCTTCTTCGGCTTCCTTCTGCTGCTGTCCTCACCCTTAGATATAAACGTCTATTTAAAGATTTATTTCTAGCAGTTTCTGTTCCAGATTGACCCCCTTCAGCTTGACATCGTCTTCTTTTAATGATCCCATAATCCCTTGCACGGTGGTGTCTGGGCAGCTGAGTGTTTACTGGCCGGATGCCCTTCCTGTCACCGGTACGGAGTTTTATTCAGCAGATAAATTCTCATTATGCCCAGAGAGAGAAATATCTGCCTCTACCTAGGATCGAACTCACAGCCTCCTGATTTTGAGGCGAGATCTCCACCTTTAGGCCATTGCACCGCACTAAATCTAGGATCTCTTAACTCTTAGGCTAATATTCTGAAATTGGTTTACTTGATGGTGGACCTTCAGATGCCACTTAACTCTTCGAGAAAAGAATAAAGCCAACTGCAGGTATTCCTCAATTTACAACCATCCGTTTAGCAATTGTCTGAAGTTACGACGGCGCTGAAAAAAAGGGACTTACAACTGATCCTCGCACTTACAACTGTTGCAAGTCATGTCATCCAAGTTTGGGTTATTTAAGACCTTCCCAGCCGGCTTTCAACAAGCAAAGTCAATGAGGGAAGCCAGTATTCACTTAGTGACGGCACTATTCCCTTAACAACTGCAGCAATTTTCTGAACTGTGGCCAAACAAGTAAAATCAAGCGCAACTCACTGAACAACTGTCTTACTTAACAACAGAATGTCAGGGTTCCGAGTAACATACCCATAGCAAACAGAACTCTTGAGGCAGTAGATTCCTTAAAGAACAGTTTTATTGGATATATCATATTGGCACACGACTGGTGAAAACCGACTCTAACTATTCCCGCTGTTTTCACCGAATTAAAAGTAAACGTTTTCCCCCTTTTCTCAAACAATCAGTCACATGGTCCAATCAAAGCTCTGTCCGGTTGCTTGGTAACTTCACTCCTCCTCTCTCCAGCCACCTGTGGGAATGTCCTTGGTTCCCAGAGGAAACTGTTCTGTTTTGGATACAAATTCCCGCCCCCACCCCCACCCCAGCTATCTCTATCCCCCCCACTCCCCTAACCCTCATCTCCATTGAGGCAACCCTGAAGCCCCAAAGATGGCCTCAGCTTCAGTGTTGACACAGAAATTCTGGTATCAAGTGTCGTAAATCGAGGACTGCCTGTACAACTGAAAATTCATCTATAGCGCAGTAGGAAACCGATTACTTACCCCGTCGCATCGTTTACGGGTACGAATTAACACGACGTGAATAACTTCTGCATTTATCTCAAAGCTCTTTTGTCGATACGCATTCTGTAGCGCATAATACGAATGGGAAAAAATGTTCTTTAATTGGGTTGGTATATTTTCTCAGTTCATAACCAGGTTCCGTGCACAGAGCGTTCTCTCTCTCTCTGTCCACTTTTATTGTGTGTGTTAACTGGTGTAGAGGGACGTTTTATTGTAATGACACCACAACAGGAGATAAAATAGGTACAGCCGTTCCAATGTATTTGCATCTTGCAGATTGGAAGGGAGGGAAATGTTGCATCTAATTTTTTTTTTCTTCATTATAATTATTGGCTCTGGTTTGCCTTTTGAGACACCTCCTCCTCCTCCTTCCTTTTTAAATTTTTAATCGGCTTCTGAAATTTTTCTCGAGCCCATTTTTCCCCTTCTTATTTAAACGTCACATTCTCCTTTTGCGCTGCTCTTTTTTTTTCCCCCCCGAGCAGGAAAAAAATGTTTTCTGAGCCAACGTGCGATCTATAAAGTCAAATTGTTCTCCCGGGCTTCGTATCATAACGTTGCTGTTTTCAGCTACACAATTTCGTCCACCGGCTTGGGGCTTGGGAGAGTTTATAACTGGGGGGTAGATTCTTTTTCTGTCCATGTTCCTTTGGGGCACTGATAAAACCTAGAAATCTCAGGGTCTGTGAAGGTTGTCAGTCATCCAAGGTCATGGTTGTCCCAAGGGAGTTTCTGGTCCCTTGGTTGTGAGCTCTGTACCTTGCTTTTTTTTTCTTTTCTTTTTTTCTTTTTTTTTTCTGCCTCTGAAACTTCTGAAACTCTGTTTCAGAAAAAAACTTTATTTTCTGCCTCTGAAAGCCTCCGAAACAGCTTCAGAAAAAAAGCCTCCGAAGCTCTGTTTGTGGGCTTCTTTTCTGAAGCTCTGTTTGGAGGCTTTTTTTCTGAAGCTCTGTTTGGAGGCTTTTTTTTTCTGAAGCTCTGTTTGGGGGCTTCTTTTCTGAAGCTTTGTTTCTAATGCTTTTTTCAGCCTCTGAAACCTCTGTTTGAGAAGCTGGGTGGGGCTACACTCGGAGTATAAGACGCATCCAGATTTTCACCCTCTTTTTTGGGGGGAAAAGGTGTGTCTTATACTCTGAAAAATACGGTATATATATATATATACTGCTCAAAAAAATAAAGGGAACACAAGCAGAAGACATCCGAGATCTGAATGAATGGAATAGCCTTATTAAATACTTTGTTCTTTACATACAGTAGTTTATACGCTGCTCAAACAACTAAAGGGAACACAAAACTACTGTATGTAAGGAACAAAGTATTTAATAAGGCTATTTCATTCATTCAGATCTCGGATGTCTTCTGCTTGTGTTCCCTTTATTTTTTTGAGCAGTGTATATATTTTATACCAAATATATATTTTGCCACATGTTGGGGTAGACCAGGTGTCTCGGTAAACATTTAATATATATATATACATACATACATACATACATACATACATACATACATACATAATTTTAAATTTTTCTTTTAATACACACATTCCATTTTACGTTAGTGTGTCATCTGAGTATAAAATTCTGTGTGTCTTAACAATTAAACTTACCACCATATTTATTTCTTACATTCATTCTTATATTAATACTAAATAATAATACTATGTTTCCACGAAAATAAGACCCTGTCTTATATTTTTTTGAACCCTGAAATAAGCGCTTGGCCTTATTGCCATGCGCTCAAAAGCGTGATTGGGCTTATTATCAGGGGATGTCTTATTTTGGGGAAAACAGAGTAATACTGATAAAATAACATAAACCTAACATTTCTCTTCTTTACTTATCTATGTTTACAATACATTGCTTTCATTTTTTTTTAATTTATTTTTATTTGATTTATATGCCGCCCTTCTCCGGAGACTCAGGGCGGCTTACAATGCATTAAGCAATAGCCTTCATACTTTTGTATAGTTTATACAAAGTCAGCTTATTGCCCCCACAATCCGGGTCCTCATTTTACCTACCTTAGAAAGGATGAAAGGCTGAGTCAACCTTGAGCCTTGGAGAGATTCGAACTTACTTTAATTGCAGACAGCTGGTGTTAAATTACAGTGCCTTGTCTGCAGAGCTATTTATTCTCTAACCATTAATAAAATAACTCCCATATATTATAATAATCTGATTCTTCCTTTTCTTGAATTGCAAGTGTTAATCTTTTCATTTCTGCACAATCTAATATTTCCTTAATCACTTTTTCATCTAGAGGGATCTCTTTCCAATTTTGTGCAAATAAAATTCTAACTGCGGTTATTACATGAATAATCAAATATACAGTTTCTTTATTACGAAGAAAGAGAATCCAAAAAGCTTCTTCAACTCTGACTGGGTGGTGGGGAATGGAAGGATTTATACTCCTTGCAGACAGCTGGACATTTGCATTCTTTTTAGAGAGTCGTTGAGGCCACTTGGAGGTTTGCCTGTGTCCTCAGGGTCACTTTGGCCATCGGCCAAACAATGTCGACTGGCGGCCCCCAGGGGGAGAGCCTTCTCTGTGGGGGCACCTACAATCTGGAACAAGCTCCCCCCAGAGATACGGAGGATCCCGGATCTGCGCACCTTCCGTCACGCACTCAAGGTTTTCTTATTTCATCAAGCTGGCCTGACCTAAATCTTTTCCCCTGTTAAATGTAAATTTTAATTTGTTTTTAAATTATTTGGTATTTTAATTTGTCTCAGCCAAATTATTTAATTTGTTTTTATTCTATTTTAAATTTTTGTATTTATGTGTTTTATTCTGTGGCTGTTCACAGAATCCTTCGGGAGTAGGGCGGTATACAAATCCAATAAAAACAAAAAACAAACAAAACAAACTTGAGTAGTGCCAATGGGTGTGGAGCCTTTTTGGAACGGCTGAAAGGACTGTGTTGTAGACTGGAGATAGATGATGTATGTAATACCCCTCCCCCTCTGAGAGAGGGCTGTTCAATTTTGACATAGATTGCCTCTCTCAAACCAGCGGTCCTCTCTGTCCAAAATATGGACTTTGCTGTCTTCAAAAGAGTGGCCGATATCTTTTAAATACAGATGGACTGCTGAATCTTGTCCTGATGGGTTTGTTCTCCTATGTTGTGCCATGCGTTTATGAAGTGGTTGTTTTGTTTCCCCAATGTACAGATCAGCACATGGCTCACTGCATTGTACTGCATACAACATGTTACTCACTTTGTGACCCTGATGACACAGATAAATTTCCAGGTGACCTTAAAGGTAAAGGTAGAAGTTCTCCCCGCACATATGTGCGAGTCGTTCCCGACTCTAGGGGGCGGTGTTCATCTCTGTTTCAAAGCCGAAGATCCAGCGCTGTCTGAAGACGTCTCTGTGGTCATGTGGCCGGCATGACTAAACGCCGAAGGCGCATGGAACTCTGTTACCTTCCCCCCAAAGGTGGTCCCTATTTTTCTACTTGCATTTTTTACGTGCTTTCGAACTGCTAGGTTGACAGAACATCCCATTACGTGGCACTAGGGATTCAAACCGCTGAACTGCTGACCATTTGATTGACAAGCTCAGCATCTTAGCCGCTGAGCCACCGCATCCCCCAAGTGTCCTTAATGACCCACTAACAGAATGCAAACGACCAGATGTCTGCAAGGAGTATAAACCCTTGCATCCTCCACCATCCAGTCAGAGCTGAAGAAGCTTCTTAGATGAGAAGCGAAACGTCTTCAAAGAAAAACCAGAAAGTCCTCTTGAAAAAAGCATCTTTGGGACAACCATGACCTGGGTGACTGAGAATCTCCGTAGACATCTGAACTTGATTGTTTTCTTGTAGACATTTCATTACCCAGGTAGCAATGGTGGATTGTTCCTGGTTCGGTCCAGTTCTATAGAATCGGTAGTAAAACTGGCGGGAGGCTCCGCCCACCCGCCATGACGTCATCATGAAGAGCGTGCGCGTGATCCCGCTGCGAACCAGTAGTAAAAGTAAGTGGAACCCACCCCTGCCAGGTAGGTAACATCATCAGTGATCTTCAGCCTAACCCACATCTTAGGGGTTTCTTGCTGATATACCTCATACAATCACAAACCATGATTGATGCTAGCATTTTTTGAAAATGCCCAAGATCAACCAGGAGGTTGCAAAACAACTATCAGGATATTTTTCTCGTGTAGAAAACTGCTACTAATAGTAACCCTGAGTCAATATGATTGCCCAAACTTTAATACTCATTACTTAAGGAAGAAGTAATTTATATGCTTATGTTTATTTCGTTTTTTTAAATTATGCATTTAGAAGATACATTTATAAGCATTCTAGCTTGCTTTTCAATAAAAAAAAAAGGTGATAAAGCAAAGCAACTTTAATGTCCAATATATAATCCTCTTTCCTGCCTGCTGAACCAAGTCAGATATTTTGCCTCTTGGTTGACATTTCTGTTAATTAGAGTGATTGATAAATTCCATTAATGTATTTATTAGTACAATTGATTGATCGGGCTAATAAATAAATATTTTACAAGAGTCAGTGCACAAACTTTTTCGGAGCGAGGTTCAGACACTAAACCTTTTCTGTGCTTGAAAAAAAGGTCGAAAGGTGTGCATTAAAAAAAGGCAATAAATTTGAAAGTGCTGAACTGGAGGGGAGGAAGAATTTCGCTATAAAACAAAACAATGGAAAACATCCGACATCACTTTACCAAAGTTGCTCTTCCTAGCTCATCTAAACTTCTAAAGAGACCCACCCAGGGGTGAAATGCTACCGGTTCGCACTGGTTCCAGCCAACTGGTAGTAAAAAAAAAAATGCTAGCGGTTCGTCCGAACCGGTATTTCCAACAATCAGCTGTGCCACATAATTTATATTCGCTAGAAAGCAGGAAATCTTGCTTTCTAGCGAATCTAAATCGCGCGGCACAGCTGTTCCCCCCCTCGCTGTTCTACTTACCTTGTTAAGCTTCCTTTTTCCACATGAAGAACACGTTTGGCACGCACTGTGCATGCGTGCACAGCAAACCACTGGAAAACCTCGGAGGATTTCACCACTGGACTCGCTCCCGGTTTGGACCGAATCGCTCAATCCAGTAGCAATGGTGGCGGGTGGTTCGGAGAACCAGTAGCAAAAATCCCTGCCCCCCCCCACCATGCCCAGCTGAGCCGCGCGATCATCAGAGGCTTTTTTTTTTTTACTTTTAAAAGCATTTTTTCTACAACCTCTTTGGCCAAAAAATGCTTTTAAAAGTAAAAAAAAAAAAAAGCCTCTGATGATCATGCGGCTCAGCTGGGATCGTCAGAGGCTTTTAAAAGCATTTTTTCTACAACCTCTTCGGCTGAAGAGGTTGCAGAAAAAATGCTTTTAAAAGCCTCTGACGATCCCAGCTGAGTTGCCTGATCGTCAGAGGCTTTTAAAAGCTTTTTTTTAATATACAACCTCTTCGGCCGAAGAGTTTGCAGAAAAAATGGTTTTAAAAGTAAAAAAAAAAAAAAAGTTGGCCACGCCCACTCAGTCACATTACCCCACCACCAAGCCACGCCCACATTTTACATTTCATCACAGCCCAAGATGTTCCTCTTCTTTTCACCCAATTGAGAGTTCAAAATCCCTTTGCTGCAATTTATCGTGTAATAGCTCCCATTGAAATCCAAAGTCAAATACTATAATAATATTGTATTATGGTAATGTTAATTATTTCAGCAAGTGGAAGGAAGACAGTAAATAATATCTGTAATTTGTAACTGTCAGTAAAGGCAAGGCAAACAAACAAAAAAAACCCTGCCTGTTTAATTTTTCTTCTTTTTCTGTCTTTTTTTTTGTATGTGAGTGCATTGTAGAAAAAGCTTTGGTTTACATAAAAGTATTTTAGATTGTCTCTTTGAAGCTGGCAGAAAATTCTTTATCTGAACTGTCAGGATAATAGATGGGGCCTCCAGAAATATTTGCATAACTTTTATCAAACTGATGCACTTAGCTGATTGAATGCTTCATTTTTTTTAAAATTTTAGGAGGAATGGTAATAATTCAGAAGTATATGAAAAATGTGTCACCTTTAAGGCAATCTTCAGCCGGCCATCAGATTTTGCCTTGATTTGTATTGAATGGAATTGAGAGTTCATTGTAAATGTTTATCCGATTTTTAAAGGTTCATTTCGCAGCCAAGTCTTGTCTTGTCTCTTTCTTTCTTTCTTTCTTTCTTTCTTTCTTTCTTTCTTTCTTTCTTTCTTTCTTTCTTTCTTTCTTTCTTTCTTCTTTCTTCTTTCTTTCTTTCTCCGCCTCCCTTCCTCTCTCCCTGCATTGTCTTTTTCTCTTTCCTCCTCTCTTCCTCCTCCTTCTTTTCCTTTCTTTCTCCTCCTCTTTTCTTCCTTCCTCTCTCCCTCCTCCTCCTCCCTCCCTCTCCTCCTCCCTTCCTCTTTTTCCCTTCCTCCTCTCCTTTTTCCCCTTCCTTCCCTTCATCTCTCCCTCCATTTCTTCCCTTTCCTTCTCTTCCTTTCCTTCCTCCCCCTCCCTCTCTCCATTCTTCCTTCCTCTTTCTCCTCCTCCTCCCTTCCCTCTCCCTTCCTTCTCTTCTTCCCTTTCCTCTTCTTCTTCCTCCTTCCTCCTCTCCTCCTCTCTCCTTCCTTCCTTCTCCTTCTTTCCTTCCTTTCTTTCTTCGTCTTCGTCTTCTTCTTCTCTCTCTTCTCTTCTCTCCTTCTCCTTCTCCTTCCTCCTTCTCCTCTCCTTCTTCTTTCTTCCTCCTTCCTCCTTCCTTCCTCCTCCTCCTCCTCCTCCTCCCAACAAAGCAATAAGTTGAGCAAAAACAGCATGGTTGATTCTTAGGCTTTTATTAACCGACTTTGCCTACAGAGTTTATTTTATTTATTTATTTATTTATTAGTCATATTTCTATGCCACCTACTCTCCAAGGACTCTGGGTGGCTTACACCAAAGACAGTATACTAAATAGCATATTGCCCCCAACAATCTGGGTCCTCATTTTACCCACCTCGGAAGGATGGAAGGCTGAGTCAACCTTGAGCCGGTGAGATTTGATCCGCTCATCTGCTGAACTAGCAGTCAGCTGAAGTAGCTGCAGTACTGCACTCTAACCACTGCGCCACCTCAGCTCATTTGGTAATATATCTGATCTCCAATTAACAGCCATGCAAATTGTTGTTACTGAAAGCACAGCCATGCAGGTTAATTCAAAAGATGACAATCTTTTCATTTCTCCAATCTTTGAGAACTGGGCTCCTGCTAAATAGTAGCATTCGGGGTAGACAAGCTCCAGATGTTCTCCAGGTGTTTGGGATTTCAACTCAAGCCATTTTCAAATGATCTATCATTACTGTTGTATATACATTGAGAGCTTACTCACTGGAAACAAATTCCTTGTGTATCTAATCACACTTGGCCAATAAAGAATTCTATTCTATTCTATTCTATTCTATTCTATTCTATTCTATTCTATTCTATTCTATTCTATTCCATTCCATTCCATTCCATTCCATTCCATTCCATTCCATTCCATTCCATTCATTATTCTATTCTATTCTATTCTATTCTATTCTATTCTATTCTATTCTATTCTATTCTATTCTATTCTATTCCATTCCATTCCATTCCATTCCATTCCTATTCTATTCTATTCTATTCTATTCCATTCTATTCTATTCTATTCTATTCTATTCTATTCTATTCCATTCTATTCATTCCATTCCATTCCATTCATTATTCTATTCTATTCTATTGTATTCTGTTCTGTTCTGTTCTGTTCTTTGTTCTTGAGAGGAACACTAAATTGCAGGTAAACACAGAAGGAAGCAAATCTTCACCACATTTTCTCCTTTGAACCCACAAGTCGACACAAGATGTGGTGGAGAGTCCTACTACAAGGCAAGCACAGGTAGTCCTCGACTTCCAACAGTTCATTTAGTGACCGTTCAAAGTTACAATGGTACTCAATAAAGTCACCTACAATCATTTTTCACAGTGATGACCTTTCCACCATCCCCACGTTCCCGTAATCAAGATTCCGACGCCTAGCCACTGACTCGTATTTATGACCATTGCTGTGTCATCCGTTTCCCTTTTGCGACCTTCTGAACAAGCGAAGTCAACGGGGAAGCCAGATTCACTTAACAACCGGGTTACTGACAACGATGCACCGTAGCAAGATTGTCCATAAAATGGGGGCAAAGCTCAGGTAACAAATGTCTCGCTTAACAACAAAAATGTTGGGCTCAGTTGTGGTCGTAAGCCGAGGACTCCCTGTAGATCATCGCCCGGCCTTTGTCAGTTCACAAAATAAAAAGTCAGTTTTTGTAATTGAAAATTAATTCATACCGCCAAGTGCAGTCAATAGACAATTACGAAGATACAGTACCGTGTTTATTTGCTTGATAGAATTTGGCGGACGATTTATAAGGGGGAAGGCAATTATCTTCCTGTGCAAAGAATGGACGGAAGAGAGGGGACTTAATTACTGTGCAACCTCTTTTCATGAATATTTCTTTATGGCGTGTAATAAGCTTCAAATGAATACCCATAAACATAAAAATCCCGCTTTGAGTGACCTAAAATTATCACGACCGTCAACATTATTAAAAAGAAACCAGAGAGGGTTTCGGGGTGCTTCTTAACAAATTAACAAAGTTGGAAGGGCCCTTGCAGATCATCTGGGATTGAACTCACAACCTCCTGATTGTGAGGCAAGAGCTCCACCTCTAGGCCACCGGGTCTTGTTTTTTTTCTTGTCCCCTTGGGTTTAAGCTTCACTTAGGGGTGGGTGCTACTAGTTCGCCCCTGTTCGGACAAACTGGTAGCGGCGACGGCAGGAGACTCCATCCACTCGCCCAGATGTCATCAAAAATGCTCTGTGCATGCACAGAACCTTCTGCACATGTGCAGAAGCACCGCACACTCGCTAAGTGAGTGCGTACACCCACTGCCAATAGCGAACCGGCAGCGCCGGGATTTGAACCCCACTACTGGCCGTACTGCTTACGGAGCTCAAAATCATTATAGCAATTGCCCTGTGCGAGTAAGTCCTCGACTTCCAAGGGTTCTTTTGGTGACCGAACTTACAACGGCACTGAAAAAAGTGAACTGATGACCTTTTTTCCACACTTAACAACTAGCGTGACTGTCAAGTATGACCGTCACAGCTTCTCCGTGGTCATGTGACCCAAATTCAGACGCTGGGCAATGAATGCATGTTTGTGATGGCTGTAGTGTCATGGGAGCCCCTTTTGAGACCTTCTGAACAAACAAAGTTGACGGGGAAGCCAGATTCACTTAACGACTATGGCAAGGAAGTTAGAACGTCATAAAATGGGACAACAGTCACTGAGCAACTCTCTCGCTTAGCCACAGAAATGTTGAGCTCAGTTGTGCTCGTAAGTCACCGACTACCTATACAACATACCAAACCTGATTACAGAATTAACTTCTCGCTTTCTCTTTCCCTCTCCCCAACTCTCCCTGTCTCCCTCCCTCTCTCCCTTTCATTCTTGCTCTTGCTCTCCCTCTCCCTCTCTCCCTTCTTCCCTTCCTCCCTTCCCCCTCTCTTTCATTCTTTCTCTCCCTCACACTCTCCCTCCCTCTCTCTCCCCTTTTACTCTCCCTCTCCTTTTCTCTCTCTCTCCCTCCCCCATGTCTCCGTCTCCTGCTCTCCCTCTTCCCCTCTCTTTCTCTCCCTCTCCCCCTCTCTTTCATTCTTGCTCTCATTCTCTCCCTCCCTCCCTCTCTCCCCTCTTACTCTCCCTCTCCTTTTCCCTCTCTCCCTCCCCCATGTCTCCCTCTCCTGCTCTCCCTGTCTCCCTCTCCCCTCTCTTTCTCTCCCTCTCTTTTGTTCTTGCTCCCCCTCCCCCTCCCTCTCTCTCCCCTCTTACTCTCCCCCTCCTTTTCCCCCTCTCTCCCCCATGTCTCCCTCTTCTGCTCTCCCTCTCTCCCTCTCCCCTCTCTTTCTCTCCCTCTCCCCCTCTTTTGTTCTTGCTCCCCCTCCCTCTCTCCCTCCCCCTCTCTCCCCTCTTACTCTCCCCCTCCTTTTCCCCCTCTCCTGCTCTCCCTCTCTCCTTCTTCCCCCTCCCTCTCTCCCTCTCCATCCCTCCTTTTCCCCCTCTCTTCCATTCTCATTCTCGCTTTCCCCCTCCCTCTCACTCTCTCTCTCCCTCCGCTGCCTCTTCCTCTCCCTCCCTTGCCCTCCCTCTCCCTCTCTGCTTTGTTGAGATATACACAATGTATTCCATCCCTCCTCCGAGATAACCTTAATTAAGCTTAACATGCTGCATGCACAAATTTCCTAAGCCTGCAATCGACTTTCTTAAGTTTTGTGACAATTTCAGGGCCAAAGGTTCTCTAGGTCAGGTGAGGCTGCCTGCCAGTTCCCTTGTGTTTCAAGATTCCCCAAATAGACAAGCTGTCACCACCTCTGTGATTTGCACCACTTATCAAATCTCAGCCTGTAGGAAAATCCAGGATGAGTCTTCCAGGAGAAGGAAACAGACCTTTTCAACAGTTTTGCATTTCTAGGAACTGGATCATGATTTACACCCTGCGGTTTGGCCCAAGGGGACCCTTCCAACCTAGATAAAAAGAATAAATCACCTCCCATTCAAATGAGCATGTTTATTAAAGCATTTACTTGTTTAGGAATTGTGTATTTATTAAAGAATCGAGAGACAAGTCGGTTGCGGTTGAAAACAAAGCAGAGCGCGGAATTTCGCCAAGCAAAGAACGCATTTGGAAATTTATCCTTTGATTCCAATGATGAAGTGGAATTTCTCTTGGGGCCTACAGCAAACACTTGCATTTATCCCCACCCTTGTTTTTAAAAGCCCAGAGAGGATTTGGCTATCCTGCTTCAAAAAAGTAGGATATTAAAACTCCTTGTGCAGACTGTCGACTAAGAAACGAAGGCCAAATGTTGGAAGCATCAAATGTTTCTGTTTGTGGAATGGACCATTAAAATCAGAATAGAGCTGGAAGGGACCTCGGAGGTCTTCTAGTCCAGCCCCCTGCTCAAGCAGGAGAACCTATACCATTTCAGATAAGTGACTGTCCAATCTCTTCTTAAAAACCTCCAGTGATGAACCACCCACAATTTCTGGTGGCAGGCTGTTCCACTGGTTAATTGTCCTCACTGTCAGGAAGTTTCTGGAACTTGGAAATGCATAGAAGCCAAAAAATACTGGACAAAAATACACACGTGGTTGGAGAAGATGATACAACAACATATTGATTTGAAACCCAAAATATTCTTGCTAGGGATTTTACCAGAAACGTATAGTAAAGAGAATGTATATCTGATGATCCATGTAATAACTGCAGCTAGAATTGTATTTGCACAAAATTGGAAAAGTGAAGAGATTCCTACGGATGAGAATGTGATTTGGAAAATATTAGAATGTGCAGAAATGAATAGGTTAACACTTGCAATCAAAGAGAAGGAACAAACCTAATATTATATTATATGGGAACTATTCTACTGATGGCTAGAGAATAAATATGAAAGTTAGAAATAAAAGTAGATTAGTGAAATATAGAAAATACAACAATAGAATTAAATAAGTTAGGAAGAGGATTGTCACAATATTAGATATGCTATGTACTGTATATCAGTATTAAGAGTAGACAAATAATGAATATGGCTGTAAATTTTAATTGTTATTGAGTAAGACATCTGTACCCAGACAACACACTGTTTAATGGAAGATGGATTGTTTGTATTAAAATATTTTTTTGGGTGGGGGGAAGGAAGTTTCTCCTTAATTCCAGGTTGCTTCTCTCCTTGATCAGTTTACATCCATTGTTTCTTGTCCTGCCTTCTGGTACTTTGGAAAATAAGTTGACCTCCCCGCCTCTTTGGGGCAGCCTCTCAAATACTGGAAAACTGCTATTATGCTTCCTCCCCAGTCCTTCTTTTCTCTAAACAGGCCATACCCTAATCCTCCAACCATTCTTCATATGTTTTTGTCTCCAGGCACTTCCGTGGTCATGTGGCCAGCATGTCTAAATGCTAAAAGCGGAAAAACCGCTGTTACCTTTCGACCGAAGTGGTACCTATTTATCTACTTGCATTGCATGCTTTCAAACTGCTGGATGAGCAGGAGATGAGGCAAGAAATGGGAACTCACCCTGTCATGCGCACTTGGGTCTCGAACCTGGGCTGTCACCTCTGCAACTGCCAAGCTCAGCGTATTTAGCCACTGAACCATCGCACCCCTATGACATATTTACATTCTTATAATAAGAACATAAGGCTATTGACCATCTAACTTGGCTAATAAGATCTCTACTTGTTGACAAATCAGGACTTCTCTTTCCAATTTTGGTCCTTTTTTTCTTTTTAACGCACATCTCAAATAGCTAGAAAGCTGGTTTGCTTGCATCCTTTTTCCTCCCATGGTGTTGTGGCCCGCCAGCTGCCAGCAAAGCTGGCAGCAGACTTGGACGATAAGGAGGTTGGGGAGAAACTTGGGCCAGTGCTGGAGTCTGGGGAAGGCTCTGATGGATGCTCTGCATCGGACGTAGAGATAGAGCCAGGGCCGTCTGACATTTCCCAGACACCGGAGAGGCAGCTGCCTTTGGAAGCTGATATGAGTGAGGAGGAAGAACAGCTGGGGCCTGTTCCAAATGCACGTATGTGCAGAGCAGTTAGGAGAGGTGAACAACGGAGGACAAGGAGTCAACTTGGGAAGCAAAGCACACATGGATGCTGAATGGCCCCTCCCTGGCTGGGAAATAAATAGAAGGAAAGGGGAGTGGTTGTCGTAGGAGACAGTTCATATTGCTGAAGATTTTGCTCGTGGTGTTTCGTGCCGCAAAGATTGCTTGCCAGTACTTAATTTGCAGCCTTTCGTCTGGGAGCTCACAAATTGCAAGGATCTGATAAGGTCTGTTACTGCCGTTAACTCCTTGCAGGACTCTTGCCTGGACTTTTCGGTGGGTGAATGCCATTAATTCACAAGAGGAAAATAAAGAGTGGTTTTTCGTGACAAGGAGTCTGTTTTTTGTTTCTGCTAAGGCTTGGGTCAGAACACAGGGGTCCTTTTTAGGCTGTGAAAAGATCTCTAGAAGTTTCAACTGTTGTTTAAACTTCTACAGCATTGTTGTTGCATCAATCCCTTTTTTAATATTTTTTTTTCCCAACCTCTGTCTAGAAAATAAGCACCACAGCAGCCTGGAAAATGACGGTCACGTTTAAATCAAATTGTGTTTCTCTTTTAATTTCCCTTTAAAAAAAATAACAAATTGATTTCTTTGTTTTTAAAGGGGCGGTGGTGTAGATAAGAGTCCTTTCTTGCAGGTTTTAAATTCTCCCCCCACACCCCCCCATGAAACCATCTTGATATTTGTCCTTTCCATAAAGAACCGTTCCCACATGGAATAAAAGCCTACACCACCCAGTGAATAGCTGAAAATGTATTGATTAAGGAGGCTGGGAATTTTAATTGGTTCAAATAAAGAATGGATTTTACATCCCGTGTTTCTCTCTCTCTCTCTCTCTCTCTCTCATCGTCTCTTTCTCTTTTCATCCTCTCTCTCTCTCTCTCTCTCTCTTTCTCTCATCCTCTCTCTTTCTCTTTCTCTCTCTCTTCTCATCCTCTCTCTCTCTTTCTCTCTCTTTCTCATCCTCTCTCTTTCTCTTTCTCTCTTTTCATCCTTTCTCTTTCTCTCTCTCTTCTCATCCTCTCTTTCTCATCCTCTCTCTTTCTCTTTCTCTCTTTTCATCCTCTCTCTTTCTCTCTCTCTTCTCATCCTCTCTCTCTTTCTCTCTCTCTCTCATCCTCTCTTTCTCTTTCTCTTTCTCTCTTTTCATCCTCTCTTTCTTTCTCTCTCTCTTCTCATCCTCTCTCTCTCTCTCTCTTTCTCTTTCTCTCTTTTCATCCTCTTTCTCTCTCTTTCTCTCTCTCTTCTCATCCTCTCTCTCTCTCTTTCTCTCTCTCTCTCATCCTTTCTCTCTCTCTTTCTCTCTCTCTCTCATCCTCTCTCTCTCTCTCTCATTCGCTTCTAAAAATGAGTGATCCTTAATCTCATCCTTTACACCAGCAAAAGACACAAAATTAAACAGAGGCCGGAGGAAGAGATTTCTGGCTGAGGGGCCTTTGGCTGAAGTTTATTTACTGCTTTTAATCAAGCTGGCTTCCTTTTAGTATCTGCAAACATCTTGTCGTACTTTTCCCCCAGTGCGGCGAAATGCAGTCCCGTCGAAGTTATATGAGGAAGGGAAAAAAGAACAAGCAACTAACATTATAAACACTTGTCTTTTCTGTCTCGCTTCTGTTCGACGGATTGAGCCAAAAGCCTCTAGAGGTTTTTATTTTTTCTTCAATGCTCTTCGATTTGAAGTGCGTACCGCTTTAAGAGCGCTCTTCAATCACCCAGGATGTAAAACCAAAAGAACTATTAAAATCGGGCAGAATCCAGACAAATCCATTGTGGGTTTTTATCTGAGTAGCCATCTGGGTTTTCCAGGAATTTTTTCCCTCTGTTTCGTCCCCTTTTTCCAGCCTGGAATTGAATTTCTTTTTCCTAAATTTGCTCCTTGGAAAAAAAAATGGTGAGGTGTGAGTTTGCACCAGTGGTGAAATCCATTTTTTTTTACTACCGGTTCTGTGGGCGTGGCTTGGTAAGCGTGGTGTGGCTTGGTGGGCATGGCCTGGTGGGCGTGGCAGGGGAAGGATACTGCAAAATCCCCATTCCCTCCCCACTCCAGGGAAAGGATATTGCAAAATCTCCATTCCCACCAGTGGTGGGTTGCCCCTGGTTCGCACCAGTTCTATAGAACTGGTAGTAAAACCAGTGGGAGGCCCCGCCCACCGATCTCGACGTCATCAAAACGCTTCTGTGCATGCACAGAAGAGCGCGTGCTTGTTTTGCTCCCTTGTGCGTGCGCAGTCCCGCTACAAACCAGTAGTAAAGATAAGTAGAACCCACCCCTGATTCCCACCCTACTCTGGGGCCAGCCAGAGGTGGTATTTGCTAGTTCTCTGAACTACTCAAAATTTCTGCTACCGGTTCTCCGAACTGCTCAAAATTTCCTCTACCGGTTCTCCAGAACCTGTCAGAATCTGCTGGATTTCACCTCTGGGTTGCACCTAATAGGGTTTGATTGTGATATGTTTGCTATTTGCCTTTCGTAGTGGATACACAGATTTTGGCATTTGATTGTGTGCACGCTAGTCAGCTTAACACAATTTCACATTTCAAGGTATTAGCCCATTTGTCATTCGGCAAGGAAGAGTGAATAACAGCCACCCAGCTCGATGGAGGGCAGATGTTTTTTCAAACTCTCATAAAATCAGCACGTTTCAATTCAAACTTAGAATAGAGTAGAATAATAACTTTATTGTCACTTTGAATGTACACCAATCGGCATACATTAAAATGAAATTTTGTTGCATAGAGCTCTCGAAGGGTCACTATCTCCAATATACACCACATGAACATGTCAAAAGAAATAAATAAATACAAAATTATGTATATATCCACATACATTCTATGATATAGAGAAACAACACAGTCTTGTTTGGATGTATACATGTACAGGGCGAGAAAAACGAGTTTACCAGATGGATGGCATAGGGAACAAAGCTGTTACAGAATCTGGTAGTCCTGCTATAGATATTTTGAAACCTCCTCCCAGAGGGGAGCAACAGAAACAGGCCATAAATTGGGTGTGTGGGGTCTCACACACACATTTTTTTTAAAAAAAATTGATTTATATGCTGCCCTTCTCTGGAGACTCAGGGCGGCTTACAGTGTGTTAAGCAATAGCCTTCATACTTTTGTATATTTATACAAAGTCAGCTTATTGCCTCCACAAACTGGGTCCTCAATTTACCTACCTTAGAAAGGATGGAAGGCTGAGTCAACCTTGAGCCTGGAGAGATTCGAACTTGCAGTAATTGCAGACAGCTGGTGTTAAATTACAGTGCTTCTGTCTGTTGAGCTATCCACGCTCCTTTTGTTTATTGTTTATTGGTTCGATTTATATGCCACCCTTCTCTGGAGATTCAGGGCAGCTTACAATGCGTTAAGCAACAGCCTTCATACTTTTGTATATACCTGCTTAGTAGGGCTTTAGGCCCCCCCTAAGCGGTGTTCTTTTTTATACAAAGTCAGCTTATTGCCCCCACAATCTGGGTCCTCATTTTACCTACCTCGAAAGGATGGAAGGCTGAGTCAAGCTTGAGCCTGGTGAGATTTGAACTCGCAATAATTGCAGGCAGCTGGCAGCTAAGTGCTACTTAACAGCACTTTAGTCTGCTGCGCCACCAAGGCTCCTATAAGCGCATAGAGCTTATAAGCAGCATCCTGAATAACAGGAAGCGAGCTTCCTATAATCTTCTCCGCTCTCCTCATCACTCTCTGTAGGGACTTTCTATCTGAGCGTCTGCTGCCACCAAACCAAACAGGGATGCAGCTTGTTAAAATGCTCTCAATCGTGCCTCTGTAAAAAGTGGCCAGGACAGAAGGAGAAAGATTTTCTCTCTTTATCCAATGCAGGAAATGCAGACAGTGGTTTGCACACTTCACTAAGGATAATGTGTGGAGAGACCAGTTCAGATTCCCTTAATAGCCGTGCTACTAATTCAACAGCTGCCATGATTCACTTAACACCTGTGGAGGAAAGGTCATACAACGGGGCAAAACCCACTTAACAAAGGTCTCACTTAGCAACAGAAATGTTGGCCTCAATTGTGATTGTAAGTGAAAGACTACTTGTAGACGAATCCAAGAAAATGTCTAGTTTTGAGTATGTCTAGTTTAATGAAAAGAAGGACTAGGGCCGACATGATAGCAGTATTCCAGTATTTGAGGGGCTACCACAAAGAAGAGGGGGTCAACTTAGTTTCCAAAACATCAGAAGGCAAGACAAGAAACAATGGATGGAAACTAATCAAGGAGAGAAGCAAACTGGAATTGAGGAGAAACTTCCCAACAGTGATGACAATTAACCAGTGGAACAGCTTGCCACCAGAAATTGTGGGTGCTCCATCACTGGAGGTTTTTAAGAAGAGACTGGACAGTCACTTACCTGAAATGGTATAAGGTCTCCTACTTGAGCAGGGGGCTGGACTAGAAGACCTCTAAAGTCCCTTTCAGCTCTCTTCTGATGGATTGAGTCTATCTGTTCATTCGTGTTTTTTATTACGGGCTTCACTTCTGGTTGAAGTTTAGATATGTTTTAACGCAACGCATCTTCATGGGAACTGTAGAATGGTTTGTAAAAGACTTTCTTCTGACAAATTGCTTAACGCGTTGTAAGCCGCCCTGAGTCTCCGGAGAAGGGCAGCATATAAATCAAATTAAAAAAAAAAAATACTTGGTTAGTTGTTGCTTTTTTTAAATGCCAGACAAAGTTCAGCTTCTTCTTTCAAAGAGACAGTTCACGTTTGTTTGTTTGTTTGTTTGTTTGTTTGTTTGTTTGTTTGTTTATTTATTTATTTTTGATATTTCTGCCCAAATCAAAATGATCCGGAGGTTGCCAGTGAGCCTGAAGTGAGAATTGAAACATTAAACAGATGGGGGGAAAAAAAAACTTTTATATGCATGAAATGCTCCTGCAGAACTACTGTATCCGTGCCCTGGGATTCATTACAGCTCAGATATTCTCTCTATCAAAGACAGCTGATGATTACAGGGAGTGGGTTTATTTTATTTGGCCCTTCTTTAATGCTGCTCAAATTAAATGAAATTGTCATAATGATGCAAATTGTATTCGGCAAGGAATAGTCTTTAAACGTCACTGCATAGGAGGGGGGAAAAATCCATGTTATGTCCTAATGCAGTGTATAAGAGTTTGGTTGAAAGTTTATCTTGGTGAACTGGCCCAAAATCACCCAGATGGGACTAGAACTCACAGTCTCCTGGTGCCTGATGCAAAGTCACCCAGCTGGCTTTCATTCCTAAGGTGGGACTAGAATTCATAGTCTCCTGGTGTCTGATGCAAAATCACCCAGCTAGTTTTCATTCCTAAACTGGGACTAGAACTCACAGTCTCCTGGTGCCTGATGCAAAGTCACCCAGCTAGTTTTCATTCCTAAGGTGGGACTAGAACTCACAGTCTCCTGGTGCCTGATGCAAAGTCACCCAGCTAGTTTTCATTCCTAAAGTGGGACTAGAACTCACAGTCTCCTGGTGCCTGATGCAAAGTCGCCCAGCTAGTTTTCATTCCTAAGGTGGGACTAGAACTCACAGTCTCCTGGTGCCTGATGCAAAGTCACCCAGCTGGCTTTCATTTCTAAAGTGGGACTAGAACTCACAGTCTCCTGGTGCCTGATGCAAAGTCGCCCAGCTAGTTTTCATTCCTAAGGTGGGACTAGAACTCACAGTCTCCTGGTGCCTGATGCAAAGTCACCCAGCTGGCTTTCATTCCTAAAGTGGGACTAGAACTCACAGTCTCCTGGTGCCTGATGCAAAGTCGCCCAGCTAGTTTTCATTCCTAAGGTGGGACTAGAACTCACAGTCTCCTGGTGCCTGATGCAAAGTCACCCAGCTAGTTTTCATTCCTAAAGTGGGACTAGAACTCACAGTCTCTGGTGCCTGATGCAAAGTCGCCCAGCTAGTTTTCATTCCTAAGGTGGGACTAGAACTCACAGTCTCCTGGTGCCTGATGCAAAGTCAACCAGCTGGCTTTCATTTCTAAAGTGGGACTAGAACTCACAGTCTCTGGTGCCTGATGCAAAGTCGCCCAGCTAGTTTCATTCTAAGGTGGGACTAGAACTCACAGTCTCCTGGTGCCTGATGCAAAGTCACCCAGCTGGCTTTCATTTCTAAAGTGGGACTAGAACTCACAGTTTCCTGCTGACTGACCCAAAATCATCCAGCCAGATTTAGTGTCTAAGGCATGTCTAGAACTCACTGTCTCCTGGTGATTGGCCAAACTCACTCAGTTGGCCTTCATGTCTAAGGTGGGACTAGAACTCACAGTCTCCTGGTGCCTGATGCAAAGTCACCCAGCTGGCTTTCATTCCTAAATTGGGAGTGGAACTCACAGTATCCTGGTGACTGACCCAAAATCATCCACTGGATTTAGTGTCTAAGGCAGGTTTATAACTCACAGTCTCCTGATGATTGGCCCAAACTCACCCAGTTGGCCTTCATGTCTAAGGTGGGACTAGAACTCACAGTCTCCTGGTAATTGATCCAAAGTCATCCAATCAGATTTCATGTCTAAGGCAAGTCTAGAACTCACTGTCTAATGGTATTTGACCCAAAGTCACCCAGTTTTCACATCTAAGGTGGATCTAGAATTCATCATTCCCTAGTGATTGGCCCAAAATCACTCAGCCAGCTTTTGTGCCTAAAACTGAACTAGAACTTATGTGTCTCCTAGTTTGTAGTCTGGTGCCTTAACCATTAGATCAAACTGGTATTCCTAGAGTTGGTTGGTTCATATGCAAGGCATATGGAAGGAGTTGCAATGAAATATGAATTTGCAATGCCATACATTAGCTTCCCGCGAAGTAAAACCCCAGTTGCAGAATTAAGAGATACACCACTAGTATTGTGGCCCGTCAGTGGCCTGTACAGCTAGTAGCTGATTCGGACAGCGAGGAGACTGGTGTGGTGCTGTGCCAGCAGCCTGTGCAGCTGGCACTCGAGTCGGACAATGAGGAGGCTGGAGAAGATGTGGTGCCAGAGGCAGGGATTCAGCCAGGGCCTTCAGAACCGCCAGAAGCTCCCTTAAGTGAAGAGGAAGAAGAGGAGGAGCCTCTTCTCGATGCACGGGCGCGCAGAGCTGCCGAAAGGCAGGAGTGGCTCCTCAGGAGGAGGTTTCCTCGAGAGTAAGGCTTGGGGCCAATTGGCCATTCCCTTAGCTTATTTAAGGAAGGACGACGACTGAGGCAATTTGCAGGGAACAACTTCATTCACTCTCCTTCATGTCTTGATCTTAGTTCTCTTATCAGTTTCCTGCAAATTGCTTCTGGGCTTTCTGCCAACCATAGTAAGATTACGATTATTTATTCCTTGGATTCTTGTAGGCTGTTAAGAAAGTTAATTAACAGCCTTTGTTTGAAAAAGACTGATTTAATTTAGTAAACTAAGGTTTGTACAGACTTTGTGTGTGCTGCGTTCTTTGGGGTCTGTATACATGGAAATATGTAATATGGTTACGTATTAGTTGAAGTCAGAAAAACAGGATAACAGAGTTGGAAGGGACCTTGGAGGTCTTCTAGTCCAACCTTATGCTCACGAAGGAGACCCTATACTGTTTCAGACAAATGATCTCTTTTTTAAAAATCTCCAGTGATGGAGCACTTACAACCTCTGAAGGCAATCCTTCCACTGATTAATTTTTCTCAGTCTTCAGGAAATTTCTCCTTAGTTCTAGGTTGCTTCTCTCCTGGATTAGTTTCCATCAGTTGCTTCTTGTCCTGCCTTCAAGAGCTTTGGAGAATAGGTTGACCCACCCTCTTCTCTGTGGCAGCCCCTTAGAAAATTGGAAGACGGTTATCATGTCACCCCTAATCCTTATTTTCACTAGACTAGATTTACTCAATCCCTGCAACCGTTCTTCATATGTTTTACCCGGGGGTGGGCTTCAAAAATTTCAGCAAGGGGTTTTCTCCCCAGTTGCTGGGTGGGAGTGGCCATGGTGGGCATGGCCTAGTCAGCCTCCTGCACCACAATGGTGGGGGGCATTTTTGCCCTCCCCTGGCTCCGGAGGCTTTTCTTGAGCCTCCGGGAGGGTGAGAACAGCCTCCCCAGGCTCCGGAGGACCTCTGGAGGCTGGAAATGGGCCCATTTCCGGCCTTCCCAAACTTCTGGGAGGCCCGTTTTTTGCCTTCCCTGAGCCTCCATGCATGCCCTGCACTTACCTGCATCCAAAACGGGCCGGGTGGGGACTCCTGGGAGGGGGAGGGGTGGGGTGGGCAGGGCCAGTCAGGAGTGGGATTTGGGGGTTCTGAACTGCACAGAATCTTAGCTAGAGGTTCTCCCGAACCCCTGCGAACCCCCAGAAGCTTACCCCTAGTTTTACCCTCCAGCCTGCTAATCATCTTCGTTGCTCTTCTCTGCACTCTTTCCAGAGTCTCAACATCTTTTTTTTTAAAAAAAAAATATTGTAGCAAGCCAAACTCGATGCAGTATTCCAGGTGTGGTCCTACCAAGGCATTGAAGGGAAACAATAATAAGGATATAATAAATAATACTAGAATATGATATACTGGTATACTAGATTCTGTAACCATTAGGTTCCTGTAATACATATATGCCTTTGTATTTGTATCACACATATTATGTATATTTGTATCTCCTGTAACAAACATGTTCTGTTATTAGGCCTCTGTAATGTATCTGGTATTTGTCAAACGTATGTCCCTGCCATTTGACCTGAACTCATATCAATCTATCTAAAAGCATGGTCCGTTATCTCAGTTGAAACTACAGCCATCAACGAAGGGATAATTTACACCTCAGCCCTAATTTATGTTTGATCTGGATAAATTCCTGTCTTCCAGAGCCAGGGGCCAAAGTGGCCAATTGAGTAAACAAAGAAATGCTTAAGATAAAATTAATTGGGAAGTTTCTATTCCCCTTGCAGGGCAACAAGGAATACACAAACCTAAATTAGGAGGCCAGAATTGGGTACTAAGCTGATGTCTCTGAGGGTATAAAAGGACGCCATACCTTCCCCAAGGGGTGGCTATCTCCTCGCATGCGTTGTATCTGTATGTTCTGGATATAGTTCCACCCAGTATTTTGTTTTTGGCCATAAATAAAATCTGGGTTTTTTTTGCAAGCCTTGTCTTGAGTCTCTCTCTTTGGCATTCTGGTGACTCAAGTGTATTTTGGGACCTTACAGCATTATCAAATGGTATTAATGCTTCCCATGCTCTTGATTCAAACCCTTTTTAATTCTATCCATTCCCGGAAGGAACGAAGAGGGGAAAACCTCTTAGGAAGCACATAAAGGGGGGCCACTCCCCGAGTTAAAGAAGGCCTCCTCCTTACATTTGCCAAATCATACCGAGTTAATTTAAAACCTTGTTCTTTTCTCCTTGCAGATGATGGATGGATACCTTTTTATGGTTAGCCCAACGGATAACAAACTGTCTGGAGCTGCAAGAACGAAACGTATTACTTTTTCTGCTGAGGAAACACACTAAAACATCAGCTGTCTCTATCTTATCTCAGGAAAAAGTACACCAACCTGCAGTCTTTTTATTGAGGTGTGTGTGCCATATTTTTCATCCAGCATGACTGACAGGTATATTGCATGCTTATTTATGGGACGTCGGTAACGGGCAACAGCTGCCTTGGTCTTGTAACCGTGCGTTGCGGCATTTCAAATGCAACAGAGTTCGGAGGAATAAAACGCCCTCAACAAGATACAGAAGAGCTGCTGCTTTCTTGATATTCGGAGAGAGAAAAATGATGGGGAGTCCGTGGGTTGCCTCTAGATAGAATATTTAGCACACAAAAACTCCGTGGGGGGAAATGTGGCTGTTTATAACTGAGATTCCAGCTAAGCGCATTAGGGCAAGAATAGAAGGATTATCACCTTTCTGGGGATTGTTTCCATAGGCATCCAGTGATGGAGGAAAAAAAAATGAACCATGAATTTTTTTGTGGGGGGGGGGGGGATATAGGAGCATGTTAAAAGTCTATGGAGATATTGGGGGGAATATATAGGAGCCTGTTCTACCATGCCCTCTTTTTGCAACGCTGCAAAACTTGGAATCAAAGAGAGAATGGTGGTTTCCCCACTTTAAAAAAATTACAAGGAGGGAGGGAGAGAAGGAAGGAAGGAAGGAAGGAATGAAGGAAGGAAGGAAACAGAGGGAAAGAAGAAAAGAAGAAAGGGAGGAAAGAGGGAAAGAAGAATAGGAAGGAAGGAAGGAAAGCAGGGAGGGAGGGAGGAAGAAAGAAAGAGAGGAAACAGAGATAAAGAAGAAAAGGGAGGGAGGGAGGAAAAGGAGGGAAAGAAGAAAAGAAGGAAGGAAACAGAGTAAAGAAGAAAAGGGAGGGAGGGAGGAAATGGAGGGAAAGAAGAAAAGGGAGGGAGGGAGGAAATGGAGGGAAAGAAGAAAAGAAGGAAGGAAACAGAGGTAAAGAAGAAAAGGGAGGGAGGGAGGAAATGGAGGGAAAGAAGAAAAGGGAGGGAGGGAGGAAAGGGAGGGAAAGAAGAAAAGAAGGAAGGAAACAGAGGTAAAGAAGAAAAGGAAAGGAAGGAAGGAAATGGAGGGAAAGAAGAAAAAAAGAAAGGGAGGAAACAGGTAAAGAAGAAAAGGAAGGAAGGAAGAAGGGAGGGAGGGAGGGAGGGAGGGAGAGAGGAAGGAAGGAAGGAAGGAAGGAAGGAAGGAAGGAAGGAAGGAAGGAAAAAAGGGGGCTGAGGAGGGGAGGGGAGGGAGGAAGGAAAGAGGGGGGGGGGGAGGGCTAGAAAAATCCAAGATGCTGAAAGCTTTTGATTGATCGTTTGAGTCCTTTGTAAGATTTATAACATGCCCATCTGAACAATATTTTAAGAGACATGTTACGTGCAAATACTGGTAGCTTTTATTGGAATAAGAATATTTATGCTGGCAAATTTGCATTTTAAAACTGCATATGGAAAGTGAAAGTTCAAAGAATGAAAGAAGGAAGAGGTTGTTTTTTTTTTTTTTTTTTTGTTTTTTAAGATACCTAAATTAGGAAAGGTAGGTTGAAGCTTAAACTTGTTGTCTGGTATTGCAAATGTAGAATGTTCTGAAAATTTTATGAACAGCTTTAGGGGGTAAAATGTGAATAGCTATCTGTACTGAATATTTAATTTTTTAAAATGCTTTTTGCCATCTAGGGCAATTAGGCCTCATGTTTAAATCTGAATCAGATGGATTTGGACTCCCTTTTTCCTGAAACTTGGATTATTTTCATTCAAACAATGTCTCTTATTATATATATTATATTGTCATTATAAGAATGTCTTCAATTCCTTCCTCCCTCCCTCCCTCCTTCCTTCCTCTCCTTCCTTCCTCCCTCCCTCCCTCCCTCCTTCCTGTCTCTCCTTCCTCACACTCTCCTTCCTTCCTTCCTTCCTTCCTTCCTTCCTTCCTTCCTTCCTTCCTTCCTTCCTTCCTTCCTTCCTTCCTTCCTTCCTTCCTTCCTTCCTTCCCTTTCCCTTCCAAATGTCTTTCTTTCTTTCCTCCCTCCCTCCCTCCTGTCTTTCCTCCCTCTCTTTCTTTTTTCTTTTTTCTTTCTTTCTTCTTTCTTTCTTTCCTTCCTCCCTCCCTCCCTCTTTCCTGTCTCTCTCTCCCTCCCTCCCTTCCTTCTCTATCCCTCCTAAATGTCTCTCTTCCCTTCCTTTCCCTCCTCCTCCTCTTTTCCTTTTTTCTTCCTTCCTTCCTTCCTTCCTTCCTTCCTTCCTTCCTTCCTTCCTTCCTTCCTTCCTTCCTTCCTTCCTCCTTTCTAAGTTGAACAGAAGAGCAAAGTAAGATTTACTCTCAGGCAAGGCATGTTCAACAGAGAGAGTGCTGAGTTATCAGCTCCTGCCAAGGGCGACCATGTATCTTACATTCCCAAAGCCAAATCAGATTTGACATTTCATTGCAAGACCGAGACATCTTGAATCAGAAGGAAAGTTAAGGGGTGTCGGGGGGGGGAGGGGGCATCTCAAGACAGGAACATCCAATTTGGCAGAAATGATGCCTCCCTGAAAGTTTCCTTGTCCTAGTAATAAACAAGTAATTCAACATTTTCCCTGCTTTTTTTAAAAAAAAATTCATGTTGACGAAAATCACCCAGCTTCCCAAGACATAGTTACTTAATAAAAGAGGGACATGCAATTTCTGTGGGAATCTTAAATCAAGGTCTACTCAATTCCACTCTCTTCTCTGTGATAAGCTGAGCCATTGTGCTGAGATGCTCAAGAAAAGAATACCTTTTTTTTGATTCCAGTTGTCTGTCATTTTCTTTCCTGCTTCCTCCATCATCATCATCATCATCATCATCATCATCATCATCATCATCATCATCTATTTGTTGTTGTTGTTAGTTGCGAAGTCGTGTCCATCCCATCGCAACCCCATGGACAACGTTTCTCCAGGCCTTCCTGTCCTCTACCATCCTCTGGAGTCCATTTAATCTCACGCCGACTGCTTCAGTGACTCCATCCAGCCACCTCGTTCTCTGTCGTCCCCTTCTTCTTTTGCCCTCCATCTTTCCCAGCATTAGGCTTCTCATCTCCAGTGAGTCCTTCCTTCTCATTAGGTGGCCAAAGTATTTGAGTTTCCTCTTCAGGATCTGGCCTTCTAAAGAGCAGCCAGGGTTGATCTCCTCTAGGACCGACCCACTGGGGGGTCAGGGTTGATATCCTCTGGGACTGATCGAAGTCCAGATATTGTTGTTGTTAGTTGTGAAGTCGTGTCTGACCCATCGTGACCCCATGGACAACGTTCCTCCAGGCCTTCCTGTCCTCTACCATCCTCTGGAGTCCATTTAAGCTCACGCCGACTGCATCAGTAACTCCATCCAGCCTCCTCGTTTTCTGTCGTCCCCTTCTTCTTTTGCCCTCCATCCTTCCCAGCATGAGGCTCTTCTCCTGGGAGTCCTTCCTTCTCATTAGGTGGCCAAAGTATTTGAGTTTCATCTTCAGGATCTGGCCTTCTAGAGAGCATCTATTACCGCTTTACAAAGCCTTAGTAAGATCACACTTGGAATACTGGATCCAGTTCTGGTCACCACAATATAAAAAAGATGTTGAGATTCTGGAAAGAATGCAGAGAAGAGCAAGAAAGATTATCAAGGGGCTGGAGGCTAAAACATATGAGGAACAGTTGTGGGAATTAGGTATGTCTAGTCTAATGAAAAGAAGGACTAGGGCTGACATGATAGCAGTGTTATAATATTTGAGGGGCTCCTGCAAAAATGAGGGGCTCAAACTATTTTCCAAAGCACCAGAAGGCAAAACAAGAAACAATGGATGGAAACTAACCAAGGAGAAGAGCAACCTAGAACTTAAGGAGAAATTTCCTGACGATGAGCGCAATCAACCAATGGAACAGCTTGCCTTCAGAAGCTGTGGATGCTCCATCACTGGAGGCTTTCCAAAAGAGACTGGACAACCATTTGTCTGGAACAGTATAGGGTCTCCTGCTCGAGCAGCGGGTTGGATGAGAGGTGAGGACAATCAACCAGTGGAAGAGCTTGCCTTCAGTAGTTGTAGGTGCTCCATCAATGGAGATTTTTAAAAAGAGACTGGACAGTCACTTGTCTGAAATGGTATAGGGCAGTGATGGCTACCTTTTTGCCGTTGCGTGCCAAAAGTGGGGGGAGCAGGGGGGTTGCGGGTGCATGTGCCCACATCCATAATTCAATGCACCCCGCTCTCCCGCACATGCGCACATGACTCCCCCACACACTTCCCCCTGCTTTTGACACGTGATGGCCCAGTGGGCCTGGTAGGCCCGTTTTTCCACCTCCTCAGGCTCCAGAGGCTTTCTAGGAGCCTGGGGAGGGCAAAAACAGCCTTCCCCATCCCCCCGGAGGCCTTCCGGAGGCCGGAAACAGCCAGTTTCCCAACTTCCGGTGGGACCAGAAGGCCTGAAAATCAGTTGGCCGCTGCACGCATGTGCACTGAAGCTGAGCTAGGGCAACACTCGTGTGTCCACCAATATGGCTCCGCGTGCCATAGGTTCGCCATCACGGGTATAGGATCTCCTGCTTGAGCAGGGAGTTGGACCGTAAGACCTTCAAGATCTTCCCAACTCTATCATTCTATGTTCTATCATCATCATCTTCACCACCATCATCATCGCGATCATCAGTCACCCAAAGTGACTGAGATATTGATTGAGATAGGTGGTGATAGAAATTGAATAATCAATCAATCTTGCATGTTATACCATGTACCTGATAACAAGGTAATATAGATAGACTTCAATTTACCACCACAATTGAGCCCAAAGTTTATGCTACTAAGCGAGACCGTTGTTAAGTGTTAAGCTGTTAAACTAGTCACATGGTTTTTAAGTGACTCTGTCTTCCCCCAGATCTTTCCTTGGTCAGAAGGTCACAAAAGGGGATTCCATGACCCCAGGACTCAGCAACCATCATCAAAAGGAACCAGTTGCCACAAGTCCAAATTTTGATCACATGGCCACAGGGATGCTGCAATGGTCATGTCCCTTTTTTCAGTGCCTTTGTAACTGTGAACAGTCACTAAAGAACAGTTTAAGTCAAGAACTATCTGTCTGTCTGTCTATCTGTCTGTCTGTCTGTCTATCATCCATCCATCATCTATCTATCTATCTATCTATCTATCTATCTATCTATCTATCTATCTATCTATCTATCATCTATCATCCATCCATTTATCAACTATCTATCATCTATCTATCTATCTATCTATCTATCTATCTATCTATCATGGTCAGTCGGTCTCTGTCTCTATCTATCTATCTATCTATCTATCTATCTATCTATCATCTATCTATCATCTCTCTAGAAACTTAATGACTATCATTAAATGTTGTACCTTATGATTCTTGACGATTGTAGCTTTTCTTTTATGTACACCGAGAGCGTATGCACCAAGACAAATTCCTTGTGTGTCCAATTACACTTGGCCAATAAAGAATTCTATTCTATTCTATTCTATTCTATTCTATTCTATTCTATTCTATTCTATTCTATTCTATTCTATTCTATTCTATTTTATTCTACTCTACTCTACTCTACTCTACTCTACTCTACTCTACTCTACTCTACTCTACTCTACTCTACTCTATTCATTTTCTCTCCTATTCTGTTCCTTTCCATTCCACTCTACTCCACTCCACTCCTATTCTATTCTATTCTATTCTATTCTATTCTATTCTATTCTATTCTATTCTATTCTATTCTATTCTATTCTACTCTACTCTACTCTACTCTACTATACTCTACTCTACTCTACTCTATTCATCATTTCTCTCATATTCTGTTCCTTTCCATTCCACTCTACTCCACTTCTATTCTATTCTATTCTATTCTATTCTATTCTATTCTATTCTATTCTATTCTATTCTATTCTATTCTATTCTATTCCATTCCATTCCATTCCATTCCATTCCATTCCATTCCATTCTCGAAACAAGATGAGGCCATCTCCCAAAGCTTCAGCTCTTTGAAGAGCTGTCCCTAATGTACAGTATTACTTTTAGGCAGAAGAGAAAAAATTACAGAGTGCTGAGGGAGGAACCATGCAAACAACGTGCAATTAATTGAGCAGCCTTTCGATTTTAAATAATCCGGTTTAAATTGAGTTAGGCAATCAATTCCACTGTATTAAATTTAAATCCAACCCAATTTAGCTGTTCTCCCATAGCCATCAACTTCTTTATCCTAACCCCAATGAAGAATGGCTTGACAGTGGGATGGGCAGCATATAAATTTAATGCATTTCATTTAATTCAATGAATTTTACTTCTATGGTAGAGGACAAACTGAAGGAGAATGAACAGACGAACCCTTTAATACTATAATCTCAAGAATAAAATAGAAAGTGGCATACGGCAAAAGGACGTCATAAAAGGCTCACCTTGAACATTATGTGTTCTGCAAGCAATTTTGGAAACCAACAATTTTATGACCACAAGTCAGGACTTTGCAGAGACTTGGGCTCAACCTGGCCATTCTGAAAGACACAAATGGGAGGGAGCGTTGATAGCAAGGAGGGATAATGAGGAAAGATGTCTATGGAGGGAAGAAAGAAACAGAGGGGAAGAAGGAAGGAAGGAAGGAAGGAAGGAAGGAAGGAAGGAAGGAAGGAGAAAGAAGGGAAGGATGGAAGGAGGAAGGAAGGAAGGAGAAGGAAGGGAGCGAGAGAGGGAGGGAAGGAGGGAAGAAGGATACAGAGGGGAAGAAGAAAGGAAGGAGAAAGAAGGGAGGGAAGGAGGGAAGAGGAGAAGAAGGAAGGAAGGAGAAGGGAGGGAGGGAGGGAGGGAGGAAAAATGGGAAGGATATAGGGGCAAGAAGAAAGGAAGGAAGGAGAAAGAAGGGAGGGAGGAAGGGAAGGAGGAAAGAAGGATACAGAGGGGAAGAAGGAAGAAAGAAGGAAGGAAGGAAGGAAGGAGAAAGAAGGGAAGGATGGAAGGAGGAAGGAAGGAAGGAGAAGGAAGGGAGCGAGAGAGGGAGGGAAGGAGGGAAGAAGGATACAGAGGGGAAGAAGAAAGGAAGGAAAAGAAGGGAGGGAAGGAGGGAAGAGGAAAAGAAGGAAGGAAGGAGAAGGGAGGAGGGAGGGAGGGAGGGAGAAAAACGGGAAGGATACAGGGGCAAGAAGAAAGGAAGGAAGGAGAAAGAAGGGAGGGAAGGAGGGAGAGAGGGAAGAAGGAAACAGAGGGGAAGAAGAAAGGAAGGAAGAAAGGAAAAGGAAAGAAGGAAAGAGAAAGAAGGGAAGGAGGAAGGACGGAAGGTTGTCCCTTTTTCCCCAAGGCAACTGGCTATTTTTGTTTGTTTTTTCCTTTGAAAATACTTCTTCCGTTCTATCTATCCGTTCATTAACTATTCATTCACGATCCATTCCCCCACCAGTCTGTTAGAATTGAAGGAGCTTCTTGGATGAGAAGCAAATAGTCTTCAAGGGTCGCCCCATGGAGATCCCATTCCGGTAGTCAAAACACCAGACGACCAGGGCACGCCAGACTGACTGATTTCGACCTTCTTCTAGTGTTCCTTCAGAACCTTTTCGTCCCCCAAGACTGCGGTGTTTTATATTTTGTGTGACTCTGACTTCCTTAGCAAAAGAGACCACGTTGAATTTTTCTCTGGTTTGGAGACGGTTTACATGCGCTTCTTCCAGCTGTAGTAAAAGAGCCCCAGGCCCCACATCCATTCCTTCCCCTTCATTTGCATTTTATGTGTCATAGGTGGATACATTTCACATGCCTTAATTAGGTGATTATCGTATGTGATGGAAATCGTCCTGTCTCGAGGGAAGAGGGCGAAAGAAAAATATTGGCCGAGATGAGAACGGAGGAAGTCAAAAGTCATCAAACGGTTTTCACACGTTGCTTTCTCTATCGATTGGCCGAAAGATGATGGTTGTGGTCCTTCTCCCGGCTTCTCATTACGAAATTATTGATCGTTAAAACCTCATTATGGTTTTGAAAGTGAGGCGCACATTGACGGAGAGGGTGGGAGGGATGGGATGGGATGGATGGGAGGAGTGAGGCTGGGAAGGCTGGAAATGGCCATGCTCAATGTTTGGCCAACGGAAGCTCCTTCCTGGAGGGTCCTGACTCGTTTTGATCCAGGAAAAAGAGTGAGACAAGTGAAGTTAAAAGAAAGTATCATGTACTGTATGTTTGCTCCCTTCCCTTCCTCTCCTCTCCACTCCCCATTTTTTCTTCTTTCTTTCTTTTTTTCTTTCTTTTCTTTCTTTCTTTCTTTCTTTCTTCTTTCTTTCTTTCTTTCTTCTTTCTTCCTTCCTTCCTTCCTTCCCTTCCTTCCTTCCTTCCTTTCTCTCCTCTCTCTCTCTCTTTCTTGTTCTTTCCTCTCTCCCTCCTGCCTTCCTTCTTTCCTTCTTTCCTTCTTCTTTCTTTCTTTCTTTCTTTCTTTCTTTCTTTCTTTCTTTCTTTCTTTTTCTTTCCTCCCTCCCTCCCTCTGACTCTTCCTTCCTTCCTCTTTCTCTCCCATCTCCATTTTCTTTCTTTCTTTCTTTCTTTCTTTTTCTTCTTTTCTTCTCTTTCTTTCTTTCTTTTTTCTTTCTTTTCTTCTTTCTTTCTTTCTTTTCTTTCTTCTTTCTTTCTTTCTTTCTTTCTTTCTCTTCCCTTTCCTCCTCCTGCCCTTCCTTCTTTCCTTCCTTCCTCTTCCTCCCCTCTCCTCTTCCTTCCTTCCTTCCTGCCTTCCTTTTTTTCTTTCTTGTTTTTCTTTCTTTCTTTCCCCCTCTCTCTTTCTTGTTTATTTCTTTCCTCTCTCCTTCCTGCCTTCCTTCTTTCCTTCTTTCTCTCTTTCTTTTCTTTCTTTCTTGTCTTTTTCTTTCCTCCCTCCCTCTGACCTTCCTTCCTTCCTCTTCTCTTTCTCTCCCATCTCCATTTTCTTCTTTCTTTCTTTTCTTTCTTTCTTTTTCTTTCTTTCTTTCTTTCTTTCTTTTTTCTTTCTTTCTTTCTTTCTTTCTTCTTTCTTTCTTTCTCTCTCTCTCTTTCTTGTTTATTTCTTTCCTCCCTCCCTCCTGCCCTTCCTTCTTTCCTTCCTTCCTCTTCCCCCCCTCCTCTTCCTTCCTTCCTTCCTGCCTTCCTTTTTTTCTTTCTTGTTTTTTCTTTCCTTCCTCCCTCTCTCTCTCCCCCCTCCTCCCCCCCCTCCCTTCTTTCCTCCTCCCTTCCTTCCTCTTTCCCCCCCCTCCATTTTCTCTTTCTTTCTTTCTTTTTTCTTTCTTTCTTTCTTTTTCTTTCTTTCTTTATCTTTCTTTTTTCCCACTTTCTTCCTTCTCACCTTCCCTTCTCCTCCCTCCCCCTTCCGCTTCACACACACACACACACACACACACACACACACATATGAACAAGTATCCTTGAAATGATTGAAAGCACAAATACCTTTCTGACATTTTTACTAGTTTTTGCAGCTCTCCTAGGATGGAAACAAAAAAACTCGGTTCTGTGCCATTAATAGAGCAATAGCTATAAATAATGGTGGCCTTCCCAAGTTAAGATCTTTCTTTGCAATGCCGCCCTGTATTTCTTTCTACCAGTTCTCATTTAGTTTTATAAAGCCGATTAGTTCAAGAGTTTCTACAAAGGGGAAAATTTCGGGGAAGTTCTACTGGTGGGAATGTGACAGGGTTACAGGCATTGGTGCTCAGGAGTCATCGTCAAATCATCATCATCATCATCATCAAATCATCATCATCAAAGAGCCGCGGTGGCACAGTGGTTAGAGTGCAGTGGTTAGAATGCAGTACTGCAGGCTATTTTTGCTGACTGCCGGCTGCCAGCAGTTTGGCAGATCGAATCTCACCAGGTTCAAAGTTGACTCAGCCTTCCATCCTTCTGAGGTCGGTAAAATGAGGACCCAGATTGTTGGGGGCAATAGGCTGACCCTGTAAACCGCTTAGAGAGGGCTGCAAAGCATTATGAAGCGGTATATAAGTCTAAGTGCTATTGCTATTGCTATCATCATCATCACCATCATCATTTCTAGGCAACTAACATGCTTTTCGGGTTTGCATACAATCAAGCCATCCTTCAACAATGCTTAAGAGATTACAGACGTAGCAGAAGGAGTGGCAGAACCTGGAGGGCAGAGTCAAAGGAGAGATCAGCCCAGAATCCCTACGTAGTCATAAATCCAACCCACCTTGAGTGCTGTTGACCAATTGATCTAATTCCAAGCAAGTGCCGACGTTAGTTGAGAGAAATTCATGTGCATAGACATGAGTGGCGATAAATCAGTTTAATTGGACCGGATGATTCTCACCTGACATCGGAGCATAGACAGCCAGGCAATTCTCTTGTGAGGGAAAGAGATGGGAGCAGAGAACAATGGAATGGCATAGGGTCTCTTGCTTGATCAAGGGATTAGTCTAGAAGACCTCTAAGGCCCCTTTCAACTCTGTTATTCTATGTTCTAAACAGAGATTACCCTACTGCCCTTGCCATAAAGGTAAAGGCAGGGGTGGGTTCTACTTACCTTTACTACTGGTTCGCAACAGGGCCACGTGCTCTCTCTCTCTCTCTCTTCTGTGCATGCGCAGAAGCATTTTGTTGACGTCGGGGTTAGGGTTAGGGTTAGGGTTAGGGTTAGGGTTAGGGTTAGGGTTAGGGTTAGGGTTAGGGTTAGGGTTAGGGTTAGGGTCCCGCCGGTTTTACTACCGGTGCGAACCAGGGGCAACCCACCACTGGGTAAAGATAAAGGTTACCCCACACATGCGTGCTAGTCATCTAGGGGCTCTAGGGGCGGTGCTCATCTCCGTTTCAAAGCCGAAGAGCCAGCGCTGTCCGAAGACGTCTCCGTGGTCATGTGGTCATGACTCAACACCAAAGACGCATGGAACGCTGTTCCCTTCCCACCAAAGGTGGTCCCTATTTTTCTACTTGCATTTTTTACGTGCTTTCAAACTGCTAGGTTGGCAGAAGCTGGGACAAGTCACGGGAGCTCACCCCGTTACGCAGCACTAGGGACTCGAACCGCTGAACTGCCGACCATTCTGATCGACAAGCTCAGAGTCTTAGCCAATAAGCCACCCCGTCCCCTTGCCATATCTAGAGGCAAAAAGATAAAAAGATAAAGGAATCCCTGTGGATTTTACTCCGGTAGTTGTTGCTGACTCTAGGCGCTGACAACATCTAGAGATGTTGCTGATGCTCATTTCTGTTTCAAAGCCATTGAGCCAGTTTTGTCTGAAGACATTTTCATGGTCATGTGGCTAACATGAGGTCATGGACCACGGTTACCTTCCCACTGAAGTGGTGCCTATTTATCTACTCGCATGCATGCTTTCAAATAGCTAGGTTGGCAGGAGTTGAGGCGAGGATGGGAACTCACCCTATCACGTGGTGCCCGGGTCTCGAACCTCGGCTGCTGGCTTTCCAGTCAACAAGCTCAGCATCTTAGCTGCTGAGCCACCGCACTGCCCAATCTAGAAACAAAGGAAGAGAAATTTGACCAAAAAACAGTATTCCGTACATAAGAGAAAAACAAAAGCTCATTTTTCAAGAGAAGAAAGCTTTCAGAAATTGGAAAGTAGATGTCAGCACAACATTGCTGTCTTTATTATTATTTATTCAATTTGTATAGCTGCCCATATCATCCAAGAAGGGTCTGAGCTGGTCACTGGAGGTAAAAACAAGCCGAAAACCAATATACCAACATATAAAACATATAAACATATAAAAAGATCCATAATGAATTTGAAAATCATAAAATCCCTGATCAGTAGCAGAACTCACCGGAGGGCAGCTCAATAAAGTAAGAATTTCTTCCCATTGCTGGGAGCCCCAGGCAAAGTAGCAGAGACGTGTCTTTTGCAAAAATTTTTCCCTGTATTATTTTTTTCATGTGATCTCAGGATTGTAACAAATTTATCTTTGTTGGGCAATGGTACTCTTTATCAGAGCGTTTTAGGGTTGTTATTGTTTTTAAAGTGAGAGGCAATTTAAGGAAAAGAGGAGGAGGACAAGGAGGAGGGAAGGGAAGGGTGGGAAAAAGAATAGAATAGAATAGAATAGAATAGAATAGAATAGAATAGAATAGAATAGAATAGAATAGAATAGAATAGAATATGAGTTGGAAGGGACCTTGGAGGTCTTCTAGTCCAACCCCCTTCCCAGGCAGGAAACCCTACACCACTTCAGACAAATGGTTATCCAACATCTTCTTAAAAATTTCCAGTGTTGGGGCATTCACAACTTCTGCAGGCAAGTTGTTCCACTTAATAATTGTTCTCACTGTCAGGAAATTTCTCCTTAGTTCTAAATTGCTTCTCTCCTTGATTAATTTCCATCCATTGCTTCTTGTCCTGCCCTCAGGTGCTTTGGAGAATAGCTTGACTCCCTCTTCTTTGTGACAACCCCTGAGATATTGGAAGACTGCTATCATGTCTCCCCTAGTCTTTCTCTTCATCAAACTAGACATACCCAGTTCCTGCAATCGTTCTTCATCTGTTTTAGCTCCCAGTCCCCTAATCCTCTTTGTTGCTCTTCTCTGCACTCTTTCTACAGTCTCAACATCTTTTTTACATCGTGGCGACCAAAACTGAATGCAATATTCCAAGTGTGGCCTTACCAAGACATAATAAAGTGGTATTAACACTTCACCTGATCTTGATTCTATCCCTCTGTTGATGCAGCCCAGAACTGTGTTGGCTTTTTTGGCAGCTGCAGCACACGGCTGGCTCATATTTAAGTGATTGTCCACTAGGACTCCAAGATCCCTCTCACAGTTACTACTATTGAGCAAGGTACCACATATACTGTACCTGTGCATTTGGTTTTTCTTCCGTAAATGTAGAACCTTGCTTTTTTTCACTGTTGAAAGTGGAGAAAGAAGAAAAAGAGGAGGAGGAGGAGGAAGAGAAGAGGAGGAAGGGGAAAGGTGGTGTTGGAAGAAATGTCCATCTGGGTTCAGTTCCAAGTGGGAAGAAAGACACTGGAAACATGTAGACTGCTTGAAAAAATGGTTGAATGGTGGACAGGACCAAATGGTTTGAGGTCCTGGGGAAAAAGAGCACATGTGTGTGTGTGTGTGAGAGAGAGAGAGAGAGGGATTTATACCCTCTCTTGGGCCCCGACTTATAGCTTCCTGTTCCTGTGAAAGAAATGTATTCTGATTGGTTGTCAGACTGCCATGGGGCCATGCAATGGTAACTTTGTAGTATCTTGAGTCCTGAGCTTGGTTGAATCTTGCTGGGTGATGTAATCTCCCCAGGTGCCATGTGGTGAGTTCTTTTGCTAGATGGCTAGATCCTATGATGTCCCGACGGCCACGTCTTTTGTGTTGTAGATAAACTGGCCCAGCCTTCCTGGGGCTATTAGCAAAGGTGGGGGCTGCTTTCCAAGAGCATGTTTCTCCTTTTCTCATCCAGGGAGGTATAATATTCTGCCTTTTTAATATTTCCTAGAATATTTCATTCTTCTGGGAGAGGGGTTGATGCTAACTTCCTACAGTGGCAAGAGTGGGGAAGAGAGGAGGAGGAGGACTAGGAGGAGGACTAGGAGGAGGAGGAGGAGGAGGAGAGGAAAGGTAACAGTGACAAACAGGTGGAGGAGGGGGAGGGGGAGGAGGAGGAGGAGGAGGAAAGAGAACTGGGAGCTGTAAGAAGGACCTGGGGGTTGTGGGTTGTTGACATTTTCTCTAAACAAAGAGTGCTAGAGAATTTGCTTACATGACTGCAGCATTTGTAGAACATAGAACAAAAATATTAGTTCTATATTGTCAACTGTCAAAGAAGCCAACAGAAAACAGCCCAACCGAAGAATCTCTAACAGCGTCTCCACTAACACCGACAGGGCAACACATTAGAATATAAACTGACAGCAAACCTCACTCTTTACTAGCACTGATGGTGTTACCTAGTTGGGTAATGAATCATCTTCAAGAAAACAAGCAAGTTCAGAGACCACCAAGGACCCCTCAGTAATGAGATCAGTTAGGCCATTTGGTTCATCTGCAACTAAGGCAAAATATCTATTTTTCATCTTTTGCCAATGAAATGCAACAATCTCTTGTCTTCCTTGTGTTCTCCTCTCTGCTCCTTCCTTTAATAGAGACTGGTGTAGCAGTGAAGGGGCTGGCCTAGAAACCAGGAAAAGGGTGATTTCTACTCAGGCATGAAAGCCGACTGGGTGACTTTGGGCCAATCACCAGGAGACTGAGAGTTCTAGTCCCACCTTAGGCACAAAAACCATGTGGGTGATTTTTGGCCAATCACTAGGAGACTTGTGACTTCTAGTCCCACTTTAGGCATGAAAATTGGCTTGGAGAATTTGGGCCAATCACTAGGAGACACAGAGTTCTAGTCCCGCCTAAGGCATGAAAGCTAGCTGGGTGACTTTGGGCCCATCACTAGGAGATGGGGAGTTCTAGTTCTGCCTTAGGATGAAAGCTGACTGGGTGATTTTGTGCCAGTCACTTTCTCTTAACCGAACCAAACCTCACAGGGTTTTTTTTTTTTTTTTTTTTAAATTTGATTTATATGCCGCCCTTCTCCGGAGACTCAGGGCGGCTTACAATGCATTAAGCAATAGCCTTCATTCTTTTGTATATTTATACAAAGTCAGCTTATTGCCCCCACAAACTGGGTCCTCAATTTATCTATCTTAGAAAGGATGGAAGGCTGAGTCAACCTTGAGCCTGGCGGGATTCGAACTTACTAATTGCAGATAGCTGGAGTTAAATTACAATGCATTAGTCTGCTGAGCTATCCAGGCTCCTTGTTGTTGCATGGTGGAGGAAGGCGCACTAGGCATGTTCTGTACCTTGAATAATTACAAAGTAATAAAAGCAGGGTAAAACATCTTAGAAAATAAAAACATTTAAAGTGACCTCATGTGCTTCATGAGGATCTCGTTGTGCTAACTTCTTAAATGTTGTGTAATAATATCCCGAGACAGTCAATATCACACACACACACACACAGAGAGGGAAGGTTGAAATTATTTCATTTATTTATCAAATTTAGATGCCGCCTGTCTCATTCTCAGAGCGACTCTGAGCAGTATACAACTAAAATCCAGAAAGTGCAGGGGTGGGATTCTACTGGTTCAGACCGGTTTGGGAGAACCGGTAGTCCCGATGATCAGGTTGGCCCACCCACCTGCCCGTGTGCTCTATTTACCATTATCAACTGGTCCAGAATGCGGCCGCGTGGGTAATTATGGGAGCTGCATGGCGCTCCCGCATAACACCGCTCCTGCGCGAGCTGCACTGGCTCCCAGTGGTCTTCTGGGTGCGCTTCAAAGTGTTGGTTACCACCTTTAAAGCACTCCATGGCATAGGACCCAGTTATCTTCGAGACCGCCTTCTGCCACCGACGGCCTCCCATCGACCCGTCGCTCCCACAGAGAGGGCATCGTCGGGGTGCCATCAGCCAAGCAATGCAGGCTGGTGACCCCCAGGGGGAGGGCCTTCTCTGTGAGGGCTCCTACCCTCTGGAATCAGTTGCCCCCAGAGATAAGGAGAATCCAAGACCTCCGTGCCTTCCGCCGTGCCCTTAAAACCTTCTTTTTCCAACAAGCCGGGCTGGCCTAACAAATCCTTTTAAATGATTTTAAATTCGTTTGTCTTTTTAAATTTTGGGCCAAATTGAGATATTTCCTTTTAATCTGTTCTTAATTTATGTATTATGTGTTTTTACTTGGCTGTACACTGCCCTGAGTCCCTAGGGAGGAGGGCGGTATATAAATTTGAAGTAAAATTAAAAATAAACAAATAAATCTTCTCAGCTGATTGGCGCGGCTCAGCTGTGTTACTCCCAAGTGGTAACACAGAAGGTTAGTATTTGTAAAACTGTGCATGCCCGCACAGCGTGCGATCATCAAACCAGTTGTTAAACCGGCGGCATCCCACCACTGAGAAAGTGTAAAAAAACCATTTTGAAAAACCACGTTATACATTTTTTGTCCGTTGTACAACACAACTGGCTTTTCATTTTTTTTTCTGAAACCAAAGCATTTATACCAGTGATGGCTAACCTTTTTGCCATCACGTGCCAAAAGTGGGGGGAGTGGGGGGGTGTTGTCGCACGCGTGTGTGCCCACACCCATAATTCTATGCACCCCGCTCCCCCATGCTCCCCCGCATTTGGCACACAATGGTACAGTGGGCCCAGTAGGCCCGATTTTCGCCCTCCCCAGGCTCCAGAGCCTTTCTAGGAGCCCAAGGAGGGCAAAAACGGCCTCCCCCCCTCACCCGGAGTCCCTCAGGAGGCAGGAAATAGTCTGTTTCCCTACTTTCGGTGGGCCCAGAAGACCTGAAAATCAGCTGGCGGGTGCGTGTATGCGCGCCGGAGCTGAGCTCACGTGCCCACTGATATGGCTTCACGTGCCACCTGTGGCATGCACACCATATGTTTGCCATCACAAATTTATACCATTATGAATACTTCCAAAGGGAGATGCTGGAAAAAATCAAGCCATAATAAGCTGGATTTATTTTTTATTAGAGCTGGATTTTAAAACTTGAATTGAACAGAGATTTAGCGAGTTTAGTCATGTCCCCTTTTTAGTTCCCCCTCCCCTCTTAATTTATATTACAAATGCAAATGCCATTTATTTGTCAATATTGCAGCCTGCCTTGTATCTAATTAAGAGTCATCACACGTGTACAAGAGGTAAGAGTTGATGAAAAGGCTAATCTTCACAGCTAATAGTTTTGTCAAAAAAGAGAGAAAGAGTGAATTTCTGGTACGGCTTTACAAAGCCTTAGTAAGACCACATTTGGAATATTGCACCCATATTCATCACAATATAACAAAGATGTTGAAACTCTACAAAGAGTGCAGAGAAGAGCAACAAGAATGATTAGGGGGCTGGAGGCTAAAACATAAGAAGAACGGTTACAAGAACTGGGTATGTCTAGTTTGATGAAGAGAAGGACTAGAGGAGACATGATAGCAGTGTTATAGTATCTCAGGGGTTGCCACAAAGAAGAAGGAGTTAAACTATTCTTCAAAGCACCTGAGGGTAGGACAAGAAGCAATGGGTGGAAACCTATCAAGGAGAGAAGCAATTTAGAACTATGGAGAAATTTCCCAATGGTGGTGTCAGCACTCCAAGCTACATTCACTCCAGTGCTGACATAAGGAAGAGAAGAGGACGCTTGACTCTTCACCTACTTATTTTCCCTGAAGATATTATCCCCTAGGAGATGGGATGGGAGGGGGGACATTCCTGTGAGCTGAAGTAGTAGATATGGGGAGAGTGACTTGGAAGATGGCCATTGAGACGCAGAGAATTGGGGAACGGAAAGGGAAGGTTTGGGGTCAGGAAGTCAGTGTTGGCTTCGACATAATCGGGGACAGATTGTCGTGCTCAATAAATGAAAGATTTCGTCAAAGACTATTTGTTTGGAAATGCAATTTATTTGAGACGACATCGTAACCTGACAGGTGGCAGCAATCAACCAATGGAACAATGGTCTTCAGAAGTTGTGGGTGTGAAATTACTGGAGGCTTTCAAAAACATTCTGGACAGCCATTTGTCTGAAATGGTATAGGGTCTCCCAGTGGTGGGTTTTAAAATTGTTTACTACCGGTTCTGTGGGCGTGGCTTTGTGGGCGTGGCTTGGCTTTGTGGGCGTGGCTTGGTGGGCGTGGCAGGGGAAGGATATTGTAAGATCTACATTCCCTCCCCAATCCAGGGGAAGGTTACTGCAAAATCCCCATTTCCTCCCAATCAGCTGGGACTCGGGAGGCAGAGAATAGATTTGGGCTTAGCCCGTCAGAATTTTTACTATCGATTCTGTGGGCGTGGCTTGGTGGACATGGCTTAGTGGGCGTGGCAGGGGAAGGATACTGTAAAATCTTCATTCCCTCCCCAATCCAGGGGAAGGTTACTGCAAAATCCCCATTTCCTCCCGATCAGCTAGGACTCAGGAGGCAGAGAAGAGACGGGGGCTTAGCCAGTCAGAATTTTTACTACCAGTTCTCCAAACCACTCAAAATTTCCGCTACCGGTTCTCCAGAACTGGTCAGAACCTGCTGAAACCCACCTCTGGAGTCTCCTGCTTAAGCAGGGGGCTGGACTAGAAGACCTCGGGAGGCTTACTTGGGAGCCTCGGGAGGCTGGACTCGAAGACCTCGGGAGGCTTAGCCAGTCAGAATTTTTACTATCGATTCTGTGGGCGTGGCTTGGTGGACATGGCTTGGTGGGCGTGTGGCAGCGGAAGGATACTGTAAGATCTCCATTCCCTCCCCAATCCAGGGAAGGTTACTGCAAAATCCCCATTTCCTCCCGATCAGCTGGGACTCGGGAGGCAGAGAATAGATGGGGGCTTAGCCAGTCAGCATTTTTACTATCAGTTTTGTGGGCATGGCTTGGTGGGCGTGGCATGGCTTGGTGGGCATGGCTTGGTGGGCGTGGCATGGCTTGGTGGGCATGGCTTGGTGGGCGTGGCAGGGGAAGGATACTGTAAGATCTTCACTCCCTCCCCAATCTAGGGGAAGGTTACTGCAAAATCCTCATTTCCTCCCAATCAGCTGGGACTCAGGAGGCAGAGAATAGATGGGGGCGGGGCCAGTCAGCATTTTTACTACCGGTTCTCCAAACCACTCAAAATTTCCGCTACCGGTTCTCCAGAACTGGTCAGAACCTGCTGAAACCCACCTCTGAGGTCTCCAGCAGGGGGCTGGACTAGAAGACCTCCAAGGTCCCTTCCATCTCTATTCTGATTGATAATCCATCATTGCTCCAAAGGAAGGAGAAGCGGCTGGGGGTATTTTTTGCAATGTATTCATTTGCACAGGTATGGTGAGATTTCCAGTTCTCCCACCCTTTTCCGCTCTCTCTTTCATATCCCTCAAAGACAAAAGGAAATGAACTCCATGCTTTATTTTAATGCTTCCTTTTATCTCGGAGTTTAATCGTTGTAAAAAAAAAAAAACCTCAAACCCTACGTTTTAAAAGGTCCCGTGGGGTATACAGTCCCATAAAATCTTGTAACGGAGTGACATGCATTA
Source organism: Pantherophis guttatus (assembly GCF_029531705.1). The sequence goes on along the minus strand of NW_026844028.1, from coordinate 100,108,571 downwards.
ATGAAAACCTTTCTCCGAAGTACAGCAGAATGAGATTCTTTTTTTTTATTTTTTTATATTGTAATCATCACAGAGTTGGCCCCAAGGTATTGATTGAATTATACATAACTCTGTTGTGGAGCCATTAAAAAAAAATAAGAAAAAAAATAAAAATGACAGGCAGCTGGTTTCGGAATAAACAACGGAAGCTTACGCTTAAAAAAATGCCATCACTTTTTGTTCCTAAAGCAACTTGTAGAAAAAGAAGCTGGAAGCTGGAGCGAGCGAGCGAGCGAGAGACTAGGTGCGAGAAAAGTAGCTTGAAGCTCAAGTAGGAAATTAATTATAGAATACATGCTGTTGTAATGATATGTCCACAATAGGTTGGAGGCTGTACGCTGAAAGATGGACGGTGTACAGATAGAGTGATCTAGCGACTTAATGCAAGCAAGACGGTTCCTTCATTTGCGCTAGTGATGAGACTCGGGTTTCCCCACTCAGGCGTGGGAATGGAACGAGCTGCCTTAAAATGTTTTATGTGTCCACAAGCGGAGAAAGAGAAGGTTGTACTTTGAGGAGGGGTCATACGTAGGTTTTTGGATGTCCATTATAATCTTAAACGATCGTTGAGTGATCAATCATTCAGGAAGGACCACCTATACATCTATATAGCTGTCTATCTATCCCTCTATCCCTCTGTCTCTATATCTCTATCTCTATTTCTAACTCTGTTTATCAATCATCTATCTATATCAACAATATATCTATATCTACAGTATATCTATAACTGTATCTATCTCTATCTATCTATCTATCTATCTATCTATCTATCGATCGATCGATCTATCTATCTATCTATCTATCTATCTATGTCTCTCTGTCTCTTTGTATCTATCTCTATCTATTTATCTATCATTGTGCCTCTCTCTCTCTCTCTCTCTCTATCTCTCTATCTATCTATCTATCTTTCATTGTCTGTCTGTCTCTTTGTATCTATCTATCTATTTATCTATCTATCTATCATTGTCTCTGTCTGTCTATCATCTATCGTCTATCGTCTATCGTCTATCGTCTATTGTCTATCGTCTATTGTCTATCATCTATCGATCTATCTATCTATCTATATCTATCTATTTATCTATCTATCATCTATCATCTATCAATCATCATCATCTATCTATCTATCTATCTATCTATCTATCTATCTATCTATCTATCTATCTATCTATCATCTATATCTATATCTAATCATATTTCTCTGTGTTCTTTCTGTCTGTCTGTATCTCTATCTATCTATCATCTATCTATCTATCTATTATCTATCTATGTATTTATCTATCTATCTATCTATCTATCTATCTATCTATCTATCTATCTATCATTGTCTGTCTGTTCTGTGTCTGTCTGTCTGCCTGCCTGTCTGTCTGTCACTATCCATCTATCTATCTATCTATCTATCTATCTATCTATCTATCTATCTATCTATCTATCTAAACTCGCTACCATCTATCTATAGTGTCAATCTATTTCTCTCTCTCTCTCTCCATCAATTATCTAATAGTTATCTTTCACTTCTTTTCCTTCTTTACTTTCTTGATTTTATGGTATTACTGTATCTCTTATTCCTTTTCTGTAGTGTCACTTACCCTACAAGGAAACAGCATGATGGGCATGTACATACATATGTTGATCTCTAGGTTAAGCTAACCAAATAGCAATTCAAACAAATGTAAGCCAGGCCAGGGTGCCAGTTAGCGATATCCAATAATACAAATATTAAGAGTGTATGTTGCATTTACCTTGTAATCGCAAAGCATTTCATTCGGTAATTAATTGAATGTGGGGCTGTTCAGAACCCACTGAAGAAGTAAGAAAAAGGGAATAAACCTGTCAATATTGTATCTCTGTCACTGTCAGGTGCAAAGAATCAGGGACATTCATAAGGTCACAGAATAGAAGACTTATTCAGTCTTCTATCCAGGAGCCTGGATAGCTCAACAGACTAACAGCCTGTTATTAACATTCAGCTGTCTGCAATTATTGCATGTTCAAATCTCACCAGGCTCAAGGTTGACTCAGCCTTCCATCCTTTCTAAGGTAGGTAAATTGAGGACCCAGTTTGTGGGGGCAATAAGCTGACTTTGTATAAATATACAAAAGTATGAAGGCTATTGCTTAACGCATTGTAAGCTGCCCTGAGTCTCCGGAGAAGGGCGGCATATAAATCTAATAAAAATAAAAAATAAAAATAAATAAATAAATTATTCCAGCCTATTCACAAGAATCTAGTCAATTAAAGTTCATTGCTAAATTGGCAACAGATATGGGTCAAACAGAATTCAGGAGGGGTTGGACTCGGACAGTTTGTGGTAACTTAATGACTCTAAGCTGATGACGCACTTAACTCCACTCTCACCTCTGCCTGCTCTTCTCTTACAATTACCTATATTTTCCTCCCCAAAACAGTGGTTGATATTGACGTGGTAGCATGATTTGCAGATGGGGACTGCAGCCAAGAAATTAAAAGAGGCTTGCTCCTGGAGAGGAAAGCCATGGCAAATCTAGACAGAATATTAAAAAGTAGAGACATCACCCTGCCAACAAAAGTGCATATAATCAAGGCGATGATTTTCCCAGTTGAAATGGATGGCTGAGAAAGTTGGACCATAAGGAAGGCTGAGAGCCAAAGAATTGAGACCTTTGAACGATGGTGCTGGAGAAGACTCCTGCGAGTCCCTTGGACTGCAAGGCCATCCAACCAGTCAGTCCTAGAGGAGATCAACCCTGACTGCTCTTTAGAAGGCCAGACCCTGAAGATGAAACTCAAATACTTTGGCTACCTAATGAGAAGGAAGGACTCACTGGAGAAGAGCCTAATGCTGGGAACGATGGAGGGCAAAAGAAGAAGGGGACGGCAGAGAACGAGGTGGCTGGATGGAGTCACTGAAGCAGTTGGCATGAGCTTAAATGGACTCCAGAGGATGGTAGAGGACAGGAAGGCCTGGAGGAACATTGTCCATGGGGTTGTGATGGGTCGGACACAACTTCGCAACTTCACAACAACAACAATGGTTTGTAAGCAGCCACATGGTGTGATCAGGCAGTTCAAGTGTAGCGCTATCCCTGAAAGGGCCCTGGAGTCCAGGTTCTCTTGGACCTCTTGGTATGGCTGCTGGTCCAAACTGGTCCGTCGCTCAGGCACCTCTACTGGCCTGGGTCATGTAGTGTCATGATGGTCAGTCTCCTCTCAGAAGGCAGGTCTGGTGGGGTGATGGTCAGTGTTGTCCCAGCTGGTGGATCACATGTTGAGATGATACTCAAATGGTCAGCCTTTCTTCCTCTCTCTCTGTCTCTCTTCCTCCCTCCTTCCCCCCTCTTTCTTCCTCCCTCCCTCTCTCTCCCCCCCTCCCTCCCACCCTCTCTTGAATTGCCTGCTGGGCTCTCCTTCCACCACCTCTGCTTCTTCATGGATTCCTCTGCTTGCCTCACAGAAGCCTCCCCTATCCTATCCTCTCAGGTAGTGGTGAAATTCTTTTTTTTTTTTTTACTATTGGTTCTGTGGGCATGGCTTGGTGGACGTGGTGTGGCTTGGTAGCCATGGCAGGGGAAGGATACTGCAAAATCTCCATTCCCACCCCACTCCAGGGGAAAGATACTGCAAAATCCCCATTCCCTCCCCACTCCAGGGGAAGGATACTGCAAAATCTCCATTCCCACCCCACTCTGGGGCCAGCCAGAGGTGGCATTTGCCGGTTCTCTGAACTACTCAAAATTTCCGCTACCGGTTCGCCAGAACCTGTCATAACCTGCTGGATTTCACCCCTGCTCTTAGGCCTCCTTTTCCCCAGGCATCCCTTCCTATCTTTATCCTCCAGCTTCTCCCCCACCCTCCCAGAAAAACAACCCCTCCTTCCTCCTCTCACACTCCTTCTCTCTCCTCCTCTTCCCGCCAAAACCTCCTCCTCTTATTCCCTTCTCCCCCCTCCCCCCACTACACAAGTTTAGAGTAAGAATGCTCTGACAGATCCTTGGAAAGTTAAGGTCTCTAGTTAAACAAGCTTTGAGATCTTGGCCAGCACTGATGATGTTACCAAGTCGGTGGAACGAAACGTCTGCAAGAAAGCAACCAAGCTCCGAGGGGTCAGACCCAGCCCAAGAATGGCATATAACAATCCAGCCAAAGCTCAGCTCTTTATTGGCTTTATATCCAGTAGACAGAATCTTGCCAGACTAAAGGCCGAACCTCCTAACCTAATAGAGATTCTAGGGAATGGCTAGCCTAACTCTCTTCCTCTGTCTCCACTACAGTTCCAGGCTGTTCTGCCTCTTCTTTCTCTCTCTCTCTCTCCCTCCCTCCCCCCCTCTCTCTCACACACACATACACACACACTCTCTCTCTCCCTCCCTCCCCCCCTCTCTCTCTCTCACACACACACACCTCTCTCTCCCTCCCTCTCTCTCTCTCACAGACACACGCACACACATACACACCCACTCTCTCTCTCCCTCCCTCCCTCTCCCTCTCCATCCCTCCCCCCTCTCTCTCTCACACACACACATACACACACACACTCTCTCTCTCTCCCTCCCTCCCTCTCTCTCTCTCTCTCACACACACATACACACTCTCTCTCTCCCTCCCTCCCTCCCTCCCTCTCTCTCTCTCTCACACACACACACACCCTCTCTCTCCCTCCTTCCCTCTCCCTCTCTCTCTCTCACACACACATACACACACTCTCTCTCTCCCTCCCTCCTTCCCTCTCCCTCTCCCTCTCCCTCCCTCCTGCTCCCTCCCTCCCTCCCTCCTGCTCTCTCTCTCTCTCTCACACTCTCTCTCTCTCTCTCACTCTCTCTCTCTCTCTCTCTCTCTCTCTCTCTCTCTCTCCTTGGGATGTGCTTTTTTCTTCCAGAGAAACTTCATTGTGGTCCATTATACCACCTCACCCTCTGTAGGCACCATCGCTCTGTAGGAAGTTAGCACCCACCCCTCTCCTAGAAAAACGAAATATTCTAGGAAATATTAAAAAGGCAGAATATTATACCTCCCTGGATGAGAAATGGAGAAACATGTTTTTTTAAAGCAGGAAGCAGACTCACTTTTAATAGCCCCCACACTCTCAATAGCCCACAGCAGATGTCAGCGCTTAAGAGATGAAGAGATAGCTAGGTCTATTCATAAGCAAATGCCCTCACCCAACATCCAACAAAGGTAGGATTAGCCATCAGCCATAATAGGAATCGCCCAAAACCCTCTTCATTACATCATCACCCACCAAGATTCAACCAAGCCTGGGACTCAAAAGACAACCTACAAAGTTACCCCTGCATGGCCCCATGGGAGTCTGACAACCAATCAGAATACAAGCTCAAATTCAAAGCCCAACAGAGGGTATAAATCTCTCTCTCTCTCTCTCTCTCACCCATGTGCTTTTTTGCCCAGGACCTCAAAACCATGTGGTCCTGTCCAGTGGTGGGATTCAAATAATTTAACAACCGGTTCTCTGCCCTGATGATTTCTTCCAACAACCAGTTCACCAAACTGCTCAGAAAATTAACAACCGGTTCTCCCGAAGTGGTGCGAACTGGCTGAACCCGACCACTGGTCCCGTCCACCATGAAATCATCTTCTCAAGCGGTCTCCATGTTTCTAGTTTCTTTCTCCCCATTTGGAACTGAACCCAGATGGACATTTCTTCCAACAGCTCACAGAGAGCTCCAAAGAACTCCACATGGTAAAAATCCTTTAGGGACAGAATTAAGGGACTAAAAATATCAGCCGAGACAGAAACCTCTAGCACTTTGTGGGAACATCTATGGATCATCTGAATTTTTGGAACTCATAATCTCTAAGGAACACCAGAGGATGTTACTGATCTCAGGTAAATGATTTTAAGCTGTGAGCGCCAAGGATTTACTGAGTACAAGTGCTTGTCAAGTGTAATAGCAGAATTTTTGTCTTCTCAGGAACAATAATTTCCTCTTGAGTAGATAATCCTGTCCAATATATCCTTCTAAGCCACCTGACATGCTTCTACCTCTCTAATTTTCACTTATCAACACAGCAGGATAAATGCTTTTCTGAGCTTGGTGTTGAAATTTCAGCATCCAAGGAGTTCTCATATGTCAGGAAAGGTGGATGTGGGTTCTTCTATGACTATGATTCTAGGGTCTGGCCATCCCAGTTGCTCCTGTGAGATTCTGGGAAAAATCTCCCAATCAGAGGTGGTATTCAGCCGGTTTGTGCCGGTTCATACCAGTTCGTGCGAACCGTTTGCGGAGATCACGCACCCCAGCTCTATGACATCCTATTTAGGGACGTTTTCAAGGCTGGGTGCACGCGCGGAAGGCACTGAGCGAGCAAAGCGCATGCACGAAAGTGCGCATGGGTGTGAAGCGAGCGTGCATGCGCGCACTGAACTGCTGGTAACAATATTGGAAACCCACCGCTGCTCCCAATAAGTTCCTTTTTCTCAGATGAAAATTTAAGATAGCCATGATCTCAAAAGCTTCTGCTATCACTTTTATTTCCAGTAATGAACTATAGTCCTATGGTTTCCCCATGTTGGCCACCAATATCTGGATGATCAATAGATGGCGTTTCCTATAACTTTTCACTGCCTTATGTTCATTTTCTGGATATTGGCAGCCCAGGTTTAATAATCCTAATATCATCCATTTGTCTGCTAATATGTGTGGCAAAGGTTTTGTAACTTGAGACGTTCTTCCATAAGCCACCATTTTGTAAGCATTCCTACCACTTGCTTGTAAAATTCCAAGTCCTAAAGACCTTTCCACTTCAAACATCTAGCAAACATCAAGACTTTTAAAGAGAAGGATCCTCCTCCTCCTCCTCCTCCTCCTCCTCCTCCTCCTCCTCCTCCTCCTCCTCCTCCTCCTCCTCCTCCTCCTCTGCAGTAAAGAAAAGATTGGTCTAAAACTAACCTAGCTCTGTTAGACTTAGCTCAGTATTTGGCTCCTGCTACTATTGTGTTCATCATGATAATCAGCCCTTCTCCTTCTCCTTCTCCTTCTCCTTCTCCTTCTCCTTCTCCTTCTCCTTCTCCTTCTCCTTCTCCCAGCCAAGCAGACATGGTACATAATGAAGCATCATAATTTCACCTTTATTTTATACAAACCATGGGTAAAAGAACAACCAGGAATGCTGGTTGGTATCAAGAAACCAAGTCAGTGAGTTTTGACCCCTGAAGAAAAATGATCTCAGGATTGTCCCAACTTCTTCCGTGAGCATCCCCTCCCCACAAGAAATCATTATTTCTCAGCCCTCCCCGCCAAACAAAATCTTCCTACCTTTTATGTTTACATTTCAAGCGAAAAAACAACGGAAGTTGACAGACAAAATGCGGCTTCTTATGAAACAGAATATAATCAGACTAACCCTCTGGACTTCCTTTCATTCATGTTAATAACTTGATATATGGAACTCTGCCAAAATTTTACCCCAAATGGCATTTAAACTTTCAATCTATAAGCAGAGATTGGCTGCGGAGCTCATTTAATTTCCTCCTCTAATTTGTAACCAGAGTTTGATTTACTAAATGCCAGCGTGGGTAAGAAAAGCCTCAGGTAAGTGGTGACCTTCTTATTAGCGAAATAGAATAACTTTACTGGATTTAGCATTCATAGATCTATAAAAATTCAGTTGCAAAGAGGCTTTCCTGTTCCTTGTTCCTTTTTAAAGCACCTTATAGCTGAACAAAATTACAGAATTATTAGGGTTTTTTTTTTCCCCCTGGGGTCAATGGCAAACAAACAACAATGGAGCAACTTTAATTTTAAATTAATCCATGCGACTAATTTGTTGCACGTCGCCTAGAGTTGCTTGGATGATGTTGGGGGAGGGGGGGAGGAAAGGAGGGGCGAGTGGGTAGCTTATAAATTGATTAATTAAATAATCAATCTTCAAATCCTATCCCAGCGATAGTACGCGGTCCGCCCGCTCCAACCAGAAAGGTATTTCCAGCACGCTACCAGCAGGAGAAACAGGAAATCAATCCATCTTGCAGCTTGATGAAAAGATTACGCTTTTGAAATTTGTTTCAAAGTGGCAACGATGGTGATCGTGAAGGGCGCACACTGAATAAACAAGTGTATCAGTCAAGAAATAAAATACACCTTTTGGGGTTTTGTTCTCCCGAGGTCCAAGGCTTATTGAGTTACGAGATAGCTAAGGGCGATGCCGGACTGACCTCTGTTTCATTCCACATTTTTTATTAAATGTTCAGAGAAAAAAAAAGACAAGAATTCCTTCAGTGGTATACACTTACTTTCCCCACTGGTTCGTTTCGCTCACACATGCCCTGTCCAGCTTCCGTGCTTGCACTTTGCGGGTGCGTGCACCATCCGTGCATGCGCCCGGCCTCAAAAACATGCCTAAATAGGATGGCATAGAGCCGGGGCGAATGGACGGTTGGGCAGGCCCACCCACGATTTCCGCTACCGGTTTGGGCAAACCAGTCTGAACCAGTGGTGAAATCCAAATTTTTTTTTACTACCGGTTCTTTGGGCATGGCTTGGTGGGTGTGGCTTGGTGGGCGTGGCAGGGGAAAGATACTGCAAAATCTCCATTCCCTTCCCACTCCAGGGGAAGGATACTGCAAAATTCCCATTCCCTCCCCACTCCAGGGGAAGGATACTGCAAAATCCCCATTCCCTCTCCATTCTAGGGGAAGGATACTGCAAAATCTCCATTCCCTCCCCACTCCTGGGGGGAAGGATACTGCAAAATCCCCATTCCCGCCCCAATACAGGGGAAGGATACTGCAAAATCCCCATTCCCTCCCCACTCCTGGGGGAAGGATACTGCAAAATCTCCATTCCCACTCCACTCCAGGAGAAGGATACTGCAAAATCTCCATTCCCTCCCCACTCCTGGGGGAAGGATACTGCAAAATCTCCATTCCCACCCCACTCCAGGGGAAGGATACTGCAAAATCCCCATTCACTCCCCACTTCTGGGGGAAGGATACTGCAAAATCCCCATTCCCACCCCACTCTGGGGCCAGCCAGAGGTGGTATTTGCCGGTTCTCCAAACTACTCAAAATTTCTGCTACCGGTTCTCCAGAACCTGTTGAAACCTGCTGGATTTCACCCCTGGTCTGAACTGGCTGAATACCACATCTATTCAGTGGGTCTTTTCAGAATTGCCAGTGAAATTTCATAGTGGTGGAAACCTGTGTAAGAAGGGGAAAACATTATGCTGCCAATAATTCTCTTCTCCTTTCTGACAATGTGCCTACGGATAGAAGAGATTATATGTAGCTCAGGGTTGAGCTGTGGGGACCTTGGTGCTCTCTGAGCTCGGTGGTTTTCTTGCAGATGTTTCATTACCCAACTGAGTAACATCATCAGTGCCAATGTGGAATGTTAGAAGGGAGTGGCAAACATTCTGTGTTGTTAATTTATCAGATCTTAGGACGTAGGCAGAAATAGGACAATCTGATTTAAATTCCAGGGGGCTGTTCTCTCAAGTAGGAATGATAAATGTCTAAGCTTAATAGAATAACAGAGAGAATAGAGTAGAGTAGAGAAGGGTAGGGTAGGGTAGGGTAAGGTAAGGTAAGGTAGGGTAGGGTAGGGTAGGGTAGGGTAGGGTAGGGTAGAATAGGGTAGGGTAGGGTAGGGTAGGGTAAGGTAGGGGAGGGGAGGGGAGAGGAGAGGAGAGGAGAGGAGAGGAGAGGAGAAGAGTAACAGAGTTGGAAGGGACCTTAGAAGTCTTCTAGTCCAACCTCCTGCTCAAGCAAGAGACCCTATGTAATATCAGACAAATGGTTGTCCCATCTCTTCTTAAAAACCTCCAGTGTTGGAACACCCACAATTTCTGGTGGCAAGTCGTTCCACCGATTAATTATTCTCATTGCCAGGAAATTTCTCCTTAGTTCTAGCTTGCTTCTTTCTTGATTAGTTTCCATCCATTGCTTCTTATCCTGCCTTAAGGTGCTTTGGAGAATAGATTTGGAGAATATTGCCTGCAGAAGTTGTGGGTGCTCCATCATTGGAGGATTTTAAGAAGAGATTGGACAACCGGTTGTCTGGAATGGTATAGGTTCTCCTGCTTGGGCAGGGGTTGGACTAGAAGACCTCCAAAGTCCCTTCCAACTCAGTTTATTCTGTAAATCTGTAATTTTGTAAGCTATTCACATGCATCTTTGATGTTTAGCACAATTGCACATTTAAGCATTCTGTAGCAACTTTATAAGAATTTCGCTGCAAATGCTCCTTTCTTTGGGGAGAAATAATCCTGAGAGTAATCCCTTTTGCATCAAACTGGAGGATTACATAGATATTTTTCATCCAGAAGTTAAAATTGCCATATAGCCCATTCTTGAACAATTGGATTCTTCAGAGCTGGTAAAGATATCTAGAGGAGCTTTCAATCCATAGTCTATTTTTTTTTTTCCCTTGAGTGGGTCTTTTCAGAATCACCAGTGAAATTTCATAGTGGTGGAAACCTGTGTAAGAAGGGAAAAAAATTACGCTGATGCTCTACAGTCCAGCAAAACATGACTTTGGGGCTTGCAGTATAATGAAATGTGTTTTCTGGTGTAAATGTTATCTGTCTGCTCCACTTAATCTCGCTGCTCTTTCTGGTACCGGTTCAAAGTTCCAATCTCACATTCAATAAGAAGAGCGAATAACTTCAGAATTGCTTTTTACCCACCGCAGCGACAGTAACAGTAAGTGAAGCTTGACTCTTGATAATCTCACTGATGGGTCCACCATGGCAATAATAACTGAATAATATCAGGTTTTTATCAGGTTCGCCTGATACGCCAGTTGCGCCCCTTTCTAGATCGGGACTCCCTACGCACAGTCACTCAGGCACTTGTCACTTCCCGCCTGGACTACTGCAACGCTCTCTACATGGGGCTCCCCCTGGGGTGCACCCGGAGGCTCCAGCTGGTCCAGAATGCGGCCGCGCGGGGGATTATGGGGGCGACGAGGCGCTCCCATGTGACACCTCTCCTGCGCGAGCTGCACTGGCTCCCGGTAGTCTTCCGGGTGCGCTTCAAGGTGTTGGTGACCACCTTTAAAGCGCTCCATGGCTTAGGGCTGGGATACCTACGAGACCGCCTTCTGCCACCAATAGCCTCCCACCGGCCAGTACGCTCGCACAGAGTGGGCCTCCTCAGGGTGCCGTCCGCCAGACAATGTCGGCTGGCGACCCCCAGGGGGAGAGCCTTCTCTGTGACGGCGCCCACCCTCTGGAATAACCTTCCCCCGGAGTTACGTATAATAACAGACCTCCGGATTTTTCGTCGGGCCCTGAAAACTTATTTATTTCAACTAGCTGGGCTGGCTTGAGCTAAATTTTAAATTGGTTTTAAATTGGGTTGTTTTAATTTACGGCCAGAATATCTAATTATTTTAATACTGTTTTTTAAATTTTGTATGCTTTGTTTTTACTTAGGCTGTGCACCGCCCTGAGTCCTATTTGGAGAAGGGCGGTATAGAAATTTAAACAAATAAATAAATAAATAAATAAATAAATAAATAAATAAATAAATAAAGAGAAAAGTCTCACCCTATAGGGCAAGGGTGGGTGGGTGGGGCGAGTGACCAGAAGGGGGCGAGCAGCTAGAAGGGGTGAGCGGCAAGCAGGTGTGGGGGGCGGGCATGGGGAGGGCCAACCAGCGGTGGTTTTTGGCCAGTTCGGTGAACCAATTCAAATTGTCCCTACCGGTTCACCGAACCGGTCCAAGCGGTCAAATTTTACCCCTGCTGTCACATTTTTTATTAAATGTTCCCCTTTAAGGTAGTTCCCAGGAGGGAGGGGTCCGGGGGGGACCATAAAGTGAGCAGCAGCTTCGCTGTGAACGGAGGGAGAAAAGTTCACCTTATAGGGCAAGGGTGGGTGGGCGGGGCGAGTGGCCGGAAGGGGGCGAGCAGCTGGAAGGGGTGAGCGGCGAGCAGGTGTGGGGGCGGGCATGGGATAGGGCCAACCAGGGATGGTTTTTGCCAGTTCTGTGAACCAATTCAATATTGTCCCTGCCCGGTTCGCCCGAGCCAATCGAATTTCACCCTTGCTGTCCAACATTAAAAACCATCTTTCCAATCAGCCGCCATGTTTCCAGTCTCTTTCTCCCCACTTGGAACTGAATCCAGAAGGACATTTCTTCCAACAGTTAATGGCAACATGTTATTACAGATACCTTTCCAGCCCCTTCCATAGCAAATGTGCTCTTTATTTCCAGCTTAAAGGATCCCCCTGCTTTGATAGGTAATGTATGTATGCAGTTCCATAAATAAATCATTGGTAATAAGTAAACAAGACGAGACCCATTATGTGCAGAGAGAGAGAGAGAGAGTGAGAGCTACGTGGATTTTGGCATTAGTCAGGAATACAAGAGACTGTAGCTTGTTCAACTACAAAGAAAACCCCTTTGCAATAATTCATAGGATGTGATACAGACTTTCATAGAGGTTCGGTTTATTACGGAACAGTATTTTATAGGAAGAAAGGATAAATATCTCTCTGTATTTCAGCTGGGCATTTCCTTCAGGCCCAGTTTCCATCTCAACCACGACTGAAAAAGAGATTGGCGTTGAGGTCAATGCAATTAGTCTCCCCAAAATGTTTATATACAAGTTGTTCCTAGTGTTGTCTCACAAAGTCTCCGTACCAGCAGTGGTGGGTTGCCCCTGGTTCGCATCGGTTCTATAGAACCGGTAGTAAAACCGGCGGGAGGCGCTCGCCCCACTGACCTGATGTCATTAAAACGCTTCTGTGCATGCGCAGAACAGTGCACGCACACCCACGGGTCCCGCTACAAACCGGTAGTAAAGGTAAGTAGAACCCACCCTGTGTACCAGGATAGAAGTCTACACAAAAGGACCAGGAGTGGGATTTCACTTACTTTTCCCTACCGGTTCGCAAATGTGAGCGCATCCATGCGTCCGTCCCACGCATGAACCCAGCCTTCCGGGCATGTGCTTTTGCTGAAGCGTGTGCCTTCTGTGCATGCATGCACAGGCCTTAAAAACATGCCTAAATAAAATGGCATAGAGCCGGAGCGGGGGGCAGGCGGAGGGCTGGGGCCACACCCACGATTTTCCGCGCTACCGGTTCGGGAAAAACCGTTCCGAACCGGCTGAATACCACCTCTGAAAAGGACGTTTCCATATGTGAGGAGTGTTGGAAGAAATATCCATCTTCTTGTTCAGTTCCAAGTGGGAGAAAAAAGGCACTGGAGACAAAATGGAGGCTGGAGGCTGATTGGAAAGAGAGTTTATGGATGAAGCAAAACCACATGGGCAGCTTGACCGCACGGAGTTGAGAGTTGGGTGACTTTTATAGCCTCTCTGGGCTCTGTATTTGAGCTTCCTGTTCCCTGTTGCTAAGAACATGTATTCTATAGGCTATTGTCAGGGTCTTGGAGGTCTTCTAGTCCAACCCCCTGCCCAAGTAGGAGACTCTATACCCTTTCAGACAAATGGCTGTCACTGTCTCTTCTTAAAAACCTCCAGTGTTGGAGCACCCACAACTTCTGGAGGCAAGCTGTTCCACTGGCTAATTGTTGTAACTGTTGGGAAATTTCTACTTAGTTCTAGGTTGCTTCACGCCTTGATTAGATAATATTAAGCATGCTTAATTCTGGAAGAATGGAAAGATGAAAGATGGAATGCATATTTCACTTTTCTATCAGGTGCAGGTTTACACACAACTGAACTGTTAAATGCTGAATCAATGTCACTAAATCATAGCATGTGATCTAGCAACTTCCTTCCTTCCTTCCTTCCTTCCTTCCTTCCTTCCTTCCTTCCTTCCTTCCTTCCTTCCTTATTTTCCTTCTGATCTCTCCTCCTTTTCTATCCCTAGCCTAGCCTGGCCTATCTTCTTCTTATTTCCTTCCTTCCTTCTTCCCTTCCTTCCTTCCTTCCTTCCTTCCTTCCTTACTTCCTATTCTCCTCTCCTCCTTTTCTCTCCTAGCCTAGCCTGGCCTATCTTCTCTTATTTCCTTCCTTCCTTCCTTCCTTCCTTCCTTCCTTCCTTCCTTCCTTCTTCTTCCTTCCTTCCTTCCTTCTATTTCTTCTCCTCTCCTCCTTTTCTATCCCTAGCTTGGCCTGCCTATCTTCTCTTATTTCCTTCCTTCCTTCCTTCCTTCCTTCCTTCCTTCCTTCCTTCCTTCCTTCCCTCCTCCCTCCCTCCCTCCCTCCCTCCCTCCCTCTTCCTTCCTTCCTATTTTCTTCTCCTCTGCTCCTTTTCTATCCTAGCCTAGCCTGGCCTATCTTCTCTGATTTCTTCCTTCCTTCCTTCCTTCTTCCTTCTTTCTCCTTCCTTCCTTCTTCTTCCTTCCTTCCTTCCTTCCTTCCTCCTTGATTAGTTTCCACCCATTGTTTCTTGTCCTGCCCTCAGGTGTTTTGGAGAATAGCTTGACTCCCTCTTCTTTGTGGCAGCCCTGAGATACTGGAACACTGCTATCATGTCACTCCTAGTCCTTTTTTTCATTAAACTAGACATGCCCAATTCCGGCAACCGTTCTTTAGAAGATCGCGAAGCTATGGAATGACTAACCTTGAACCAGCATTAACTGCTGGCATTTGCAAAGCTGCGAAAACATCACTCTGGAGCTCAGATTCGCTTTGCTCCTTTGTCTAATGCTCTGCCCGTCATTCTGCATTCTGTCTGCGAAAAGCGATTCACGTTGCAAAGTGTCGAGCTAAGTGGACACGTATGAATGCAAATGTAGGCCAGAATTTGTAAGAAACGACATTGGCATGGATGAGGCCGAAAAGAGGTCTTGCTGTGATTAATGTTTCGGTAATGAGTCCTGCAGAAATTCATATCCATTTGTCACTTACAATAAAGTGCTGTCGATTAATCTCTGGCTGTTTTTCTCTCCTCAGTTTGTCAACAGAAGGAGGGGCTGAGACTGAACCAGACATGGATCGGCGAACCACCATGGGGGGTGGGGGGTGGTGACTTTGGTATCCCCACTACTCCACTGTTTGGGTGGTCTGAGCCTGTTGACCTCTCCTGAATTACTCAGTGGGTAAATGGGTCTAGAAGTGCCTAAGTGCTTCTTCTTTTTATTTGATTTATGTGCCGCCTCCTTCTCCTGAGACTCAGGCGGCTTACAATGCGTTAAGCAATAGCCTTCATATTTTGTATATTTTTACACAAAGTCAGCTTATTGCCCCCACAAACTGGGTCTCATTTCACCTACCTTAGAAAGGATGGAAGGCTGAGTCAACCTTGAGCCTTGGAGAGATTCGAACCAGCAGAAATTGCAGGCAGCTGTGTTAATAACAGGGTGCACTAAACCCTGTACTATCAAGGCTCTTTTTTCAGAGCTTTAGGTAAAGGTAATGGTTCCCCTCGCACATATGTGCTAGTTGTTCCTGACTCTAGGGGGCAGTGCTCATCTCTGTTTCAAAGGCGAAGAGCCAGCCTGTCCGAAGACGTCTCTGTGGTCATATGGCCAGTTTTACTACCGGTGGTGAACCAGGGGCAACCCACCACTGGGTAAAGGTAAAGGTTACCCCACACATGCGTTACCGGCTCTAGGGGGCGGTGCTCATCTCCGTTTCAAAGCCGAAGAGCCAGCGCTGTCGAAGACGTCTCCGTCATCATATGGCCAGGATGACTCAACGCCAAAGGTGCACAGAACGCTGTTACCTTCCCACCAAAGGTGGTCCCTATTTTTCTACTTGCATTTTTACATGCTTTCGAACTGCTAGGTTGGCAAAGCTGGGACAAGTCACGGGAGCTCACCCCGTTATGCGGCACCAGGGATTCGAACCGCTGAACTGCTGACCTTTCGATCGACAAGCTCAGCATCTTAGCCACTGAGCCACTGCGAACTTTAGGAGAAAGATTTTTTTTAAAAAAAGGAGCCAAAAGGAGCAAGAGAAATCTTACGACTCGACAGAATGGCAATGCGATTCTAATTTGACTTGTGCATTGGTGATGCAGACTTTCTCGATGGCTCTTTATCTTGACAAATACAGCGATGGGTGCCGAAATAATAGGGTGTAAATCTATGCGCTGCCACAGATCATAAAAAATGAGAAGCGAGACAGGATGATTGCCTTGCGCTCCCTTGTCTGCATAGATCTGTTTCAACGACGCTGTCATTGGCAGAGTGAGTTCTCGTCTTCTGTCAGAGCTCGGCTCTTTGGTTTCAGATAATAACAGAATAACAGAGTTGGGAGGGACCTTGTAGGTCTTTTAGTGCAAACCCCCCACCCAAGCAGGAGACCCTACACCCTTTCTGACAGATGGCAGTCCAGTCTCTTCTTGAAAGCCTCAGTGATGAAGCTCCCACAACTTCCGAATGCAACTTCTGTTCCATTGGTAGATGGTTTCTCCCTGTCAGAAAATTTCTTCCTTATTTCCAGGTTGAATCTCTCCTTGTTCAGTTTCCATCCATTATTCCTTGTCTGGCCTTCAGGTGCTTTGGAAAATAGCTTGACCCCTCCTCCTCTGTGGCAGCCCCTCAAATATTGGAAGACTGCTATCATGTCTCCCCTGGTCCTTCTGTTCACTAGACTAGCCATGCCCAGTTCCTGCAACCGTTTGTCGTATGTTTTTAACCTCCAGTCCCCTAATCATCCTGGTTGCTCTTCTCTGCGCTTTTTCTAGAGTTTCAACATCTTCTTTATAGTGTAATGACCAAAACAGGATGTAGTATTCTAGGTGTGGTCTTACTAAGGCTTTATAGAGTGGTATTAGTACCTCACATGATCTTGATTGAATCCCTCTGTTAAGGCAATTTAGGATTGCATTGGCTTTTTTGGCTGCCGCTTCACACTGTTAGGTCATATTTAATTGGTTGTCCACTAAGACTTTAAGATCCTCTCACACACTGCTATTAAGCTTGGTTTCTCCCAATCTATATGTGCACTTTTGGTTTTTCTTGCCTAAGTGTAAGACTTTTCTCTACATTGAATTTCATTTTTTAAGTTAGGGCCGGTCAAGAACCATCTGGATCTTGAGCCTACCATCTGGGGTGTTGGCTCTTGTAATTCTTTCACCCTAGATGGCTGGAATGAAGGCGACATCTCCTTAATCACATTTCAAAAAGAGCCTGGTGGCACAGCAGACTAATAGCCTGTTATTAACATTCAGCTGCCTGAAATTACTGCAAGTTCGAATCTCACCAGGCTCAAGGTTGACTCAGCCTTCCATCCTTTCTAAGGTAGGTAAATTGAGGACCCAGTTTGTGGGGGGAATAAACTGACTTTGTATAAATATACAAAAGAATGAAGGCTATTGCTTAATGCATTGTAAGCCGCCTGAGTCTCCGGAGAAGGGCGGCATATAAATCAAATAAAAAAAAAAAATGATTCCCGGGCTTCCATATTTGTGGTGGAAACCTGATAGACTAGGAGGGAAGGAGCTTGTTTTGTTCCAAGAGTGATTTGGGAAAGTGGATTCTTCTGTGAAGCTTTCTGGATCATTCTATGAAGCTTTGTGGATTCTTCCATGAGTCTGTAGATCCTTCTAGGAGTTCTTGTGGATCTTTCTATGAAACTGGATTCTTCTAAGAATCTTTATATGTTGTTCTATGAACCTTTGTGGATTCTTTTATGGAACTGTGGATTCTTCTATGAATTTTTGTGGATTCTTTTTGGAACTGTGGATTCTTCTATGAATTTCTGTGGATTTTTCTACGAGTCTGTAGATGTATGAATCTTTGTGGATCTTTCTACTGCAGATTCTTCTATGAATCTTTGCAGCTCATTCTTTGAATCCTTGTGGACTCTTCAGTTACTCTTTGTGGATCTTTCTATGAAACTTTGTGGATCATTCTGTGAAACTGTGGATTCTTCCATTAATTTTTGTGAATCGTTCCATGAATCTTTCAGGATTCCTCAATGCATCTTTGTGGCTCCTTCTGTGAATCTTTGTGGATTCTTCTATGTGGATCCTTTTATGAACCTTTGTGGACCATTCTATGAAATTATGGATTCTTCCATTAATCTTTGTGGATTGTTCTATAATTTTTTTATGGATCATTCCAAGAATCTTTGCGGATACTTCTATGAATCTCTATGTATTCTTCTATGAGTCTGTGGATCCTTCTATGAATATTTGTGGATTGTTCTATGTGGATTCTTCTATGAATCTTAGTGGATTCATCAACAATCTGGAGCCTAGCTGTCCACCAATCCTGTGTTTTCTAAATCTACCAAAATGAGCATTTCAAAGCTACTTGGAGGTTAGGCTCTCATTTACTTCTTATAAAACCAGGGGTGATATTAACTTTTTTTCCTACCGGTTCGCAAATGTGAGCGCGTCCATGCACCCGTCCACGCATGAACCTGGGCTTCCGTGCATGTGCTTTGCTGGCACCCACGCCTTTTGTGCATACGCCCAGCCACAAAAATGTGCGTAAATAGGATGGCATAGAGCTGGGGCGGGTGGGTGGGGCCACCCGTGATTTCCGCTACAGGTTCGGGCGAACCAGTCCGAACTGGCTGAATGCCATTCTCTGTATAAAACCAAAGAAAAATATATTATTTGATACTAAGCAAAACATGTTTCAGACTGATGCTTACCCAGAACAAAATATATATATATATGTTTTCTGAGGTTTTCGCGGGTGTTTGTATGTAGGTCTTTGGTTATTTGGGTTTTCTCCCGCGTAAAATTGGAGGTTTCTTGGCGACGTTTCGACGAAGTCTCATTCGTCATCTTCAGGCTGGTGTTCTCGGCTTCGTGCTCCTGGAAGCACATACATACATACATACATACATACATATACATACACACACACACACACACACACACACACATATATATGGGTTAAAAATGAGATATATCAGAAAGCTTTATTCATTCCCAACTGAACAGAAGGTTTTTAAAGGGGTTGAGGATTATATCAGGAAGTCTCTATTTACAAATATCTCTCATTTGTCCCATCGGCAACCCTGAGGACAGCAATCAGATTAATCTAGAGTTGTTGAAAGGACAACTGAAATAGCACACCACAGCAACAGCACACAGAGAAAAGTGTTGATAGGTTTTTGATTTTTTGATTAGCCAAATGTCAAAGCCATCGCAAAGCCTTAAAAGTGGGTACCAAACGAAGGACATCAGTGAATTTCTGGTGCCTTCTCCATTCTTGGCAGCTGAATTTTGCAACCATCGTATTATCTCGAGTTTGTCTCTCTGGTGTGCTTAGTTGAAAGATATTAAAATTGCTCCCAATAAAATAAATCGCAGAGCCATTTTTCAAATACTTCCAAGCAATAAACTGACTGAATAAATATGCTCCAAAGGCCTCTCTTCTCTTTTTTCTCTCTCTCTCCTTCTCTCTCTTTCTCCTTCTCTCTCCCTCCATCTCTCTCCTTCTTTCCCTCTCCCTCTCTCCTTCTCTCTCCCTCTTCCTCTCTCTCACCCCCTCTCTCCTTCTCTCTCTCCCTCCCTCCCTCTCTCCTGCTCTCTCTCTCCCCTTCTCTCTCTCCTTCTCTCTCTCCTCCCTCCCTCTCTCCTGCTTCTCTCCCTCTCCCTCACCTCTCTTTCTTTCTCCTTCTCTCTCTCTTCCTCCCTCTCTCTCCTTCTTTCCTTCTCCCTCTCCCTCTCTCCTTCTCTCCCTCTCTCCTGCTTCTCTCTCTCCCTCTTCTCTTTCTCCTTCTCTCTCTCCCTCTTCTCTCTCTCCTTCTCCCTCTCTCCCTCTCTCTCTCTGTCAGCATAATGTAGCTTTTCATGGAGTATTTAACTCTCACTAACTATCATAAAGTCATTTTTAAAAAATACTTTCCCACTTCCCCGATTCCCCACATTTAGAAGGGAACGGCACAACAGAAGAAAAACTGTGCGGGCCACAGAAAGTGAGGCCGAAATGGGTTACCTTGAACTAGCTTGTCAGTCATCCCTATCCACAAGTCCGTTATCTTAAAACGGGCTGAATTTTCTCGCCACTGAAAGGAATAGCGTGAAATGGATTTCCAGGCCACAATCCCGAGCCTTCTTGACAGGAGTAAGATCTCATTGGACACGGTAGGATTAATTACAATGGCCTGTATCCAGGTTTAGCTAAGCTCAGAGAAAGGCAGTGATGGTTGTGCGTTGAAGCCATTTTTTTTTTGGCTTGCTCCGCTTTTCAAGCAATATTAGCTTCCGATACGGTCTACGGTTTCAAAATCTAAGCAAAGGAAAATGAATTTACCTCACATTCCTGGATTTTCCCTGCTGCTGACAAGGTAGAAGGTGAACTGTTAAAGCACCCAGGAGTTGGCTGAATGCCAACCGTTCCTACCCTTTCAATTGACTCACTTTAAAATCAGCTTGTTTACAACCCGGTTCATAGACTTTGGCCTGAGGGGAAAGCATAAAACATATATTATTAGGGCATGATTATTTCCAAATCCAGAGCTCAGGGAAATGGCTGGACCGTCTGCGGGAGTTAAACATAGCTGAAGGAGCCATTTCTAAAGGAAGTCCTTGACTTTCAACCGTTTTTTTTTTTTTAGTTGAGCGTTCGGAAGTTAAAACGGCACTGAAAAAAAGGTAACTTGTGACCATTTTCACACTTATGACCGTTGCAGCATCTCCATGGTCATGTGATCAAAATTTGGGGGCTTGCCCAGTGGTGAAATCCAAAATTTTTTACTACTGGTTCTGTGGGCGTGGCTTGGTGGGCGTGGTGTGGCTTGGTGGGTGTGGCTTGGTGGGCGTGGCAGGGGAAGGATACTGCAAAAACCCCATTCCCTCCCTACTCTGGGGGGAAGGATATTGCAAAATCTCCATTTCCACCCCACTCTGGGGCCACCAGTATTTGCTGGTTCTCCAAACTACTCAAAATTTCTGCTACCGGTTCTTCAGAACCTGTCAGAACCTGCTGGATTTCACCCTGGGATCATGTGATCCCCCTTCGTAACCTGGTTTCTGACAAGCAAATGCAACGAGGGGAAGCGAGATTGGCTGAAGGATTGCATGAGTCACTTAATAACTGCTGTGCTCCACTTAAGAACCGTGGTCAAAATGGGTGTCAAATGGGGCAAAGTGCCCTTAACAACTGCCTTGCTTAGCAACAGAAATGTTGGGTTTAATTGTGGTCGTAAATCGAAGGACTATCTGTATATGGAACAATGGATGGCACCGACATCACCCCACTTTTTTGGCTGGTCTTCCAATGTTTTCTAAGCCCTTCTGAGAGAGGAGGGAGGGGGGAGGGAGAAAGGAAGGAAGAGGAAGAAGGAAGGAAGGAAGGGAAGGAAGGAGAGGAAGAGAGAGAGAAAAAAGAAAGAAAGAAAGAAAAGAAAAAGAAAGAAAGAAAGAAAGAAAGAAAGAAAGAAAGAAAGCTGGAAAAGGGAGGGATGGAGGGAAGAAGAAAGGAAGGAGAAGGAAGGGGACTGAGGGAAGAGAGGGAAAGGAAGGAAGGAAAGAAAGAGGGAAGGAAAGAGCGAGAGCGAGCGAGAGAGAGAGAAAGAAAGAAAGAAAAGAAAGAAAGAAAGAAAAGAAAGAAAGAAAGAAAGAAAGAAAGCTGGAGGAGGGAGGGAGGGAGGAAGGAAGGAGACAGAGGGAGGGGAGGGAAAGGAAGGAAGGAAAGAAAGAGGGACGGAAAGAGAGAGGGGGAAAAGAAAGAGAAAGGAAGGAAGGAAGGAAGGAAGGAAGGAAGGAAGAGAAGAAAGAAAGAAAGAAAGAAAGAAAGAAAGAAAGAAAAGAAAGAAAGAAAGCTGGAGGAGAGAGGGAGGAAGGAAGGAAAGAAGGAAAGGAAGGAAGGTGCTAGATCACATGCTATAATTTAGTGACATTGATTCAGCATTTAACAGTTCAGTTGTGTGTAAACCTGCACCTGATAAATGAAATGCATTCCATCTGTTCTTTCATCTCCCATTCTTCCAGAATTAAACATGCTTAATATTATCTAATCAAGGAGTGAAGCAACCTGGAATTAAGGAGAAACTTCCTAACAGTGAGGACAAGTAACCTGTGGAACGGAAGTTGCCTTCAGAAGTTGTGGGTGCTCCATCACTGGAGGCTTTCAAGAAGAGACAGGACATCCATTTGTCTGGAATGGTAGAGAGGTTTTCTGCTTGAGCAGGGGGTTGGACTAGAAGACCTCCAAGGTCCCTTCCAACTCTATTATCCTGTTATCTCTTTTTATCCAGCTATATATAATGCACCGTAATAGAAACCTCCATGCATAAACAAGCCCATCCTCCATGCACGGAAGGAGAATAGAAGATTTATTTAGTTCTTCCCCCACGTAGGGGGGATGCGGTGGCTCAGTGGCTAAGATGCTGAGCTTGTCGATTGAAAGGTCGGCAGTTCAGCGGTTCGAATCCCTAGTGCCGTGTAATGGAGTGAGCTCCCGTGACTTGTCCCAGCTTCTGCCAACCTAGCAGTTCGAAAGCACGTAAAAAATGCAAGTAAAAAAATAGGAACCACCTTTGGTGGGAAGGGAACAGCGTTCCGTGCGCCTTTGGCATTGAGTCATGCCGGCCACATGACCACGGGAGACGTATTCGGACAGCGCTGGCTTTTTGGCTTTGAAACGGAGATGAGCACCGCCCCCTAGAGTTGGGAATGACTAGCACATATGTGTGAGGGGAACCTTTACCTTTACCTTCCCCCACGTAATTAGCCAGTACTGTTTGCAACAGGGTGAAAACTCCCATATTGTGTCAACTTTGCCATCCACATCCAAACTCTCAGAAAAACAGCCAGTGTAGCCCCCGTGTTATGAAAAGATCAATTTCCTCTCCTTGTTTCCAATTGCTGCCAGAGTTTTCCTGGATGACCTTCAGTTACAAAAGAAAAGAGGGTAGATTTTTAAGCACCTTCCTTATTTATGGTGGAGGCTGAGTTGCAAAACCTCCGATTTGCATTGTAAAAAAGAGAAACTACTTTGCAGGAGCCATGACCTAGCTAAAAAACCCCCCAAAAAACAGGGGATGCCAAACCCTCCCAAAGTCCTCTTAAATGATGCAATGAATAAGGTTATAGAAAGAAGTCAAAGTGATGCTTAGAGGTGGGTAATTTAGAGATGCTAGGATGAAATGACTCCAAAGGTGAAAATACATTTTTGTGGCTATATCAACCTTTTTATGGGACACATTAGACTACTTCATTTGCCTGAGAAAGAGAGATGACAGAGCAGAGAGAGAGAGGAGAGAGAGAAAGACAAGAGAGGGGGAGAGAGAAAGAGAAAAAGAGAGACAAGAGAGGAGAAAGAGAGGAGAGAAAGAGAGATGACAGAGGGAGAGAGAGAAAGAGAAAGACAGGGAGACAGAAAGGGGATAGAGAAAGAGAGAGGAAAAGAGAGGGAGAGAGAGAAAGGGGGAGAGTGAAAAAGAGAGGAGGAGAGATATATGACAGAAAAGAGAGAAAAAGAGAGGAGAAAGAGGAGAGAAAGAGAAATGACAGACAGAGAGAGAGAAAGGGAAGCAGAAAGAGAAAGAGAGGAGAGGGGGGAGAGAGAGAAGAGTGAGAAAGAGAAAGAGAAAGAGAAAGAGAAAGAGAGAGAGGGGAGAGTGAGAAAGAGATATGAGAGAAAGAGAAAAAGAGAGACAAGAAGAGAGGAGAAAGAGGAGAGAAAGAGAGATGACAGCTAGAGAGAGAGAGAAAGTGAAAGAGAAAGAGAAAGAGAGGGAGACAGAACAGAGATAGAGAAAGAGAGAAAAGGAGAAGGAGAGAAAGAAAGTGGGAAAGTGAAAAAGAGAGGAGGAGAGATATACGACAGAAAGAGAGAAAAAGAGAGAGGAGAAAGGAGAGAAAGAGAAATGACAGAGAGAGAGGAGAAAGAGAAAGAGAGGAGAGGGGAAGGAGAGAAAAGAGTGAGAAAGAGAAAGGGGAGAGTGAGAAAGATAGATATAATAGAGAGAGGAAAAGAGACAAGAGAGGAGAAAGAAGGGAGAGAAAGAGATGACAGAGAGAGAGAGAGAAAGGGAGAAGAGGGAGGGAGAGAGAGGAGAAGGAGAGAGAAGGAGAGAGCGAGAAAGGGGAGTGAGAAAGAGAAGGGGAGAGATATATGACACACAGAGAGAAAAAGAGAGACAAGAGAGGAAAAGAGAGAGAGGAGAGAAAGAGAAATGACAGAGAGAATGAGAGAGAAAGGGAGACAAAGAAAGAGAGAGAGAGGGGGAGAGAGAGAAAGAGAAAGGGGAGAGTGAGAAAGAGAGGGGAGAGACAGATATTGCAGAGAGAGAGAAAAAGATGAGAAGGAGAGAGAAAAACAGATGACAGAGGAGAAAGAGAAAAAGAGAGAGAAAGGGGGAGAGAGAAAAAGAAAAAGAGGGGAGGGGGAGGGAGAGAGAGAGAGGAAAAGAGATGCGAGAGGAGAATAGCATACAGAAAGAAAGAAAGAAAGAAAAGAAAGAAAGAAAGAAAGAAAGAAAGAAAAAGAAAAAGAAAGAAAGAAAGAAAGACAATAGAACCATTAAAGGTGTGTGGAGAGACAGTCCTTGTTATCCTGCCAATGAAATGTTCAGGAAGACCATAAAATCAAAGTGACTGCATAAAATGAAGGTTGCCCTTTTAACTGGAGGGCATCCTTACCTGCAGAATGCCTTGGACAAATGACTGATAAATAAAAACAAAGGTGGAACTTCCAAACCACATAAAAACCCAGTCACACATCTGTCATTCCCCTCATTTTGTGCATGATATTCTGGCTCTAGAAACATTCAAGGGTAGTACACAATCTCTTGTTGGTAAAAGCCCAGACCTTCTTGGTCCCTTCTGGATATACTGGATTAAATTTATAAATAAATAAATAAATAAATAAATAAATAAATAAATAAATAAATAGAGTTGGAAGAGACCTTGGAGGTCTTCTAGTCCAACCCCCTGCTCAGGCAGGAAACCCTACACCATTTCAGACAAATGGCTGTCCAATCTCTTCTTACAAACGTCCTGTCAGGGATCCAAGTAACACCCCCAATGAAAGAAAACTCCAAGGCTTGAGGTTCCTCAAAATTCCATTTTATTACAGATGTCATATTGGCACATCTGGGAAAACCTGAATCTGAAAGCTTCCAGGTTTTCCCTACCCAAAGAAAAGTTCAAGTCCCTGCCCAGCACCCACAAGTCCATCACGTGGTCCAATCAATGCACTGTCCCAACTGGAGATGCTTCCCAGTTCCAGCCCTCCAGGTCCAGGACAAGATGTCCTTGTCTCTCAGAGAAAGGAATGTTATTATGACTACATATCATCCCTGCTCCATACAATCCCCCCTCCCAGTTTCCCACAGTAGTAAATGTGGCAGGCCTGAAGGCCCAATGCAAAAGGTGGCTTCGAGGCCTGACACTTCCACTGTTGCACCACCCACTTTTAATTTTCAGAATGAAAATTAACATTTTTGATTTTCAGAATAAAAATTAATTCTTTTGATTTTCAGAATGAAAATTAGTTCTTTTGATTTGATTTTCAGAATGAAAATTAGTTCTTTTGATTTTCAGAATGAAAATTAGTTCTTTTGATTTTCAGAATAATCTAAGAGTATCAGCTGGCTAATGGTGTCAGAGCTCATGAGCATCTTTCAGATGAGAAGTGAACAATTCTGAAAACTCTGTCCTATTTCGGCCCCTGGTTACTTTTAAATGGTTTTCTTGTGCAAATGTGCCATTAGTTTTTCTCCTAAACGCCAGGAACTGGAGGTAATAAAGGTTTTATAAGGATTTGGTTTAAAACTGCCAGGCAACCTGATAGCAAACTTATTTAAGCTGTAAATTAAATAAATGTAATTTAATTTTAAAAATTTATTAATTTTTATTTTTAAAAAATTAAATTAAAAACTAATTTTTGCTTTAAAACTGCCAGGCAGCCTGATAGGAAACTTCCTGTAACTATAAACAAGGCATTGTTAAATGCTCATATTATAAAGGATTATCCTGAAATAAAAAGTGGTAATAAAGTAGCTATTCTTTACCTTCAATTGATTAGTTGTGTGGTTTATTCTTACTTCTACCACCAAGTATTAATAATCTGTTAATGACAATAATTTACAATATCAGTGTACTAATAGTCTTTTTGTATCATTTGTTCATTTATTGTTTAATAAAGTTAAAATAATCCATTAAAATAACATTTTGAATTGCAAACATTTGAGCACCATTAATGAAGCTTATTTGAAGCATTCAAAATGGTATCACCTCTGTTCCCCATTAAGTAATTTCTTCATGCCTAGAATTAGCCCATTTTTTTTCCAATGGTCATTCAAAGATGAAATTTATTATTTATTTATTTATTTTATTAAACTTGTATGCCGCCCTCTCTCCCAAAGGACTCGGGGCGGCTCACAACAATAGAAAAAACACATAAAATTCAGTATTCAAATATAAAAACCAATAAAATCCCCTTTAAAAAACCCTTTCCAATCCGGTCAGGCCAAATAACCATGTTTTGAGGTCACGGCGGAAAGAGCGAAGATCAGGGGCCATCCGGAACCCCAGGGGGCGCGCCCACAGAGAAGGCCTGCTCCCTGGGAGTCGCCAGCTGACACTGTCTGGCCAACGGGACCCCAAGGAGGCCCTCCCTGTGAGAGCGCACCGGGCAATGGGGAGCTGTCGCTGGCTGCAGATGGTCCGCCAGGTACCCCGGGCCTAAGCCATGTAGGGCTTTATAGGTAATTACCAGCACCTTGAATCTCACCCGGAGGGCAACCGGTAGCCAATGCAGGTCCCGCAGGAGGGGTGTAACATGAGAGTGTTTGGACACTCCCATCACTACCCGCGCAGCCGCATTCTGCACCAGCTGAAGCCTCCGGGTGGTCTTCAAGGGCAGCCCCATGTAGAGAGCATTGCAGTAGTCGATCCGGGAGGTGACGAGCGCTTGAGTGACTGTGCGCAGGTCATCACGGTCCAGGTAGGGGCACAACTGGTGCACGCAGAAATGCTGCTAAAGATCAAACCAAGTCTCTTTATTTTGGTCATCAGTCAGCAAAATGTTGGAAATATTTTAGTCAGCCCCAAGGTTAGTCCTATAAGGTAAACCAGACTTTTAAAAAGTGCCATATAGGATTTTTATTGTAATTGCTCTAGTGACAGAACCTTGCAAGTCTGACTCTGTTTTTCCCTTCCATGAGAACTAGGGAGGGACTTTGTCTGAAACCTTTTCTCAAATTAATTTCTTAGCCTGGACTCGAGCATTGTTGATTTGGCCATTTTCTTGATTGAAGGCTTTTTGTCCTGTCCTCCAAAGCCATCCCTTCAGTCTGTACCCAGCTGCAGTTAGGGGAAAAAAGTTAGAACTGATCCCAAATTTTGGGTTTATGAGTAATGCTCCTGGAATTGGCTCAGTGGGCTCAAATACAAGGTATTTATTATACAATGTGACAGTTCTTCAGTTGGGACTCCAAAATCAGCCAGCAAAGAAGCTAAAGTCCTTTCCGATCTGCTTACTGTCTCTAGCCACCCTTTCTTTAATCTAGATGTCCATCACAGCTAGCTTTTATAGCTAAAGTGGGACTTCAATCTCCTGCTTTCTAGGTGGGTGTCTTAACCATTAGACCAGGGGTCTCCAACCTTGGCCACATTTAAGCCTGGCGGACTTCGTCTACCCATTTGTTTTTTGGAGGCACCAGTCTACTCATTTGTTTTTGGAGGCACTGGTCTACGCATTTGTTTTTCGAGCACACTGGTCTACCACCACACTGCCTTTTACCACTGATCAGCTGTAGGGCGGCCCTTTGAAGCCCCGCGGCAAGAGTTTAAACAGTTTTTTTCCTTCTAGCCGATCAGCTGGGACTCGGGAGGCAGCAATAGATTGGGGGTGGGGCCAAATAAAAGGTAAGAATAATGCGGGGGTGGGGCGGGGGGAGTAGAACCGGTTCAGTGATGTCATATCATCACCGCTATCGGCTTGGGGGAACTGGGCCGAACCGGGAGGAACCCACCACTGGCCCTATCCAACAACATGAAATTTAATGTGAAGCAAGGTTTTACACCTGGGCAGGAAAAAGCAAAGGTACAAGTACAGATTACAGATTATTTATTTTTATATGCCGCCCTTCTCCGGAGACTCAGGGCGGCTTACAATGCGTTAAGCAATAGCCTTCATACTTTTTGTATATTTTATACAAAGTCAGCTTATTGCCCCCACAAACCGGGTCCTCATTTTACCCACCTTAGAAAGGATGGAAGGCTGAGTCGACCTTGAGCCTGGTGAGGATTGCACTCGCAGTAATTGCAGGCAGCTGGATGTTAAATGCTGCCTTAGTAGGAGGCATTAGCCTCCTACGCCATTCAGGCTCCGTCTAGAGAAAAGTCTAGAGAAAAGAAGGACTAGTGGGGGACATGATAGCACTATTCCAGTATTTGAAAGGCTGCCACAAAGAAGAGGGGGTCAACTTATTTTCCAAAGCACCAGAAGGCAAGACAAGAAACAATGGGTGGAAACTCATCAAGGAGAGAAGCAACCTGAAACAAAGGAGAAACTTCCTAACGGTGAGGACAATTAACTAGAGGAATGGATTGCCTCCAGAAGTTGTGGGTGTTTCATCACTGGAGGTTTTTAAGAAGAGATTAGATAATCACTTGTCTGAAATGGTATAGGACAGGGGTCAGCAACCTGTGGCTCCGGAGCCACATGTGGCTCTTTGGGCCCTCTGCTGTGGCTCCCTGTCGGGTGATCCTACCACTGGCTGGCCCCACCCCTCACCCTCCCCTTCCAGTCACTCCTCGCCTGGCCTGAGAAGGTAAGGGCGATGGGGGATGGAGAAGCGGCCAGGGCAGAGACAGAGAGATACAGAGAGAGGGGGAGCGAGAGAGACATAGAGAGATACAGAGAGGGAGAGAGAGTGGAAAGAGAGGGAGGGAGTGGAGAGAGAGAGATGTCAAAAGGGTTTTGTGGTTCCCGGTGTTTTTTAACAACTGGTTCTCTGCCCTAATGACGGCTGGGTAGGCGTGGCTAGGGGGGTGTCATGTGACTGGTGGAAGTGAGTGACATCGAGTTGGCCACACCCACCCAGGTTTTGTGGCTCCCGGTGTTTTCTTTTCTGTGGGAAACGGGTCCAAATGGCTCTGAGTGCTTAAGGTTGCAGACCCCTGGTATAGGATCTCCTGCTTGAGCAGGGGGCTGGACTAGAAGACCTCCAAGGTCCCTTCCAGCTCTATTCTGATTCTGATTCATCCAAGAAGCTTCTTCAGCTCTAACTGGATGGTGGGGAATTATAAAGCGGTGGTAGTATTTCACGTGCATTATCTTTCATGTGTACTTACTAGAAGGTCACAAAGAGTAATCACATAAACCGAGGACACTGCAACCGTCATAAATATGAATACCTTAAAGATCATTCAAATGAAAGATACTTATCAGAATGGAGAAGATGGATTGACTATATGCAAAAAAAGTATCCGAACAAGAAGATTCATATAGCTTATGAATGAAATATTCTTAAGTAGTTTATGTTTATAGTTTTTGAGTTATAAGGAGTTAAAGGTTTAGGGAGAACGTGAATGCAATAATTTGTTAGCATATTTTAGCTTTATGTTTGTGAATGCTATACCCTGTGCCTGTTCTGGGAAGTCTAGGGAGGGGGGGGAAGGAGGGGAGGGGGAAAGGGTGGGGGGGAGAAAACGTTTGTATTTCTTATAAAACTTTTCAATAAAAAAAATAATAATAAATATGAACCAGTGGCATGGCATCCAAATTTTGATCACGAGATCACGGGGACGCTGCAAGGTTAATAAGCGTTAAAAATAGTCATAAGCAGAGGTGGAATTCAGCCGGTTCGTGCGAACCGGTAGCTCCGACAATCAGTTGGCCCCACCCTATCCTGTCCTTTATTTCCTGCTTTCTAGCTCATCTCAATCACGCAGCACAGCTGAATCCCTCGCCCCCTTCGCTGTTCTGTTTACCGTTGCTGACTTGGAAGGTAAGCAGCTGAGCTTCTAAATGCTCCATTTTCAGCACGAAGCATGCACTCACCAAACCGGTTGTTAAACTCGCAGCATCCCATCACTGGTCATAAGTGACGTTTTTTTTTTTCCTGTGTTGTTGTAACTTCGAAGGGTCACTAAACAAATGATTGCAAGTCAAGGACTCCCTGTAATTACTTACCAGCAAAAAACTTCCTACAGCGTAATCAGTTGTTTTATTTTACATAAGGGGGAAAAAAAATATATGCATACAGAAGCTCTAGTTAGTTCAGAATACAGGTTTCTAAGAATAAACTCAGAATAAATAGATTCCACCTCACAAATTTCATGCCGTACACCTGGGATCTTAATATTATGTTTCATCAAGGAGTTTTTTTTTACCTGTTATATGTGCTTCTTGCTCTTATTGTTCCCTGCGGAAATGTGCTGTAATTATATCCTGCATTTCCAAATTCAGTTTTCTCAGCATTTCCCAATGTCTGTAATTTTATGAGTTTGCGACTCAAATTCATGTTGTTTTGGAGTCACTGTGAAGTGGAGATGGTGGAAGGTGGGGTCCTTGGTGCTGGCTGAGCTTGGTTGTTTTCTTGCAGATGTTTCATTACCCAGATACGTAACATCATCAGTGCTGTTATTGCTTCTGTTACCTGGTTGGGGTAATGAAACATCTGCAAGAAAATAACTAGCAGTGTTCAGACATCTCAGGGGCTGCCACAAAAAAGAAGAAGGAGTCAAGCTTCTTCAAGTGCTTCCCCAAAGCACTTGAAGGCAGGACAAGAAGCAACGGATGGAAACTAATCAAGGAGAGAAGCAACCTAGAACTAAGGAGGAATTTCCTGACGGTTAGAACAATTAATCAGTGGAACAACTTGCCTCCAGAAGTCTCCAACAGTGGAAGTTTTTAAGAAGATGTTGGAGAACCATTTGTCTGAAGTGGTGTAGGGTTTCCTGCCTAAGCAGGGGGTTGGATTAGAAGACCTCCAAGGTCCCTTCCAACTCTGTTATTCTATTCTATTCTGTTCTCTTCTGTTCTGTTCTGTTCTGTTCTGTTCTACTCTACTCTACTCTAATCTACTCTACTCTACTCTACTCTACTCTACTCTACTCTACTCTATAAGTTCAGAGGGCAGCAAGAGAGAGAGAGAGAGAGAGAGAGAGAGAGAGAGAGAGAGAGAGGGAGGGAGAGGGAGAGAGATGACAGACAGACAGACAGACAGACAGAGAGATTGATTATTGGTTGTTTTCTGGCAGATGTTTCATTACCCAATGTGGTAACATCATCAGTCGAAGAAGAGAGTGAGGTTTGCTCTCTGTTTATATACAAGGAGCTTGCCCTGTCAATGTTGGTGGGAGAGTTCTTGGTGGTTCTTTGATTAGGCTGCTTTGATTGTTTGTTGGAGCTGGTAGTTGCTTGATTGGGGTATTCTTTATGGCCCAATTGATTGTTCTAATATTCATTCTGGGGTTACTCTCTGCTTATCTGGGTGTTGACTGCTGGCAAGGTGGTATTTTGGTCTCTCTTTTTTTGGTTTCCATTTCCTTTTTAGTTTTTTGAATATCTCTTTTGAATGATAACACCAAGACAAGACCAACAACCAAGCCGTAAACAATATGCCAATCAAGGAACGACCAACTCAGACATAGAAGCTAAGACTAAGCAATAGCCTAATCAAGGAACCACCAAGGAACTACTGATGGGGCAAACCCGCGATATATAAACATAAACCAAACCCAATGGTGGGATTCAGCCGGTTCGGACTGGTTCAGGCGAACAGGTTGTTAAATTGCTGGCTGGCCTTGCCCCGCCCCTTTTAGGAGTCCTCCATGCGGCCCGTTTTGGCTCCCAGGTATGTGCATGGAGGCCTACTAGGCCCAAAATGGGGTGCAGGGGGGTGCAGAGTGGGGCCTCCGTGGCCTGTTTTTGCTCCCATGAGGCTGAAGCGACTAGGCCCAAAACGGGGTGCAGGGGGTGCGGCTGGATTTTGCTCCCAGGGGGGATGCAGGCGGCTGTGTGCTGCCTGTCACACCCCCTGGCCACGCCCACCATGGCCACGCCCACCTAGCCAATCATTAGGGCAGAGAACCGGTTGTTGAATTATTTGAATCCCACCACTGACCAAACACCACTCCTTCTAGCACTGGATGTCAGCATTCTGATGCTGCCATAAAAAGACGAGGCTTGACTTTTCACCTACTTATTTTCTCTGTAGATAATATCCCCTAGGAGATGGGATGGTGGGGGGAACATTCCTGTGGGGTGAGGTCAGAAGCTGGGCAGACTGACTTGGAAGATGGCCAATGAGAAGATGAGAATTGGGGAATGGAAAGGGAAGGGTTTGGGGGTCAGAGGGTTAGTTTTGGCTACGATGAAGTCAGGGCCAGATCTGTCGTACTCAATAAATGGAATATTTCAGCAAAGATTAATTGTTTGGGAGTGCAATTTATTTGAGGTGACATCGAAACCTGACACTTATGATGTTACCTAGGTGGGTAATGAAAAGTCTTCAAGAAAACAACCAAGCTTAGAGAGCACCAAGGATCCCAAGGTACAACTCCAAGCTGCCCATAATCTTTTCTAATGGCAGAAGGTCCCTGAATTAACTTTTCTTTCTGGATTGGACAGTATCTACATGAACTCCTGAGTTCTCAGCTAGAGATAGAATAAGTCATTGCTAACTGATAGGGAATTCCTGCTTTCTCCCTTTAAACATTCTGAGAGTTAGTCTTTTAGAAATATATCCAGTCAGGGCGCTGGTTGTCGAATGGCTTGGTGCCCTTGTAAGATTCATCATCAGAGTTGGAAGGGACCTTGGAGGTCTTCTAGTCCAACCCCCTGCTTAGGCAGGAAATCCTATACAATTTCAGACAAATGGTTTATCTTCTTAAAAACTTCCATTGTTGGAACATCCACAACTTCTGGAGGCAAGTTGTTCATTGTTCTCACTGTCAGGAAATTTCTCCTTAGTTGTAGGTTGCTTCTCTCCTTGATTAGTTTCCATCCATTGCTTCTTGTCTTGCCTTCTAAAGAAGAGAAGAGAAGAGAAGAGGAAGAGGAAGAGGAAGAGGAAGAGAAGGGAAGGGAAGGAGAGAGAAGAGGAGGGGAGGGGAACAGAAGAGAAGAGAAGAGGAAGAGAAGGGAAGGAGAGAGAAGAGGGGGAGGGGAGGGGAGGGGAAGAGAAGAGAAGAGGAGAGAAGAGCAGAGGAGAGGAGAAGAGAGGAGAGAAGAGAAAGAGAAGGGAAGGAGAGAGCAGAGGAGGAGGAGAGGGGAGGGGAGGGGAGGAGAGGAGAAGAGGAGAGGAGAGGAGAGGAGAGAAGAGAAGAGAAGAGAAGAGAAGAGAAGAGAAGAGAAGAGAAGAATCGGAAGGGACCTCGGAGGTCTTCTAGTCTAACTCCCTGCTCAGGCACGAAACCCTTTCCCATCTCAGACAAATGATCGTCCAATCCCATCTTAAAAGTCTCTAGTGTTGATTCCTTAATTCCAATGAAAGTTTGCATTTGTAAATAACATTCGGCTTTAGTGGCTGCTGGGGAAAAAAAAACGCACAAAAAAAAAACATTGTTCAGCTCCCGAGAAAGAACATGTGTTTAACTTTCACACTGGAATCGTCCCCTCACCATCCTTGCTTTTGTGAATCCTTAAACTGCCATCCTCAAACACCACTTCAAATGCAGCCTAAGACCCCCACTACAAAGCCTAAGAATAACAATACGAAGCCGAGGTTTGCATTATTCATCTGAGCACTTTTCTTTTTTGAAAGCTCGCAAGCGCATTTTATAGGGGGGTGAAAAATGTAGTTTCTGATCATTTCCTTCAGTTCTGAGTTTAAACACGTCCCCAAGGACTCCCCTCCCTTTCTCTCCTCCCCTTCCCCCCTCCCCCCATCAGAAAAAGAGTTATAAAATGATTGTCAGGATGGTTATGGAAATTTTACGAAATGAAGGGTTGTCGTTATTTTCTACACACACACACACACCCAACCTTATGTTCCTCTGCGCGCAACTTGTTTGCGATTCATTATTTCCAAGTTTCAGCCGTCACAATACAAAACAGTTGGCAAAGATTTAAAATGGCAGCTGTTGAGCAAAAGAGTCTTTAGGCACAAGAAGAATTACGTGGAATGTTTAGAAGAACAGCAGACAAAAGAGAAGAAGAACAATTGCTAAAAGGAAAAAGAGCATCAGAGAAGTCACCAGATTAGCTAGTGATCTCCAAGATGAATAGATGAGCAATAATGAAATATGCTGAGGATGAACAGTTGGTTCTTGACTTACAAGAACTTTCACTTAGTGACTTGATTGGTGTGTGGTGGGTTTCACATTATGTTACTACCGGTTCGCCACGCGCATGCATGTTCGCTTCGTGTGCGCTTGTGCCTGGTTCGCACATGCGCCTGCCTTCCATGCATGAGCCCGGCCTTCTGTGCATGCTTTTTGCTCATGTGTGTGCCTTCTGTGCAGGCACCCAGCCTCAAAAACATGCCTAAATAGGATGGCATAGAGCTGGGGCAGGTGGGCAGTCCCACCCGCGATTTCCGCTACCGGTTCGGGCAAACTGGTCAAATTTGAACCAGAGGTGGTATTCAGTCTGTTTGGACCAGTTTTCCCGAACCGGCTGAATACCACCTCTGGTTCAAATTTACAACAGCACTGAAAAAAGTAATTTATGATTATTTTTCACACTTATGACCA
This sequence comes from Pantherophis guttatus, assembly GCF_029531705.1. The sequence continues at coordinate 100,074,108 of NW_026844028.1, read as the reverse complement.
TTGCAGCATCCCCATGGTCACTTGATCGAAATTCAGATGCTTGGCAACTGGCTCATATTTATGACGGTTGCTGTATCCTTGGGGTCACACAATCACATTTTGGGACCTTCTGGCGAGCAAAGTCAATGAGGAAGCCAGATTTACTTAACAACCGGCTTACTAGTTTAAGAACTGCGGGGATTCGCTTAACAACAAATGTGGCAAGAAAGGTTGTAAATGTTGTGACCAAGGCCCAAGTAGTGATTACCAAACACAATTCAGTCCTCAACAAACTTATTTTATTAAAACAGCTGAGAATGAATTAATTCTTAGTCCAAAACAAAATTCTTAATAACCAGTTCATCGGCCTTATCACCAACCTTTGATGTCTTTGGCAACCAGCCAAAACCCCACAAAGTTCAAGAGACGCTGACAAGAAGCACTGGAATCAATGTTGCTTTTCTACAAAGAACCCAATGGCTCGTTGCCGCTCTTTTAAGCCTTATGGGAGTGGCCAATCATCTTCTGGCCTTACTCCTGGGTCGTCCTTTTTGCTTCAGGTACTCTCACCTTCTGGCAGCTCTTTGCATGGAGGAACAGGCTCCTCTTGTTCCTCTGCCTCTCTGCTGTCCACCTCTGGAGGCTCCAGAGTCCACACATTGCTCCCAGATGGCCCTGGCCCCACCTCTGCCTCCAATGCAGAACCCCCATCCGGGCCTTCCCCTGACTCCAGGACTGGCCCATGTTCCTCCCCAGCCTCCTCACTGTCCAACTCCGCTGCCAGGTCCTCAGGCTGCTGATGGACCACAACAGTAAAATGGGGAGAAACTCACTTAACAACCATCTCTCTCTTGCCAACGGAAATTTTGGCCACAATGGTGGTCATAAGCCGAGGACTACCTGTAGGCAAGGATTTATGGCAGGGTGAAGCTAAGCAGATGTCTATGAAGGATGAAGGTCCTTCCTTGATGAAGGGCTTCTCAAGCATCTTCTGGATGCCCCCATAATATTTATACACAAATGATGGCCTGTAGCCTTTTTGCTGGGACTCACAAAAGTTCACTACAATTCGGGGAGCTAAATCAACTTTATTGGTTCTACCAGATCAGGGGTGTCAAACTTGATTTCATTGAGGACCACATCAGTGTTGTGTTTGACCTTGGGGTGAGGGGAGGGGTGAGTGGCAGGGCTGGACGTGGCCAGGGTAGGCATGGCCAGCTCGATGTCACTCGTGTTGGGGGAGCCTGTGGTGGCCCTGGTGGGGCTGGGGGGAATCCATTTCTCCAGCGAAGGAAGGTGAGACCAGTGAGAAGGCCAAACCCTTGTCCTACAGAGGAACCTCACCGTCCCTCTCAGGCCACGCGGAGGATCCCCGGATTGCAGCGCAGGCTGTCCAGAGCCCTAGGCAGTGGAAGGCAAGCACCCAGTCCAGCCCTCGAGCTCCCAGAATATTGGGACTCCACAGCCCAGCCCAGCCATCCTAAATTGCAATCCTAAATTGCATTAACAGAGGGATACAATCAAGATCAAGTGAGGTACTGATACCACTCTATAAAGCCTTAGTAAGGCCACACCTAGAGTACTGCATCCAGTTTTGGTCACCACACTATAAAAAAGATGTTGAGACTCTAGAAAGAGTGCAGAGAAGAGCAACCAGGATGATTAGGGGACTGAAGGCTAAAACATACAATAAAGGAACAGGGCATGGCTAGTCTAGTGAAGCGAAGGACCAGGGGAGACAGGATAGCAGTCTTCCAATATTTGAGGGGCTGCCACAGAGAGGAGGGGACAACCTATTATCCAAAGCACCCGAAGGCCAGACAAGGAATAATGGATGGAAACTGACCAAGGAGAGATTCAACCTGGATAGAAGTAGAAATTTTCTGACAGTGAGAACAATCAACCCATGGAACAGAAGTTGCCTTCGGAAGTTGTGGGAGCTTCATCACTGGAGGGCTTTCAAAAAGAGATTGGACTGCCATTTGTCAGAAATGGTGTAAGGTCTCCTGCTTCAGGGGGGATTGGACTAGATGACCTACAAGGTCCCCTCCAACTCTGTTAATCTGTAATCGGCCCAGCTCCGCTTCCCCAATGCGCTTACCTACTCCTTGCGGCTGCTACTGCTGTGCTCATTCTCTTTGGCCAGGTTGCTCATGGTGTGTACAGGAGGGTGTGGGTCAGAAGGAGGCCCACTCCCTCTCCACGCAAGGAGACCTGGCTTTGTAACCAAAGCAGTGATAGGATGGGAGACCACCAGAAGAGGTAGGGAGGAGACAAGTGGATGGCGAAAGGGCAGCAGCTCTGCTGGTGCTAAGTGCTAAGGCAGGACTTCCCTCAGACCCTCCCTCCCTCTCATTACAATCTCCTTCCTTCCCTCCTCCAGCACGCTGTCAGCTGCCACCAGGTTGTAGATCAGTGCTGAGTCAGCATGGCTGGGCTGAGGCACGGCGGGCCGATCCTTCGCTGTTTCCAGGGTGGCCCCCGCGGGCCATATCTAAGCACCAGATCCAGCTGGGTTCAATACTTCAATCGTTTCGACTTCGTACTAAAACACATTCTGGGGGGAGGAATTTTCTAGCGGATGCTCTCTCCCGCATGCCCCAGTACAAATGCGAATGGGAGCAGGTGGTGGACGCCATTGTTCCTGTTAAGGATATAGTTGTGAGATAACCAGGAATTAGAGTTTGGCGCACGAAAACGGTGCTGAGAGTAGTTGTGAATAAACTGCATACAAACTGGTTTTTAAAGTAGTTTACTTATAGAGCAAAGCAAATTCATAGTCTTTTACCAATCCAAGTCTTAGCCATGCATAATCAATCCAGAGATACAAAACTTCTTACCGGTTCGTAGTACAATACATGAATCATTCAGGAACAATATAAAAACAGTTCATAAAAGCAGTAATAAATAAACCATGATCAAATTGACCATGTAAAGAGATCAAAGATATCTACAACATAGCAGCAGGTAACAATATGGTGTAATGTCCACACTGACCACAATCAGTGGCCTCCTTAAATACAGTTGCTATAGAGCTCATCCAATCAGGATGCAGAATGACTCAGCAATACTCTTAAAGTTATATTATGCATATTCATACTATAAACATATAATGTTGGCTTATATATTACCTGGCCAACTAGTTAGGCAATGACCATTTCCTAACAGTTCCCCCTACTCAAATAGCTGCCCAAGTGACTACCGGATGACAACACTGCGACCGGCAAGACCAACCCGTGAGCGACCTAACCACAGGACTCAAAACCGAACTGCTAACAGACCCCTGGTTCCGAGAAAACCAACACATCTTGGCAAAAAAAAGAGATGACCTCGCATGGAAAGGGACGAAACTCTATGTCCCGGAATCCCTACGCACCCTAATCCTCCAGAGGAGCCACAATGCCAAACCTTGAGTTTGACATCCCTGTACTAGATGGACCTCCTTAAGAGAAGGAACCTGTAGCATTCCCTGCCTCCCACTTTGGTGAGTTAACAGAATAGCAGAATAGAAAGGGACTTTAGAGGTCTTCTAGTCCAACCCCCTGTTGGGTAGCTGTAACAGGGAAAGGTCCTTCAAACAACCTGGTCCCTGGTCTTTAAAGGTGAGAATTAGCACCTTGAATTGGGCCCAGGAGCAAATCAGCAGCCAAAGCAGCTCCCCCAAAACAGGTGACAATTGTACAAAGCTAGACACACACAAAACCATGCGGGCCACCGTATCTTGAAGCCTCTAGATACTTTTTGAGGGCAGCCCCTTGTAGAGTGCATTGCAGTAGTCAAGATAGAAAGTGTGACCAGGGCATAGGTGACCATGAGCAGTTCAGGAAAGGGCATCTTCCTAATGTCTCAACAAAAAAAAAACCAATTTCTGGCTTGAATACTGTAATAGAATAACCAGAGTTGTAAGGGACCTTGGAGGTCTTCTAGTCCACCCCCCTGTTCAAGCAGGAGACCCTATAAATGGTTGTCCAATCTCTTAATAGAATCTACAGGCAACACAAACTCAAATCTCCGTTGCTAGAAAGCTTTAGCAGGAGAAGTATATGGCCTTCATTCAGTGGTGAAATTCAATTTTTTTTTTACTACCGGTTCTGTGGGTGTGGCTTGGTGGGCATAGTGTGACTTTGTGGGTGTGGCTTGGTGGGCGTGGCAGGGAAGGTTACTGCAAAATCTCCACTCCCATCCCACTCTGGGGCCAGCCAGAGGTGGTATTTGTCAGTTCTCTGAACTACTCAAAATTTCCACTATCGGTTCTCCAGAACCTGTCAGAACCTGCTGGATTTCACCCCTGCCTTCATTCCTGTGGATGAGACTCTGAAGTCTACTGGCTTGTTGCTGTGGGAAATGGGACATTAAACTGATTAACGTTTCCTCTGATCCAGTTTCGGCCTTATGTCTGAAGTTGTTGTGACTCCGACTCCCGAGCCTGTCCTCATGGAGGAAGAGGACTCAGAAGGTGAGGGGGAGGAACTGACAAGGCCTCCCTCTCCAGGACCCTCCTCTCTGGCAATGCCTCAGGTTCCATCCGAAGGCCAGGAGGAACAGCCTGGGATGGGCCAAGAGGAAGGCATTTCGGAGCACCCATTGATAGAGAGTGATAATGATGAATCCTGGCTTGATCCCAGGCAGCGTCAGAGGGAGAAGCATGCGCAACAAAGGAAGAGGCATGGGAGGGCCAGGGATTGAGCTGAGTCACTGAGCCACACCCCACAAGGGATAATAGGGGGCGTGATTGCTCGGCAGGCTTTGTGACGGACAAAAGTTTAAACTCTAAAGAGTCACATCGTGAATCCTGCACTTCAGCTCAGATATATTTTAGACTAAACTCTTGTGGATAATTTGTCGCTCTGGAAACGGACTGCAGATAAGGCGTCTCCTGCTTTTTGGGAGTACTAATTGGACTGGGCAGGCGTTTTACAATTAGCTGCCAGAACTCTCATCTGCCAGGAATTCTGGTCTGTTTATACAATAAATTATTGGCAGGCGTGTTTGATATTGCATTTGTCTGTGTGAGGACTGGGGACAGAACAGAAGTAGTGAGAACTTAGCGGCATTATGAATAGATTTTTTTTCTAGATTGGGTCATCCCTCGGAGACCGTCTCACCGTGAGAGAATTATAGTGGTGCTTTTATCTTATTGTTTGTTTGAGCTTCTTGGCCCAGCGTACGCGATTTTTATAGCAGGGAAATAAAACCGCGGACACAGAAGCACAGTGAGATTGTCAGGACTCCGAATGGCTTTATGGCAGTACATAGACAGTCCCAAAGTATATAAGGAAGAGAAGAGAACAAAGAGGGATGGATATCGTGGGATGAAACTATTCCACAATATTATTGCAAAAGTCAAAGAGGGAAAGAAGAGGGGGGAAAAGATATTACGCATGATCCGTCCTCATTCTTCAATGATATACATTCCCTGATACACAAACATATATGTACACACACACTTATACTGTGTGTGTGAGAGAGAGTGTGCATATTTTGTGTGTACACATATGCACACACATATATTCACACACAAAATCCCATGAAACAGATAGAGACACACACTCTCTCTCTCTCCCTCTCTCTCTCCCACCATTTATCTCTCTCTCCCTCCCTCTCTCTCTCTCTCCCACCATTCATCTCTCTTCTCCCTCCCTCTCTCTCCCACCATTCATCTCTCTCTCTCCCTCCCTCTCTCTCTCTCTCCCACCATTTCATCTCTCTCTCCCTCCCTCTCTCTCCCACCATTCATCTCTCTCTCCCTCCCCCTCTCTCTCTCCCATCATTCATCTCTCTCTCCCTCCCCCTCTCTCTCTCCCACCATTCATCTCTCTCTCTCCCTCCCTCCCTCTCTCTCCCACCATTCATCTCTCTCTCCCTCCCCCCTCTCTCCCACCATTCATCTCTCTCTCTCCCTCTCTCTCTCTCTCCCATCATTCATATCTCCCTCCCTCTCTCTTTCTCTCCCACCATTCATCTCTCTCTCTCCTTCCCTCTCTCTCTCTCCCACCATTCATCTCTCTCTCCCTCCTTTCCTCTCTCTCTCTCCCACCATTCATCTCTCTCTCCCTCCTTCCCTCTCTTTCCCACCATTCATCTCTCTCTCCCCCCCTCTCTCTTTCTCTCTCCCACCATTCATGTCTCCCTCCCTCCCCCCTCTCTCCCACCATTCATCTCTCTCTCCCTCCCTCCCTCCCTCCCTCTCTCACAGAGAGAGAGGGAGGGAGGGAGGGAGAGATGAATGGAGGGGGAGATATTCACACACAAAATCCCATGAAGCAGACTCTCTCTCTCTCCCTCCCTCTCTCTATCTGTGAGAGACGGAGGGAAGGAGGGAGAGATGAATGGAGGGAGAGAAGGAGAGAGGGAAGGAGAGAGAAAGAGAGAAAGAGAGGGAGGGAGAGATGGAGATGAATGACACCATGATGGCTATGATCTCATTATCGTTTAATAATAAACTTCCGTTCTACATACATGCATACATACAGAATAGAGCTGGAAGCAGTGGTGGGATTCAGCCAGTTCGCACCACTTCGGGAGAACCGGTTGTTAACTTTCTGAACAGTTTGGTGAACTGATTGTTGGAAGAAATCATTAGGGCAGAGAACCGGTTGTTAAATTACTTGAATCCCACCACTGGCTGGAAGAGATCTTGGAGGTCTTCTAGTCCAGCCCCCTGCTTAAGCAGGAGACCCTGTACTGTTTCAGACAAATGACTGTCCAGTCTCTTCTTAAAAACCTCCAGTGATGGAGACACCTACAACTTCTGAAGGCAACTTCTGTTCCACTGGTTAATTGTCCTCACTGTTAGGAAGTTTCTCCTTAATTCCAGGTTGCTTTTCTCCTTAATTAGTTTCCATCCATTGTTTCTTGTCCTGCCTTCTGGTGCTTTGGAAAATAAGTTGACCCCCTCCTCTTTGTGGAAGCCCCTCAATTACTAGAATACTGCTATCATGTCACCCTTGGTCCTTCTTTTTTCTAGAGTCACTATATCCAATTCCTGCTTTATATACAGGTAGTCCTCAACTTACAACCACAACTGAGCCCAAAATTTATGTTGCTAACTAATGTCTCACTTAACAGCATAAATTTTGGGCTCAGTTGTGGTCGTAAGTCGAGGACTACCTGTACTGCAGCTCCTTCCAATTTAGTGGGATTTCGGGTCAATAAGAGGCATTCTGTACTGAAGTTGAGAAATTCTGTTTGCAGTTACCGCCATCTATCTTTCTGGCAGTTTTGAATAGAGGTTTTTAAAATATGCTCCTATCTGCTCTTCGGATGATTGATAATCGCTTTATTTAGCTAAAAATTCTGAAAGGCAGCAACGTGGTAATGGCAGTATAAATATACCATGTTTTTTTTTTTTAAAGAAAAATTAGATTCCATCATTTCCCCCCCATTATTTAAAATCAGAGAGTCTTGGCAGGCTGGTTTTCAGAAAGTCTGAAGGAGACAAGGATTACCTTGGATCAATCAGCCGATAGATTGTGAGTTCTAGTCCTGCCTTAAGCATGAAAGGTGGATGGGTGGCTTTCAGCCAGTGGTGAAATCTAATTTTTTTTCCTACCGGTTCTGTGGGCGTGGTTTAGTGGGCGTGGTGTTGTTTGGTAGGTGTGGCTTGGTGGGCATGGCAGGGGAAGGATACTGCAAAATTCTCCATTCCCTCCCTATTCCTGGGGAAGGATATTGCAAAATCTCCATTCCCACCCCACTCCAGGGGAAGGGTACTGCAAAATCCCCATTCCCTCCCTATTCCTGGGGGAGGATATTGCAAAATCTCCATTCCCACCCCACTCCAGGGAAGGATACTGCAAAATCCCCATTCCCTCCCTATTCCTGGGGGAAGGATATTGCAAAATCTCCATTCCCACCCCACTCCAGGGGAAGGGTACTGCAAAATCCCCATTCCCTCCCTATTCCTGGGGGAAGGATATTGCAAAATCTCCATTCCCACCCCACTCCAGGGGAAGGATACTGCAAAATCCCCATTCCCTCCCTATTCCTGGGGGAAGGATATTGCAAAATCTCTATTCCCACCCTACTCTGGGGTCAGCCAGAGGTGGTATTTGCCGGTTCTCTGAACTACTCAAAATTTCCGCTACGGGTTCTCCAAAACCTGTCAGAACCTGTTGGATTTCACCCCTGCTTTCAGCCAATCACCAGGTGACTGTGAATTCTAGTCCTGCCTTAAGCATGAAAATCAGCTGGGTGAATATCTATCATCTATCTGCCCTTAAAACTTTCTTTTTTCAGCAAGCCGGGCTGACCTAACACTTTTTAAAAATGTTTTTAATTGTTTTGTCATTGCTGTTAATTATGGGTCGAAATATATATATATCTTTTTAATTGTATTTTAATGTTTGTAGTTTATGTTTTTACTTTGGCTGTACACCGCCCTGAGTCCTCAGGGAGAAGGGCGGTATATAAATTTGATATAAAATAAAATAAATAAAATAAATATTTATCTTTCAATCTTTTATCTATGTGTAGATCTATCTGTATGTCTGTGTCTATCATCATCTGTCATCTACCTACCTACCTATTTACCTTTTAAGAAGATGTTGGATAACCATTTGTCTGAAGTGGTGTAGGGTTTCCTGCCTAAGCAGGGGGTTGGACTAGAAGACCTCCAAGATCCCTTCCAACTCTGTTATTCTATTCTATTTTACCTATCAATCTCTCTCTCTCTCTCTTTCTCTCTCTCTCATCTATCTATTTTCTCTCATTTCTCTCTCTCCTCTCTCTCTCTCATCTCTCGCACTCTCTCTCATTCTCTCTCATTTATCCATCATCTAACTGTATATCATCTCTCTCTCTCTCATCTCTCTCTCTCTCTCTTTCTCTCTTTCTCTCTCTCTCATCTCTCATTCTATCTTTCTCTCATTTCTCTCTCTCTCTCTCTCTCATCTCTCGCACTCTCTCTCATTCTCTCTCATTTATCCATCATCTAACTGTATATCATCTCTCTCTCTCTCATCTCTCTCTCTCTCTCTTTCTCTCTCTCTCTCTCTCTCATCTCATCTATTTTCTCTCATTTCTCTCTCTCTCTCTCTCATCTCTCTCGCACTCTCTCTCATTCTCTCTCTCATTTATCCATCATCTAACTGTATATCATCTCTCTCTCTCTCATCTCTCTCTCTCTCTCTTTCTCTCTCTCTCTCTCTCTCTCTCATCTATCTATTTTCTCTCATTCTCTCTCTCTCTCTCTCATCTCTCTCGCACTCTCTCTCATTCTCTCTCTCATTTATCCATCATCTAACTGTATATCATCTCTCTCTCTCTCATCTCTCTCTCTCTCTCTTTCTCTCTCTCTCTCTCTCTCATCTATCTATTTTCTCTCATTTCTCTCTCTCTCTCTCTCTCATCTCTCGCACTCTCTCTCATTCTCTCTCTCATTTATCCATCATCTAACTGTATTCCCTCCCTATTCCTGGGGGAAGGATATTGCAAAATCTCCATTCCAAAACCTGTCATAACCTGTTGGATTTCACCCCTGCTTTCGGCCAATCACCAGGTGACTGTGAATTCTAGTCCTGCCTTAAGCATGAAAATCAGCTGGGTGAATATCTATCATCTATCTGCCCTTAAAACTTTCTTTTTTCAGCAAGCCGGGCTGGCCTAACACTTTTTAAAAATGTTTTTAATTGTTTTGTCATTGCTTTTAATTATGGGTCCAATTATATATATTGGATATATATATAATTGTATTTTAATGTTTGTAGTTTATGTTTTTACTTTGGCTGTACACCGCCCTGAGTCCTCAGGGAGAAGGGCGGTATATAAATTTGATATAAAATAAAATAAATATTTATCTTTCAATCTTTTATCTATGTGTATCTATCTGTCTGTCTGTCTGTCTATCATCATTATCTGTCTGTCTGTCTGTCTGTCATCTACCTACCTACCTATTTACCTTTTAAGAAGATGTTGGATAACCATTTGTCTGAAGTGGTGTAGGGTTTCCTGCCTAAGCAGGGGGTTGGACTAGAAGACCTCCAAGGTCCCTTCCAACTCTGTTATTCTATTCTATTTTACCTATCAATCTCTCTCTCTCTCTCTTTCTCTCTCTCTCTCTCATCTATCTATTTTCTCTCATTTCTCTCTCTCTCTCTCTCTCTCTCTCATCTCTCGCACTCTCTCTCATTCTCTCTTTTATCCATCATCTAACTGTATATCATCTCTCTCTCTCTCATCTCTCTCTCTCTCTCTCTCTCTCTCTCTCTCTCTCTCATCTATCTATTTTCTCTCATTTCTCTCTCTCTCTCTCTCATCTCTCGCACTCTCTCTCATTCTCTCTCTCATTTATCCATCATCTAACTGTATATCATTTCTCTCTCTCTCATCTCTCTCTCTCTCTTTCTCTCTCTCTCTCATCTATCTATTTTCTCTCATTTTTCTCTCTCTCTCTCTCATCTCTCGCACTCTCTCTCATTCTCTCTCTCATTTATCCATCATCTAACTGTATATCATCTCTCTCTCTCTCATCTCTCTCTCTCTCTTTTCTCTCTCTCTCTCTCTCTCTCTCATCTATCTATTTTCTCTCATTTCTCTCTCTCTCTCTCTCTCATCTCTCGCACTCTCTCTCATTCTCTCTCTCATTTATCCATCATCTAACTGTATATCATCTCTCTCTCTCTCATCTCTCTCTCTCTCTTTCTCTCTCTCTCTCTCTCTCATCTATCTATTTTCTCTCATTTCTCTCTCTCTCTCTCTCATCTCTCGCACTCTCTCTCATTCTCTCTCTCATTTATCCATCATCTAACTGTATATCATCTCTCTCTCTATATCTCTCTCTCTCTCTTTCTCTCTCTCTCTCTCTCTCCATCTATCTATTTTCTCTCATTTCTCTCTCTCTCTCTCTCCTCATCTCTCGCACTCTCTCTCATTCTCTCTCATTTATCCATCATCTAACTGTATATCATCTCTCTCTCTATCATCTCTCTCTCTCTCTTTCTCTCTCTCTCTCTCTCTCATCTATCTATTTTCTTCTCATTTCTCTCTCTCTCTCTCTCATCTCTCGCACTCTCTCTCATTCTCTCTCTCATTTATCCATCATCTAACTGTATATCATCTCTCTCTCTCTCCTCTCTCTCTCTCTCTTTCTCTCTCTCTCTCTCTCTCTCATCTATCTATTTTCTCTCATTTCTCTCTCTCTCTCTCTCTCATCTCTCGCACTCTCTCTCATTCTCTCTCTCCTTTATCCATCATCTAACTGTATATCATCTCTCTCTCTCTCATCTCTCTCTCTCTCTTTCTCTCTCTCTCTCTCTCTCTCATCTATCTATTTTCTCTCATTTCTCTCTCTCTCTCTCTCTCCTCTCTCGCACTCTCTCTCATTCTCTCTCTCATTTATCCATCATCTAACTGTATATCATCTCTCTCTCTCTCTCTTTCTCTCTCTTTATTCTTAACCTAGAGGGACCAAGAAAGAAAAAAACAAATGCTTCAGTTTATATAGAACATAGAAAGCTACTGAAAACAGTAGCAAGAAATTGATTCTCTAGTGCTTTTTATATCTCTCCCACAGCAGAACTGAAGAAATTTAGTGACTTTAGTTGTTTTCACAACAGGCCTCATAAAGTCATTCATTGGAGTTTCCTGTGGTTTATTGCAGGATAGGGGGACCTTGAAATCAGGGGAAAAAATTGGGGAAAAAACACATACAGATCCTTGCTCTTTTACAATACAGGTGGTCCTTGACTTACAACAGTTCATTTAGTGACCGTTCGAAGTTACGACAGCACCCAAAAAAGTGACTTATGACCATTTTTTACACTTAACAACTGTTGCAGCATCCCCATGATGACATGATTGAAATTCAGATGCTTGGCAACTATTTTATGATGGTTGCAGCGCAGTGGTGGGTTCCTCCCGGTTCAGTCCGGTTCGGCCGAGCCGGTAGCAGTGACGATATGACGTCACCGAACCGGTTCTCCCCCCCCCCGCCCTCCCACCCCCCCCACCCACGTTATTCTTACCTTTTATTTGGTCCCACCCCCAATCTATTTCTGCCTCCTGAGTCCCAGCTGATGACTAGAGGAAAAAAACTTGTTTAAACTCTTGCCGTGGGGCTTCAAAGGGCCGCCCTACAGCTGATCAGTGTTAAAAGCAAACAAATGAGTCGGGTCGTAAGTGCGAGGACTGGTCATAAGTGCGAGGACCTTCCAGAAATGCCTCTGACCAGCTAGCCACGCCCACCTAGTCACACATGACCTCCAAGCCACACCCACAAAATAAGCCACGCCCACAGAACCGGTAGTAAAAAAAATTAGAACCCACCCCTGTTGCAGTGTCCCAGGGCCGTGTCATCCCCTTTTGTGAATTTCTGAAAAGCAAAGTCGATGCTGTTTATGTGTGTTTTAACATGGCTGTACACCGCCCTGAGTCCTTTGGGAGAAGGGCGGTATAGAAGTTTAATAAACTAAACTAAACTAAACAAAGTCAATGGGGCAGCCAAATTCACTTAACAACCATGTTACTAATTTAACAACCGCAGTGATTCACTTAGCAACCGTGGCGAGAAAAATCATGAAATGGAGCAAAGTTCACTTAACAAATGTTTCGCTTAACAGCAGAACCTTTGGGCTCTATTGTGGTTGTAATTCAAGGACTATCTGTCTTAGAGAAACTGTTTATAAGTGAGTAACATGTAAAGGGGCTGGGTTTCTTAGGGAGACAAAATGAAGGATCTGTTTATACTCAGCTTCCGTACTACTTAACTTTAACTTTACAAATTTTCTGTAAACCATGAAAGTGAAGCATTTAGAGATTAAGCATGATTTATTTTGGGGCATTTTATTGTGCTTTTCTTTCTACTCTGGACAGGTGCTCAAGTTGGCTAATAAAACCTTAGACACAAGAACAAATTATATAAACTAAACAAAAAATACAATTTAAAAGTAGTTTGGTATTGGGGTATTTTTTTTCAGAAATCCTTTCTCAACTTTCTAGTCTAGCATCCATCCATCATCTTTCTATTATATCTATCATTTATCCATCATATATCACATATCTATCAACATATTTATACTATTTTTTCTATCATTTACCTTTCTTTCTTTCTTTCTCTTTCTTTCTTTCTTTCTTTCTTTCTTTCTTTCTTTCTTTCTTTCTCTTTTCTTCTTTCTTCTTTCTTACTTTTTCTCTCTCTTTCTCTCTTTCCTATCTATCTATCTATCTATCTATCTATCTATCTATCTATCTATCTATCTATCTATCTTTCCTTCCTTCTCTCTCTCCTTCCTTCCTTCCTTCCTTCCTTCCTTCCTTCCTTCCTTCCTTCCTTCCTTCCTTCCTTCCTTCCTTCCTTCCTTCCTTCCTTCCAAGTCTTTACTCCTGGAAAATTGCCTGGATAAATCCCTGCCGTTTTCTTGACAAGATTTCAAAAATGATTTGCTCTTGCTTTCTTCCCAAGGCTAACAAACAGCGGTTGGTCCAAAATCCCCCATGTGATTTTTGTGCCTAAGCAGGACTGGAACTCACTCCCAGTTCTGGCCTTGTGTCTTAACCACAAGACCAAACTGTCTCTCTTATCTATCTGCCGATAGCTTTCTGAGATGTTTACAATAAACGACGCTAAAAGACACAGCGAATAAAAGCAGATGCAATAAAATCAAATAAGATGCAAAATGAAAACAGTATATTTGCCACTGGGCACTGGCTAAGCAGTCATTCATATTCCCAGTTTGGAGAGGTCCAAAGAGAAGCATCTCATGGTGGAAGGAGTCAAACTGGGCAGGGCTGAGGTTGAAGCATAACAAATATCCCAAGAACCAGCGCAAAATCCAATCCCAAATGCGATTAACCCCAAACCAGCCAGCTCGCGATGTATTTGTCATTTATTGCATTTAGATAGATTGGATCAAGAATGATGAAACGGGCTCACCCAGGGAGCTCCACACTTGATGGGGATTTAACCATTATGTTACACCTGCACATTAAACATCCTGACAGCTTAAGCACACATTTCCCCCAAAATGTCAAGGAATTCAAAATTTCAGCCGCCGCCTCATCAAACAGAGCACGGATAAAAGAGCTGGGAGGAAAGGGCCATCTTCCCCATGGCAGAGATTAAGGGATGCTTAGAAGAATAGTAGGATAATAGAGTTGGAAGGGACCTCGGAGGTCTTCTAGTCCAACCCCCTGCTTTAGTAGGAGATGCCATACCATTCAGGACAAGCGGTCCTTCAATCTGTTCTTGTAAACCTCCAGTGATGAGACAGACAGACAGACACATAGACAGACAGACACATAGATAGATAGACAGACAGACTCACACATAGCTAGATAGACAGATAGACAGACAGACACATAGATAGACAGACAGACACACACACACACACACACATAGATAGATAGACAGATAGACAGACAGACACATAGATAGACAGACAGACAGACAGACAGACACACACACACATAGATAGACAGACAGATAGAGAGACAGAGATCTGAAGGGCCAATTAGATGGAGAGAATAACAGAATAATAGACATTGAAGGGACCTCGGAGGTCTTCTAGTCCAACCCCCTGCTTTAGTAGGAGAAGCCATACCATTCAGGACAAGCAGTCCTTCATTCTGTTCTTGTAAACCCCCAGTGATGATATAGACAGACAAACACATAGCTAGACAGACAGACAGACACATAGATAGATAGATAGACAGACAGACACATACAAACACACATAGACAGACAGACAGACACATAGATAGACAGACAGACAGACAGACAGATAGATAGATAGATAGATAGATAGATAGTTAGACAGACAGACAGACAGACAGGCAGGCAAGCAGACACACACACATAGATAGACAGATAGACAGACAGAGAGCTGAAGGGCCAATGAGATGGAGAGATTAACAGAATAGCAGAGTTGGAAGGGACCTCGGAGGTCTTCTAGTCCAACCCCCTGCTCAGACAGGAGACCCTAGAATCAGCATAAGAAACCCCGGACAAGCTCCCCCTATAAATATCTGCATCAATTTCTCTGCATCCTGCCCCTAAATGCAAAGTGTTTTGCTTTTAGGAATAAATATTTCTTCTTTGCTCACAGCTGTCTGGATTCTCATTTTTATTTATTCTTGGGCAGCCCCAACTTGAGTTGGAACCCGAAATTAATCTTCCTTCAAAAGGGTGATTGCTCTCAACCCCATTTCAGACAAACAGCTATCCAATCTCTTCTTAAGACCACCCCAATGATGCCCTTGATGTGATGTCTCGCTGCCTGGAGGCCTTGCGGGTCTGGATGGGGAGAAATAGGCACGGACTCAACCCTTCCAAGACTGAGTGGCTGTGGCTTCCGGCATCCCAATATAGTCAGCTGGTGCCATTGCTGACTATTGGGGGTGAATCTCTGCCCCCCACAGAGAGGGCTCGCAATCTGGGTGTCCTCCTGGACGCACAGCTGTCTTTAGAAGAGCATATGACGGCTGTGGCCAGGGGGGCTTTTTATCAGGTTCGCCTGATCCGCCAGTTGCAGCCCTTTCTGGACCGGGATGCCTTGCGCACGGTCACTCACGCCCTTGTCACCTCCCGGCTGGACTATTGTAATGCTCTCTACATGGGGCTCCCCTTGAAGAGCACTCGGAGGCTCCAACTGGTCCAGATTGCGGCCGCGCAGGTGGTTATGGGCGCAACTCGTTGTGCCCACGTGACACCCCTCCTGCGCGAGCTGCACTGGCTCCCAGTGGTCTTCTGGGTGGGATTCAAGGTACTGGTTACCACCTTTAAAGCACTCCATGGCATTGGACCTGGGTACCTACGAGACCGTCTTCTGCCACCAGTAGCCTCCCATCGGCCAGTTCGCTCCCAAAGAGAGGGTCTCCTCAGGGTGCCATCGGCCAAGTTATGTTGGCTGGCGACACCCAGGGGGAGGGCCTTCTCTGTGGGAGCCCCTGCCCTTTGGAATGAACTGCCCCCAGAAATGCATAAGATCTCCGACCTCTGCGTATTTCGCTGTGCCCTCAAGACCCTGCTGTTCCACCAGGTCGGGCTATCGATGTAAAGATTTTAAATTGGATGTTTTAAATTTGGGGTTTTAAATCTGAGCCGAAATTATTTAATAATTTTAATTATTTTTAAATTGATGTCTGTCTTTGTGCTTTTAATAGGCTGTACACCGCCCTGAGTCCTTCGGGAGAAGGGCGGTATAGAAATAAAATAATAATAATAATAATAATAATAATAATAATAATAATATTAAAAACTTCCAGTGTTGCAGCATTCACAACTTCTGGAGGCAAGTCGTTGCACTGGTTAATTGTTTTCACTGTCAGAAAATTTCTCCTTAGTTCTAAGTTGCTTCTCTCCTTGATTAGTTTCCATCCATTGCTTCTTGTCTTGGCTTCAAGTGTTTTGGAAAATAGTTTGCCTGCCTCGTCTTTTGACAGCCCCTCAAATTTCCCTAATCTAGAACTAAAGAGAAATTTCCTGACAGTTAGAACAATTAACCAGTGGAACAACTTGCCTTCAGAAGTTGTGAATGCTCCAACACTGGAAGTTTCTAACAAGAGATTGGATAGCTGTTTGACTGAAATGGGATAGGTTTTCCTAACGGAGCAGGGGGTTGGACTAGAAGACCTCCAAGGTCCCTTCCAACTCTATTATTCTGTGACTAAATACTGGAACACAATCAGAAATGAACTCCACTGTGACTGTTCTTCCTGCCATCTGCAGATTCTGCTAGAAACATTAGATCCCTTGTCCATCAACCAAAATAAACAGTTCTCATGAACAGGCCCGGATTAAAAAAATAAATAAATCCCTATAAATCATAGCTGTCAGAAAAGCGGGCACTGTGGCCAAAGACAGAAATCAATCTGAAACTCATTAGTTTGTTTGACAAGTGCTTAATCTTGCATTGTTTAATGCCAGTCGGGACAACGTTGGCGGAACGGAATCAGCCCCAGTGTTATTTGGGTTTCCCATTACAGAACGTTGCAAAAATAAATAAAAACCCGCTTCCAACTTAATCTTGTTTTCACCCCTTTTCCCTTTCATTCTTTCTTGTTCGGTAGATTTTAAAAAGAGGATCAATGACTTTTGGAGTTTTCCCTCCGGTTCATAGAAATCAATACATCATTGTTACCGCAGTCAATAATTTTCGGAGTCATGCTAGTAAAATTTGCCTCCACTGTTCAGAAGGCAGGATACATTTAAACGGGGCCAACAGATTAAATTATGCCTTCTATTGTTGGGTGAGATCGCCTAGAGAACAGGAGCTGGGTGAGTTTGAACAGGTGTCAAGCCGTGTCCTGGGCTTGCCACAGCGGGGCAGGGAGGAGCACCGGTGACGGGCAGTGACGGGATCGCCATCGTGGTGACCACGGAGCACCAGTGATGTGGGGTGTCAGGACAGTTGCAGCAGTGACCGAGACAGCCCAGCTGTGTGGTGGGGAGGTGTGGTGAGGATAGCCGCATCTAGTCACATTCGGCTTGGCGAACTCAGCGGTAGCTGGGACAACTGTGGATCAGCTGTGAGGCGCGGAGGCATGACACCGTGAGGCACAGCTGTTCCAGCCCGACAATCAGCTGGGTTGGAGCCTCAGCACATGCTGTCTATCGGGGCGAGGCCCGTGCCAGGAAGAGGCATGCTGGGACTTCGCATCAAACAGATTCTGCTAACAGACTTACTTACTGACTGTTCTGCTGATGCATGACCTCATTGTGTGCCAGAGTCCGGCTGAATAAACCCAGTTTGTTACCTCACGGGTGTGGCGTTTTCCTCTGGTGTCAGTCCGGAGCTTGGATACTTTGAGAACAGGTGTCAATCTGTTGGGATGTGGCCTGCGGGGTGTTTAGATCTGGCCTACAGGACCGCCCTGGAAACAGCAAAGGACCAGCCAGCCTGCGGTGCCTCTGCTAGGAAAAACGGAACTTGGGAGGACTGTGTACGGCCTTCCAGAGCTCTGTTTTCACTGGCAGAGGATTGCAGCTGAAAACAGGAAGTCGTTTTCTCTGGCAGGGCACTCAGGCCGCCACAGTTGCCCCTGACATGAGTGATGTTGAGCTGGCCACGCCCCCCCAGCCCCCCCCACGATCAAGCACAACCCTGATGCGGCCCTCAATGAAATCGAGTTTGACACCCCTACAATAGAAAGGAAAAAAAAAAGCTGGAAGGATGCTCGTTTGTAGTGAGGATAAACTGCTGAAATGCTAGAGGCAAAGTATCCTATATCTCAGCGGGGTTGTTTGGATCCACGACGAGCAGAATACAGAGTTTCTAAACCAAAAGGAGAACCGGCTGCATATTTGTGTTGTGGTGTTCTGACTTCGTGAAGGATAGAATAGAATAGAATAATTTTATTTCTATACCGCCCTTCTCCCGAAGGACTCAGGGTGGTGTACAGCCTATTAAAAACACAAGACAACATCAGTTAAAATAGTTTAAAATTATTAAATGAATTCGGCTCAATTTAAAACCCCAGGAATTTAAAACCCAGTTTAAGATTTTTACGTTGATAGCCCAGCCTGGCGGAACAACAGGGTCTTGAGTGCACAACGAAATACCCGGAGGTCGGAGATCTTACGCATTTCCAGGGGCAGTTCATTCCACAGGGCAGGGGCTCCCACAGAGAAGGCCCTCCCCCTGGGTGTCGCCAGCCGACGATGACATGCCAGCCGAAGGAGAGTAAGTCTGCTTTAGTTCTTTTGTATTTATTTATTGCACTCTCTCCCCCTGTTCTGACTTTTGATTCTCGCCAACATCCCTCACAAAATCAAAATCAAATGAATGAAGTGTGACATGCTTGACTCGGCCTTCCATCCTTTCCGAGGTGGGTAAAATCAGGACCCAGATTGTTGGGGGCAAGAGGCTGACTCTGTAAACCGCTTAGAGAGGGATGTAAGGTGGTATATAAGTATATAAGTCTAAGTCTTATTGTTACATCATGCAGGATCCAATCTGGGTCGGTTACCGGAGGTTTCAGTCTTCCGAGCTTTCGGACTCGTGCTGGATTGCATCCTCAAGGTACTTCTCTCTAGCTGAATATGTGCTGTTCTGTGCGTGGTATTTTCTTTGTGTGTTGTAAGTGGCTTTTTACTTGTTGTTTGGGGTGTGTTGATGGCCAGGGTACAGAAGAAATAAGACCCAACCTGAAAATAAGCCCTAGCATGATTTTTTTATAGCATGCTCCTAATATAAGCCCTACCCTCCCCCTCCAAATAAGCAATTTCTAGGTCCTTTCTGAAAATAACTCTGTTATTATAATTTGTCAGAAATCTTTTAGGGTTTTTTTCCCCCCCACTTTAAATTCCATAAGATAGACATCACACAGCTCTCACGCAGAACGCAAAACAGTTGGAGATCCATAATGGCCTCTTATTTCCATCTCATGGTTGTCATTTAAGTAAAAATACTAGTAATTCTCCTAAAAATGATCCCTTTAATTATTTACCAGTGTTGTTCTCTACTCTAATGGAAGTGCAACTGTACCCGAAGCTGCTGTTAATAGTCCTAGGGAGAAAAATAGCTGAACCGCCTCTCATTTTGCTTCTGGAGAGAGGAAAAATATGATTATCTCTCCATTAAGGATCCCCCATCATAATGCCCTCCAGTTAGGAATGCAGATAAATCCAACTGGCTTCTATTTCACATACATACAGTAGCAGGTCTTCAATATTAGATCTTTTCTGGATTTTTGTCCATCCAAAATATTCACCTACTAAAGAAATGAAGAGACAGGTGTGTGAGTCTCTCCCTCTCTCCCCCCTCTCTCTCTTTGTGTATCCTGTTAGTCCTTGATTTACAACCATGAATTTAGTGACCATTCACTATTTTACAACGGCACTGAAAATAGTGATTTATTACCATTTTTCTCACAGAGAGAGAGATAGAGGAAAGGAAGATGGAGGAGAGAGAGGGGGAGGAAGGGAGGAAAGAAAAAGAGGGAGGGAAGGAATGAGGAAGGGAGGGAGGAGAAAGAGGAAGAGAGGGAGAGGGAAGGAAGGAAGGAAAGAGAAAGAGGAGGGATGTAAGAAAGGAAGGAGAAAGAGGGAGGAAAGGAAAGAACAAAAGAGAAAGAGGAAGGGAGGGGAAGGAAGGAAAGAGAAAGAGGGAAGGAGGGAAGGAAGGAAGGAGAAAGAAGAAGGGACAGGGAGGGAGGGATGAAGGAGAAAGAGGAAGGGAGGGGGAAAAAGGAAGGGAGGGAGGGAAGAAAGGAAGGAGAAAGAGGGAGGGGGAAGAAAGGAAGGTGAAAGAGGGAGGGAAGGAAGGAAGGAAAGAGAAAGAGGAGGGGGAGGGAGAGGGAGAGAAGGAGGGAGGGAGGGAAGGAAGGAAGGAAGAATGGAAAGAGAGGGAGGGAGGGAGGGAGAGAAAGAGGGAAGAAATCAAGCAAGCAAGCAAGGATTTTCTTCCACGTTTTGAAACCACATCAGAAGTTGACCTCTTTAAATCAATCAGTCAATACCGCACAGCACAATAAATGAGGAAAAAGTCATTCAGGGATTGTCCTTCTGTGGGAATGCTCATCTTCCTTGGCACCATCTCATTCGCCCATTTTCTTGGAAGAGGAGAAGGGATGCCCTACTAAGGGAGAAGATAAAAGCCACGGAGCAGAAACAATCCATGGACTCCCCAAGGAGTCCGCAGTGCTTATCTCTCTGATCCCCCATTCCATTGTAATCTTTGTTCGGGACTGAGAAAACAACACCATGCAAATATAATGCAAATTACCTGAATATCAAGTGTTCTCTGTGTGTGGGACGGTGATGTCCATACAATTACACCGGCTCATTCAGACAACTGCCTAGATCAGGGGTGTCAAACTCACCGCATCACGGCGTCGTCACATGACATATCAGGACTTTTTTCGCTAAACCGGGCGTGAGTGTGGCAGGCGTATGATGCAGCTGGCCTGCAGACCAGGAGTTTGACAAGCCCTGGCCTAGATGATGGAGAAATGGAGTAGGGAAGGATGTTGGTCTCAACTGGAACTCTACAGTACCTTGCTCAATAGTAGTAACTGTGAGAGGGATCTTGGAGTCCTAGTGGACAACCATTTAAATATGAGCCAGCCATGTGCAGCATCTGCCAAAAAAGCCAACACAGTTCTAGGCTGCATAAACAGAGGAATAGAATCAAGATCACGTGAAGTGTTAATACCACTTTATAAGGCCTTGGTAAGGCCACACTTGAAATACTGCATCCAATTTTGGTCGCCACGATGTAAAACAGACATTGAGACTCTAGAAAGAGTGCAGAGAAGAGCAACAAAGAAGATTAGGGGACTGGAGGCTAAAACATATGAAGAACGGTTGCAGGAACTGGGTTATTTCTAGTCTGATGAAAAAAAGGACAAGGGGAGACAGGATACCAGTGTCCCAATATCTCAGGGGCTGCCACAAAGAAGAGGGGGTCAAGCTATTCTCCAAAGCACCTGAGGGCAGGACAAGAAGCAACTGATGGAAACTAATCAAGGAGAGAAGCAACCTAGAACTGAGGAGAAATTTCCTGACAGTGAGAACAATTAATCAGTGGAACAACTTGCCTCCAGAAGTTGTGAATGCTCCAACACTGGAAATTTTTAAGAAGATGTTGGATAACCATTTGTCTGAAGTGGTATAGGGTATCCTGCCTAAGCAGGGGGTTGGACTAGAAGACCTCCAAGGTCCCTTCCAACTCTGTTATTGTATTCTAGTATAGCAAAAAAAACCCCAACAACGACAACAAATGACATACAAGTAGTTCTCCACTTATAACAGTTCATTTAGAGAACATTCGAAGTTGCAACTGGAAAAAGTATCTTATGACCAGTTTTCATACTTACGACCATTGCAGCATCCCAACCCATGGTCGCACGATCAAAATTCAGACCCTTGGCAACTGACTCACATGTCAAGTTTCTGAAAGATGCCCTAATTAATTCATGAGCCATGATCCAAACTTCAAAGGAAATATAGTGATTTATTAGGAGCACCATTCCGGCAATACTCGGATGCAGTTAGGACTGATCCTACGTAGATTAACGTTCCCCTATGACCCTGTGTCTCCCCTCCTCTCTGGCCATGTCATAAATCACATTCTCCAATTAACCACTTTGGCTGGCTGTGAAACCTAACACCCTCCTTCTGATTGCAGTCAGAAAGAATGTATGGAATTCACTTCAGTTCTCCCTCCCTCCTGCTCATGGCAACTTGAAAGCTTTGCAAGTTGACATCACATTTATGACAGTTGCGGTGTCCTGGGATCAGATCATCCCCTTTGGTGATCTTCTAACCAGCAGAGACAATGAGAAGCTTAACATCCATGTTAGTAATTTAACGACTGCAGGATTCACTTCACAGCTGTGGCAGGAACGGTCGTAAAATGGAGCAAAACTCAGTTAACAACCGTCTCGCTTAGCAATATAAATGTTGGGGCTTAATTATGGTCATAAATCGAGTACTACACACACACACACACACACACACACACACACACGAAAACTTGAAGACTGATTTCTTTTTTTCCCTCAACTAGATCCAGGGGTCAGGTGATTTGTGAATCAACTTGTGGTATTTATTTTGTATATTGTACCATTAAATAGTTCCCTACTAACAGAGGTTGTTAATATTTTATTACGCTGTTACGAAGTTGCTGAGATGATTGGAATAGCCTAATTGATTGATTGTGTAGGAAGTTCCTCTCCTAGGAAAATGAGATATTTTGGGAAATATCAAAAGGGCAGAATATTTCCCCTAAAAGGGAGGCAGAAATTCACCCTTTGTCAATGGGCTATTAAGGCGTGGGCCAGTCTATTCTACATAACAAAGATCTACTTCCTTCAGGCAGAGCCCTAGTAGGAATTGTCCAAAGCCCTTTCATTACATCATCACCCAGCAAGAGTCAACCAAGCTTGGGACTCAAAAGACAACCTACAAAGTTACCCCTGGATGGCCCCATGGGAGTCTGACAACCAATCAGAACAGAAGCTCAAATTCAAAGCCCAACAGAAGGTCTACATCTATATATGTCTCTCACCAATGTGCTTTTTTTGCCCAGGAACTCAAAACCATGTGGTCCTGTCCACCATTAAACCATCTTTTCAAGCCATCTCCATGTTTCCAGTGTCTTTCTCCCCACTTGGAACTGAACCCAAATGGACATTTCTTCCAACAATTGAACAAACTACTATATACGACGTACTACATACATTCAACACATACTACTGTAAGCAGAGCGTCTTGCTTAGCGACATGAATTTTGGGTTCAATTAAGTCGAGGACTACTTGTATAAACAGTATGAAGGAATTAAAGTGGTGTCCAAGGTTTTCTTCACCTCCCTTCTGTCATGTTGGGAGAGTCTCCTGAACTCATTGTTGTCTGAATTAAGCTTCCGAAATTTAGAAAGGGATCTAAACCAAGGCAATGTTAGCTATTCCTATTATTATAGGAATTGTAGGAGAGGACCAGGCTAAGCCCGAGGGAGGGGTCAAACGTGTCATCAGTCACGAGTCCCTGCGTGCCCGCAAAAACCTAAGTCCACCTTGAATGCCTTCTTATCCCCTGCTGATTTCCCTTGACTGTTAGTTGGCCAGATTCTTGTAAAAAGAGTTTAAGCTTGCAAAATAAATCTTTTTACTCATTTGAACTACCTTGAAACTCCTGATTTTCCTTCACGCTTGACAGGCATCTCCCCAAAATCAAAATAATATTGAATGAAAATGAATAATTCTAACATCGACGATATAAATAACTAAGGCTATTAGGGATACATTACAATATCTTTGCGCAGATAGCAGAAGTCGCGAATCTGCAGCCCCCTAAAACTTTCTCTCTTTTTTTAATGACTCCCTACGCCCTCTTGGTACAAATCAAAGACATAATTTCCTACCAGTTTACGATGGGTAACAAAGAATGATTCAGTGTAACCCAGGAGTGAAATCCAAATTTTTTTCCCTACCAGTTCTGTGGATGTGGCTTGGTGGGCGGGGCAGGGTAAGGATATTGCAAAATCTCCATTCCTATCCCACTTCAGGAGAAGGATACTGCAAAATCTCCATTCCCTCCCTTCCTGGGGGAAGGATATTGCAAAATCTCCATTCCCACCCCACTCCTGGGGAAGGATATTGCAAAATCTCCATTCCCATCCCACTTCAGGGGAAGGATACTGCAAAATCTCCATTCCCTCCCTTCCTAGGGGAAGGATATTGCAAAAATCTCCCTTCCCACCCCACTCTGGGGCCAGCCAGAGGTGGTATTTGCCGGTTCTCCGAACTACTCAAAATTTCCACTACCAGTTCTCCAGAACCTGTTAGTTTTTTTTTTTTAGTTTTTTTTAATTCATTTTATATTTTAAATTACTAACATTACAAACAACATATACAATATTTCACCCTGTGCTATACATAAGAAAGGAAGATTTGGTTCTTCGGATATATCCTCATGATCGCCAAAATCCACATTCTCGGGGTACAGGTACCGAAGCATCCAATTTTCCCAGCACATAGTCCACAAATGGTTTCCAAATTTTCCAGAAAATATCTTCTTTATAGTCACCATTTCTAATTTTAATATCACATGTCATTTTATCATTTAAAGCTAATTTCCACATTTCACAATACCATTCTTCTATTCTAAAATTCACATCTAATTTCCAATATCTGGCTATTATAATTCTACCCATTATAATCATAATTCTAATCAATTCTTTCTCATATCTCCAGAACCTGTTAGAACCTGCTGGATTTCACCCCTGGTGTAACCCCGGCAGAGCCTTTACACAGTGGAGAAGCAAGGACTTTTCCATAAAATCCTCACCTCCGTGATACGGCCCAGTGCATCCCGTGTTACCATCTCATTGGCTGGAGCCCTTATTCTCCGTAAAAAAGGTTATTTGTAGCTGCAAGCCACAAAAAAAAAAAAAATATTGACGAGGTAGATCTGAAGCATGTGTTTATGGCCAACCACCCGGTAGCTCCTCGTTTTGGTATCTCAACGGTCAAGCCGGCCCATATTTTACATTGAAAGTTTGAACGGGGAAAAGAAATGATCCAATTTTTAGACAGCCAATAAAAATGGCAGAGGTGTAAATCTTTTGCCATTCGCTTTGTCTCTTTCGTTGCAAGGTTTCTGCTTCTGGAAATTATTCCCTTCTTCCCGAATTGCAGACAACAGATGGCACTAGCAGGTAGTTGAACGTCCAGAGTCACTCTTACACGGCGTTCCAAAAATGTCAGGCCGGTCTTCGCAGGCTCTCGAAGTCTTAGAAACATGTGAGGAAATCGAGGGATTCTTCCATTTCCTTAACGTTGCTTTCTTGGCAGTAGATCGAATGCTAGAAAATAGAAATAAGAATATAGGAATATTATATTAAGTAATAATCACTGCCTAACAGAATTAACTCGGAAATTCTCTCCCTCCCTCCCTCCCTTCTTCTCTCTCTCTCTCTTTTCAAATAAGGTACTTCCAGCAAATAATCCCAAATCTGGAAAAAGCACAGAAATTGGATCATTTCCTAGAAAAATAACCTATCTATATTGTCTCTGACACTAACTCTGTTAATTTACTCTCTCTGTTTCTCTTTCTCTCATCTCTCTCTCTCTCCCTCTCTCCCCTATCTATCTATCATCTACTTATCTACCTACCTACTGACCTATATCTATCAGATATCAGCTATCTATGTCCATCTTTCTCTCTCTCTCTCCATCTATCTATCTATCTATCTATCTATCTGTCTGTCTGTCTGTCTGTCTGTCTGTCTGTCTGTCTGTCTATCTGCCTGTCTGTCTGTCTGTCCGTCCGTCCATCCATCCATCCATCCATCCATCCATCCATCCATCCATCCATTTATCCATCCATCCATCTATCTATCTATCTATCTATCTATCTATCTATCTATCTATCCATCTATCTATTATCTATCTATCTATCTATCTATCTATCTATCTATCTATCTATCATCTATCTATCTATCTATCTATCTATCTCTTTCTTCATTTCTCTCTCTTTCTCTCTCTCTCCACCCCTCTCTCTCCAGACTAAGAGATGGAAAACATCTTCCATCTTTCCATAATTTATTTTTTCACACACATATGCAAATATGGATGAGCTAATGTCCCTAGGAATATTAGGATCTTTTTCACACGTGTAGTAGACATACAACAGACCAAACATGGACAACTTGGCCCAAACTTCAATATGATCATAGAGTCATCTCCAACAAGTTTCCTAATTCAGTGATTTACATGTTAAAAAGAAAAAGGAAGAAATTATTGAGTTGGCACTGAGAAAACTCTGAGATGCACCCAAGAAATTTCATATGTCCATGATGTTGTTTATAAAACATGTCCAGGGTGAAGATCTGCAACAGTGTCATCGGAATCTGCCTGCTTGGAATCTAGTCAAGAATAGGACCAAAGACAATTAACCAAGGAATCAATGTGATTAATCAACCAGAGTGTTAATTGCACATTGTAATTTGGTGTGTGATTAATTGCTGGAGCTAAAAAAGGTTGCATCTCCATTTTTCCCTGATGAGAGAAAAAAAACCATCTTTCTTTCTTTCTTTCTTTCTTTCTTTCTTTCTTTCTTTCTTTCTTTCTTTCTTCCTTTCTTCCTTCCTTCCTGCCTGCCTGCCTGCTGGCCTGCCTGTCTTCATTCATTCATTCATTCATTCATTCATTCATTCATTCCCTCCCTATGTTTCTTCCTTCCTTCCCTCCCCTATGTTCCTCCCTTCCATATCTTCCTTCCTTCCTTCCTTCCTTCCTTCCTTCTTTCCTTCCTTCCTTCCTTTCCTTCCTTCCTTCCCCCCTCCCTCCCTCCCTCCCTTTTTTCTTTCTTTGCAATATATAGAACAAAATCCAACAAGAAAATGATAACAAATATATAACAATTACTCATGTAGCAAAACTAAATCTTACCCTCTGGAATCAATTGCCTCCAGAGATAAGGAGAATCCAAGACCTCAGTGCCTTCCGCCATGCCCTTAAAACCTTCCTTTTCCAGCAAGCCGGGCTGGCCTAATTTTTTAAGTGTTTTTAAGTGTTTTGTTTATTGTTTTTAATTAATGGGGCCAAATTTATATATGTATATTTTAACTGTATTTTAATATTTGTACTTGATGTTTTTACTTGGCTGTTCACTGCCCTGAGTCCTCAGGGAGAAGGGCGGTATACAAATTCAAAATAAATAAATAAAAAAATAAAATCTTGATGGCTTCAGAATCTATCCGAAAAAGCCCTCTAGAAATATTTGTTCTTTCTGGAAAGTTTCTGGAAAGCCCAAAGTAAAATAATAAAGAAATGGAGCATAGGGTTGAGTCATTCTAGAGTTCTTACTCAAACTAGCTGGATAACATGGATGAATATACAACATTAGGAGACCTGAAGGGTCATGTAGGAATAGATCTTCTTGGAGAAAGGCTGCCTATATGGTCCCTAATACCTGATGTATATAATTAATTAATAAATTGAGGGTTTGTCGTGTTTAGAGAGCCGGGTCAGAGCAAGTAGTTTGCAAGGGCCGCCCCATGTAGAACACATTACAGCAATCTAAATGAGAGACCACAATGGCTGATACTAGGTAAAGGTGTTGGAATTTAATTTCTGCTGAAATTAAACATAGCTGATGATTTGTTTCAGAGGAACATTTGATGTCCAGGTATAAGTCAAAGAGCTGGCTACTATTCCTTATAGCTCAGGTCCATGTTACTGGTGGAGTCGTCTTCTCCAAGTAGAATTTTCCCACTCTGTTAGTTAAACCCTCAAAGAGATGCTTCTTATGAAGAACGGCTGCAGGATTTGGGTCTGGCTAGTCTAAAGAAAAGAAAAATTAGGGGTGACATGATAGCAGTATAGTATTTGAGGGGCTGCCACAAAGAAGAGGGGATCAAATAATTCTCCAAAGCATCTGACGGCAGGACAAGAAATAATGGATGGAAACGAATCAAAGAGAGAAGCAACCTGGAATTAAGGAGAAACTTCCTAACAGTGAGGATAATTAACCAGTGGAACAGAAGTTGCCTTCAGAAGTTGTGGGTGCTCCATCACTGGAGGTTTTTAAGAAAAATCTAGACAAGTGTTGGCGAACCTTTTTGGCACCAAGTGCTGAAATGCGAGTCTGCATGCGTGCATGTGCAAGAAACCGGAACAGCAGCTGTCCGGAGTGCATTCGTGCACCAGGAAAATGATCTTCCAGTTTCTGGCGCACACAGGTACACCGGCCAGCTGGTGTTCGTGAGCGCATGTGCGCCAGAGATTGAAAGAGCAGCTGCCTGGCGTGACTTTCCAGTTTCTGGTGCTCCTGCATGTGTGAAGACCAGCTGGCTGGTGTGCCAGAAACCAGAAAACCAGGTGCCCGGTGCAAATGCATGCATGCCAAAAACTGGAAGAAAAGCTGCCTGGCGCAAGTTCTTCTGGTTTCCGGCATTCCTGCACATGTGAAGATCAGCTGGCCAGTGCGCCAGAGACTGGAAGAGCAACGGGGGATGGCTCGCGTGCCTGTAGAGATGGCTCCGTGTGCCACTTCCGGCATGTGTGCCATTGTTCTCCTCCAGCTATGGACCCCAAAGAACACAGCACACACAAAGTCCACAAGTCTTAAGGTTGCCAAGGTTGGACACCCCTTAATCTCTAGAGGTTCCCCAGAACATCTTATAGTTCCTGAATCCAAGGACTTCTTCGACTTGCTTAAGTTATGGGTGTTTGTTTCACGAGGTTGAGTTGTTACTATGGATTTTTTATGGTTTCAAGCTACCCAGAGTTTGAAGTCTGGGTGGTTTAAAGACACTGTAAAATATATAAATGAACACATTTCAAAGTAACTGGTTACTCCCTGAGTACTTTCAATGCTTCCCTTTGCTACAAAGGCATTATATACAGTACAGGCAACTACCGAGAGATTTAACTATTTTCACAATTGGGTAGGAGGTTTTTTTCTTGCTTTATACCTTCTCAATAATGGTATACTGCCTTGTTTTTGAAAAGAACTTCTTACCCTGGGAAAATTAAATTTTCAAAGCCTGTGTCAGGAAAATTTACATTGCAGCCCTTAAACCCACCTCAAAGGATTGTTACTGTAGGGGGGAAAAAGGAAGAGAGAATATCATGCCTGATTCCCTAGGTTGCGACGAATAACTCTAGTAAATAAAACAAAGAATAAAGAAATAAATAAGAGCAAGGCCATTCACATTTTTTTTTAAAAGAAAAGTTTCCCAGGTCATTTAGGTCATATAACCGTTATAATGAATCAGGAGAAGGTGGTAACAAAGACTGCAAATCTTCTAAGATGGTAATGAGCGGTGAGGATATGAATATGTCAAGTATTTGCAAGCCATTGGCACATGTGTCATATAGACGCCAGTGGAGGCGGAGAGTGTCTCCACCCCTATGTGGAAAGGAGGGGCTTACCCTGAGTATAAAACCCCCTCCAACCTTTTCCACCTTGCTCTCACCATCTCTCTCTTTTCGCATTTGTTCCTCATGAGACTTGATCTCTGATCAGGGTAGTCGCACACACTGTGTGCCCCCTATCCTATGATGAATACTGAGACAGCCTTTGTATATAGTTAATATGCTTTATTATATGATTAAATACATTTAAGACATTTATTCATGCATCTGCCTCTGAACTCTTCTATGCTCCTGGGTACGATCCCAATTCCATAGAATAGAATAGAATAGAATAGAATGGAATGGAATGGAATGGAATGGAATGGAATGGAATGGAATGGAATGGAATGGAATAGAATAGAATAGAATAGAATAGAATAGAATAGAATAGAATAGAATAGAATAGAATAGAATAGAATTCTTTATTGGCCAGGTGTGATTGGACACACAAGGAATTTGTCTTTGGTGCATACGCTCTCAGTGTACGTAAAAAAAAAAGATATGTTCGTCAAGAATCATAAGGTACAACACTTAATGATAGTCATAGGGTACAAATAAGCAATCAAGTCATATTAGGAAACAGTCAATATAAATTGTATTAGCTGTGGGTGATTTTTTTTTAATGCAATTTGTTGAGATAAAGGAGAATATTTGTCAGTCAGGGTTGAACAGTGGGGTCCTTGGTGCTCTCTGAGCTCGCTTGTTTCCTTGCAGATGTTTCATGACCCAAGTAGGTAATATCATCAATGCTTTAAGAAAGTAGTTTTGTGGAAAGGAGGAGGAGGAGGAGGAGGAGGAGGAGGAGGAGGAGGAGGAGGAGGAAGACAAGTGTGGGGTCCTTGGTGCTCTCTGAGCTTGCTTGTTTTCTTGCAGATGTCTCATGACCCAACTAGGTATCATCATCAGTGCTAGAAGAGAGTGGTGTTTGCAGAGTGGAAGAGGAGGCGGAGGAGGCCTGTGGGGTCCTTGGTGCTCTCTGAACTTGGTTGTTTCTTTGCAGATGTTTCATTACTCAGCTAGGTAACATCATCAATGCTAGTAAGAAGTACAGTTTGCTTTCAGTTTATATTCCAATTTTGGGCATAGACTATATGGGCAGCTGTTAGTAGTACAGTGGTTTAATGCACCCTGTTATTAACACAGCTGCCTGCAATTTCTGCAGGTTCGAATCTCGCCAGGCTCAAGGTTGACTCAGCCTTCCATCCTTTCTAAGGTAGGTGAAATGAGGACCCAGATTGTGGGGGCAATAAGCTGACTTTGTATAAAAATATACAAAAGGATGAAGGCTATTGCTTAGCGCATTGTAAGCCGCCCTGAGTCTCCAGAGAAGGGCGGCATATAAATCAAATTTAAAAAAAATGTGTAGTATTAAATATTTTATTTCCTTTGTATAGTTTTCCATGAAGATCCCTAGCAAAAATGTCTCTGGTTCCCTCTTTTTGATTGTTGTGTTATTTTCTCTAGCTACTTTTTGACTTTGGGCCAGAATTTCTTCTTTTCCAATCAGCCTTCATTTTATTTCCAGCGTCTTTCTCCTGGCTTGGAACCAGAGTCGATTTTTCTTACAACTACCCTGTTCCTGAAAGTTTAGATTCCATGCTAAAGGACTGTTGAGTTGGGTTTCTTTCTTTCTTTCTTTCTTTCTTTTTTTTGCATAGGCTCTTCTGCCATCACCACCAACCGGCTCGTCAGACCGAATGCCTAAAATTCAAGAGATAATAAATCGCCATCTGTACCAATAACCTTTGATAGCTTTTGTGAACCTGCCCGGTCCTCCTTTTTTATAAACCTTTCCAAATTAGCTTCTCTTCTTATCACAACCACTAGCGACAATTCCACCGTTTAACCATTGCAACCGTGGAAAATTGGAGTAGCCGTAACCTTCCACCGCTCTTGAATTTCCTCGCGTTGAGTTTTAACAGATGACCTTGAGATCGGACTTGGCACGAGAGAAAGAATATCTGTGTCGCTCATAATTTGATGGACTCCATCAGATCTCCCCTTATCTTTCTTCATCCGGTCGCAAAAGCTTCGATGCCGTGTTTGATCACCTTGTTCTTTTGGAAGCCGTAGGGGGCAACCAATAATTCCATTTAAAGTGGATTAATCTTAATGGAGGATGGAAAATAAAAAGGAAGAAGCTTTTAGTCATCTCGTCCCAGCTGGGTTTGAAACAAGCTTCAGGGACGTCAAAATAATGATGATGAGCGCTGGTCTGTAAATCTGGCCCTGGAATGGGAAAGGGTTAAACGGGACTGTTAAAGAGCCTTGGTGGCGCAGCAGACTAAAGCACTGTTAAGTAACACCAGCTGCCTGCAATTACTGCAAGTTCGAATCTCACCAGGCTCAAGGTTGACTCAGCCTTCCATCCTTCCGAGGTAGGTAAAATGAGGACCCGGATTGTGGGGGCAATAAGCTGACTTTGTATAAAAAAAGAACACCGCTTGGGGGGGCCCAAAAAGCCCTACTAAGCAGGTATATACAAAAGTATGAAGGCTGTTGCTTAACGCATTGTAAGCTGCCCTGAGTCTCCGGAAAAGGGCGGCATATAAATCGAACCAATAAATAAACAATAAATAAAGAAGGAAGAGATGTAAAAAATAATAATAATCACTCAGTCTTTTGGAAAGAAGAAAAGTGAGAAAGGGAGTTATGGGTGCAAGATTCTGCTACTCTACTCTACAACACTGAAGCATGTTGTAATAGAAGAGAATATTTGGAGCTCAGGGTTGAACTGAGGAATCCTTGGGTGGTGTCTGAGCTGGGTGGTT
The DNA here is from genome assembly GCF_029531705.1 of Pantherophis guttatus. Next base: position 100,042,059 of record NW_026844028.1, on the reverse strand, counting down.
TTCTTGCAGACGTTTCAGGACCCAACTGAGTAACATCATCCATGGTAGAAAGAAGTGGAGTTTGCCCAATCTGTCCAACTCCTTTGTAGAACTGATGATGTTACTTAGTTGGGTCATGAAATGTCTACAAGAAAACCAACAAGGTCAGAGAACACCAGGGACTGCAAAGAATATTTCTGACCAAGAGAGAGAGAGGGGGGAGAGAGAGAGAGAGAGAGAGAGAGAGAGAGAGAGAGAGAGAGAGATCCCTGCTGATTTTTTTCTTCCTTCCCTCTGTTGCTTCCTTCCTTCCCTTCCTCTGTTCTTTCCTTCCTTCCCTCCCTCCCAGTGGTGGGTTTCAATTTTTTTTACTACTGGTTCTGTGGGTGTGGCTTGGTGGGCGTGGCAGGGTAAGGACACTGTAAAATTACCATTCCCACCCCATTCCAGGGGAAGGTTACTGCAAAATCCCTATTTCCTCCTGATCAGCTGGGACTCGGAAGGCAGAGAATAGATGGGAGCGTGGCCAGTCAGAGGTGGTATTTACTAGTTCTCCAAACTATTCAATATTTCCACTACTGGTTCTCCAGAACTGGTCAAGGACCTGCTGAAACCCATCTCTGCTCCCTCCCCTATGTTCCTTGCTTTCTTCCTTCCTTCCCTCCCTCCCTCCCTCCCCTATGTTCCTTCCTTCCTTCCTTCCCTCCCTCCCTCTCCTATGTTCCTTCCTTCCTTCCTTCCTTCCTCCCTCCCTCCCTCCCCTATGTTCCTTCCTTCCTTCCTTCCTTCCTTCCTTCCCTCCCTCCCTCCCTCCCTCCCCCATGAGTTCGTAGATTTTTCCAAGCGTACATAGTCATAGTGGGAAGGAATTCCAATCCAATGGGGTCTTTCATTCTTTTTCTTCTTGGCTGCCAGTTTTGGCATCCTGCCAACCTTCTCCACACCATTTCTTTAGTATTCCTTGCTTTGAGGCGTTTTCCCCATTTCCTACCCAAGTAATTACTTTAGATTGTCTAAGGGCTCCTGGCCTTTATAATTTAGGAAATAATGTCAGCAAATATTTTAACCATACTGTTTAAACTTCCAAAGCTCATGCATATTTATATATCTCCCTTCACTCAACAAATATGAATTTTAGCATAATGTCTGATCCAAAACATATTAAAAATGCATAATTAGTCACTCTCTTTCCATTTCGGAGTGATCAAATATAGGGCAAAAAAAAAATCATAGGGGTTTTGTTATCAAAAGGATGGAAAGAGAGAAGGATGGAAGCAGGGAAGACTTCCCAAAATAAAATATAGCTGTTATAAACTGTTAATTATAGTTTATAATCGTAATAATCCTAGAGATTTTGATCATTACAGTAGTTAATGACTAGTTTGTTATAGTTTTAACAGCTTTGAGTTCCATCTAGGGATGTCCAATTAGCAAACCAGTCATTAAATACAAGTAATGACTAATTATTTGAGGATTAAATGCTTCAATATAAATAAAAATGGGATTGAAACTCTTAACATTAGTGTTTTAATGCATTTTTCCTCTACAATGACTTCTCTCCTGCTTCTGAAATAGAAAATCGCAACGGGGAATTTATTTATCCCGCTGAATGTCCCCTTTATACCTCTTCCAGATGTTACATTATCATCTGTACCAGCACTTTTAGATGCAAGATTTTCATTCCTTTGCTTTTCATCTAGTCTCCAAAAACCCCCTGTCAAAATCATCAAATGAATATGATGACCATATGATATGGGCCAGGCCACTTTGGACATATTGTTTTTGAAGTCTACACTTCTTAAAAACTGCCTAGATTGAGTAACAGAATAACAGAGCTGGAAGGGAACTTGGAGGTCTTCTAGTCTAACCCCCTGATCAAGCACGAGACTCTTTACCATCCCAGACAAGAGGTTGTCCAATCACTTCTTAAAAACCTCCAGTGTTGGAGCACTCACAACTTCTGAAGGCAACTTCTGTTCCACTGGTTAATTGTTTTCACTGTTAGGAAGTTTCTCCTTAGTTCTAGGTTGCTTCACTCCTTGATAAGATAATATTAAGCATGTTTAATTCTGGAAGAATGGGAGATGAAAGAACAAATGGAATGCATTTCATTTATCAGGGGCAGGTTAAATGAATCAATGTCGCTATTGTCAACTTGCAAAGCTTTCAAGTTGCCATGAGCAGGAGGGAGGGAGAACTGAAGTGAATTCCATACATTCTTTCTGACCGCAATCAGAAGGAGGGTGTTAGGTTTCACAGCCAGCCAAAGTGGTTAATTGGAGAATGTCATTTATGACATGGCCAGAGAGGAGGGGAGAGACAGGGTCATAGGGGAACGTAAATCTACGTAGGATCAGTCCTAACTGCATCCGAGTATTGCCGGAATGTTGCTCCTAATAAATGACTATATTTCCTTTGAAGTTTGGATCATGGCTCATGAATTAATTAGGGCATCTTTCGGAAACTTGACAGCTACATTATAGCATGTGATCTAGCTCCTTCCTTCCTTCCTTCCTTCCTTCCTTCCTTCCTTCCTTCCTTCCTTCCTCCCTCCCTCCCTCCCTCCCTCCCTCCCTCCCTCCCTCCCTTCTCCAGCTTTCCTTCCTTGATGGATTATCAATCATAATAGAGCTGGAAGGGACCTTGGAGGTCTTCTATGCCAAACCCATACTCAAGCAGGACAAATGTCTGTCCCATCTTTTCTTAAAAACCTCCACTGAAAAAGCACCCACAACTTTTGGAGGCAAGTTGTTCCACCGATTAATTGTTCTAACTGTCAGAAAATTTCTCCTTAGTTCCAGGTTGCTTCTCTTCTTGATTAGTTGTTGAATAGGGCCCATTGTTCAAAATCTTTTTGGATCCTGAGTTTGTCTTCTGGGGTGTTGGCTATTCCTGCCAACTTGTTAGAATAGAATAGAATAGAATAGAATAGAATAGAATGGAATGGAATGGAATGGAATGGAATGGAATGGAATGGAACCCTACACCACTTCAGACAAATGGTTGTCCAACATCTTCTTAAAAATTTCCAGTGTTGGAGCACCCACAACTTCTGGAGGCAAGTTGTTCCGCTGATTCATTGTTCTAACTGTCAGGAAATTTCTCCTTAGTTCTAAGTTGCTTCTCTCCTTGATTAGTTTCCACCCATTGCTTCTTGTTCTACCCTCAGGTGCTTTGGAGAATAGCTTGACTCCAGTGGTGGGTTCCTCCAGGTTTGGTCTGGTTCGGCCGAGCCGGTAGCGGTGACAATATGACATCACCGAACCGGTTCTCCCCCCCTGCCCTCCCACCCCCCCACCCCCCCCCACGTTATCCTTACCTTTTATTTGGTCCCACCCCCAATCTGTTGCTGCCTCCTGAGTCCCAGCTGATGAGTAGAGGGGAAAAAACTGTTTAAACTCTTGCCGCAGGGCTTCAAAGGGCCGCCCTACAGCTGATCAGTGTTAAAAGCGAACAAATGAGTCGGGTCGTAAGTGCGAGGACTGGTCGTAAGTGCGAGGACCTTCCAGAAATGACTCTGACCAGCTAGCCACGCCCACCTAGTCACATGACCTCTAAGCCACACCCACAAAATAAGCCACGCCCACAGAACCGGTAGTAAAAAAATTTAGAACCCACCCCTGCTTGACTCCTGCTTCTTTGTGGCAACTCCTGAGATATTGCAACGCTGCTATTTATTTATTTATTTATTTATTTATTTATTTATTTATTTATTTATTTATTTTGTTCAATTTATATACCGCCCTTCTCCCTGAGGACTCAGGGCGGTGTACAGCCAAGATAAAAAACATAGAATACAAATATTAAAACATTTAAAAATATATATAAATTTTGGCCCGAAAGTTAAGAATCACAGACTAATTAAAAGAATTTAAAAATTTCTTCTTAAGCCATCCCGGCTTGCTGGAAAAGGAAGGTTTTCAGGGAACGACGGAAGGCATTGAGGTCCTGGATTCTTCTTATCTCCGGGGGCAACTGATTCCAGAGGGTGGGAGCCCCACAGAGAAGGCCCTCCCCCTGGGGGCCACCAGCCTACATTGTTTGGCTGATGGCACCCTGAGGAGGCCCTCTCTGTGGGAGCGCACGGGTCGATGGGAGGTCATCGGTAGCAGCAGGCGGTCTCGGAGATAGCTAGGCCCTATGCCATGGAGCGCTTTAAAGGTGATAACCAACACCTTGAAGCGCACCCGGAAGACCACCGGGAGCCAGTGCAGCTCGCGCAGGAGCGGTGTTACATGGGAGCGCCATGTTGCTCCCATCACTACCCGCGCTGCTGCATTCTGGACCAGCTGGAGCCTCCAGGTGCTCTTCAAGGGGAGCCCCATGTAGAGAGTGTTGCAGTAGTCAAGGCGAGAGGTGACGAGGGCGTGAGTGACTGTGCGCAAGGAATCCCGATCAAGAAAGGGCCGCAACTGGCGAATCAGGCGAACCTGATAAAAGGTCCCCCTGGTAACAGCCGTCAGATGTTCCTCCAAAGACAGCTGCCTATCCAGGAGGACTCCCAGATTGCGAGCCCTTTCAGTGGGGGCCAAAGACTCGCCCCCAATAGTCAGTGATGGAGTCAACTGACTATATCGGGATGCCGGGAGCCACACAGCACTCAGTCTTGGGAGGGTTGAGCCTGAGCCTGTTCCTCCCCATCCAGATCCGCACCGCCTCCAGGCACTGGAACATCACTTCAAGGGCATCGTTGGGGTGGCCTGGGGTGATGATGTACAGCTGGGTGTCATCAGCGTACTGATGGTATCTCACCCCAAAGCCACGGATGATCTCGCCCAGCGGCTTCACATAAATGTTGAACAGAAGGGGCGAGAGGACCGATCCCTGCGGCACTCCACAAATGAGAGGCCTCGAGGTCGACCTCTGCCCCCCTGCCAACACAAACTGTGACCGGTCGGAGAGAAAGGAGGAGAACCACCGCAACACAGTGCCTCCCACCCCCAACTCTTCCAGCCGGTGCAGCATGATACCATGGTCGATAGTATCAAAAGCCGCTGAGAGATCTAATAGGACCAGAACAGAGGAATAACCCCTGTCCCGAGCCCTCCAGAGATCATCCACCAACGCGACCAATGCCGTTTCCGTGCTGTGCCCAGACCTGAAAACCCGACTGGAACGGATCTAGATAGGATGTTTCCTCCAGGAATTGTGGAAACTGTTGCGCGACCACACTCTCAACAACCTTCGCAATGAAGCGAAGGTTGGAGACAGGACGATAGTTAGCCAATATTGCTGGATCCAGGGACGGCTTCTTGAGGAGAGGCCTCACCACCGCCTCTTTCAGGGCAGCGGGGAAGTGACCCTCACTCAACGAAGCATTAATGACGCCCTGGAGCCAGCCTCGTGTAACCTCCCGGGAAGTCAGTACCAACCAGGAGGGACACGGGTCCAGTAAACATGTGGCCGCACTAAGTCTCCCCAAAATCCTGTCCACATCATCGGGAGTCACAGCATCAAACTCCTCCCAGATAACATTCTCAAGACTGTTCCTCGTCACCCTGCCCTGATCTACCCAGTCAGAGTCCAAATCCCCCCGGATCTGAGCGATTTTGTCATACAGGTATTGTCCGAAATCCTCCGCCCTGCCTTCTATCATGTCTCCCCTAGTCCTTCTCTTCATTAAACTAGACATACCCAGTTCCTGCAACCGTTCTTCATATGTTTTAGTCTCCAGTCCCCTAATCATCTTTGTTGCTCTTTTCTGCACTCTTTCTAGAGTCTCAACATCTTGTCCTGCCCTCAGGTGCTTTGGAGAATAGCTGGACTCCCTCTTCTTTGTGGCAGTCCCTTGGATATTGGAAGACTGCTATCATGTCTCCCCTAGTCCTTCTCTTCATTAAACTAGACATACCCAGTTCCTGCAACTGTTCTTCATATGTTTTAGCCTCCAGTCCCCTAATCGTCTTTGTTGCTCATCTCTGCACTCTGCACTTTTTCCAAAGTCTCAACATCTTTTTTGTAATGTGGTGACCAAAATTGGATGCAGTATTCCAGGTGAGGTCTTAACAAGGCTTTATAAAGCGGTACTAATACTTTGTTGAGAAAGTTGATAAATACTGGACTAGGGATTGTCCGAGAAAGAAGTATGTGGAGCAGTGGTGAAATCTGAACTGGTTTACTACCAGTTCACTAGCCACGCATGCACCAAATGCCCGCTGTGTGTGCGCATACACAGTACACACTGAACGTGAGCTGCATGCGCACAGTGCACACCAAAGGAAGGCTTGGGAAGGTAAGTAGAACAGCGTGTGTGTTTGTGTGTGGGGGGGGTGAATAGCTGCCAGTAGCGTGCATGGGAACCATTTAAAAAACTTTTTAAAAGCATTTTTTTTTACTACCTATTCGCCCGATCCAGTAGTAAAAAAATGCTTTAAAAAAGTAAAAAAAAGGTTCCAACGATCAAAGCTGTGCTACACGATCATCAGAACCCTTTTTCTTAACCTTTTAAAAGTGTTTTTTTTTACTACCGGTTCTGGCGAATTGGTAGTAAAAAAAAATGCTTTAAAATTTTTTTAAAAAGGCTCCGACAATCACAGCTGTTACCGCGCAATCACCGGAGCCTTTTTTAAAAAACTTTTTTAAAGCATTTTTTTACTACCTATTTGCCCAAGCTGGTAGTAAAAAAAATGCCTAAAACGTTAAAAAAAAAAGTTCTGACGATCAGCTGAGCGACGCACCATTGTGGGAACTTGTTTTTTTTTTTTTTTACTTTTTAAAGTATTTTTAACTACGGGTTCTGACCCACACAAAAAGACCCCGAAGGGGGAGACTCTCTGCAGCAACACAAAAGTTCATTGCACGTATCCGGCCCAGGGGCCGTAGATTGAGGACCCCTGATTTAGTGCAATATAAAAAATGCAAATACATTTTCTGCGAACCACCAATTTTTTCTCGTGGACCACCAGTGGGCCACAGACACCAATTGGTGACCGCTGGACTAGAAGACCTCCAACTCTGTATTCTGTGTCCTATATTTGTCATCCCTTCATCCTTCTCCCATGTTACTGTGGCTCTAATCTGACTTGATTATATTCTTGGGTGCTTAAAAGCTTGCAGAATTCAATGTCTAAATTCAAGCTGGCTTGCAGGTGGGAGGCTGAAGCTATCAAAGAAAGATTACTTCCCCGAAAGTCAAATGAGCTTTATTGATTCATTTGGAAACCAACTCTTGCTTAGCCCTTAAGCCTTTGTTGATCCATCAAGGTGCAATAGGCATTAAATTTGCCATAGAAAATTAAAACTCCGTTGCAGATTGAAATTTCAAGGTCTCTTCTGAGTTACTTCGGAGCAGCCAGAAGTGCCTTTATCATAGGCAAGGAACGGAGTCCTCGCGCAAAGCCGAGACTCACAGACGGTCATAGAAGTAAAAGTCCAATTTGAAATGGTTGAGCGGATTCGGTGGAGGGCAGCCAGCTGTCTTCCTGCTCACCACTAAACCTTCTATTTAACAGTCTCTGGCTCTTCTGTCATTGAGGGCCTCACACATCTGACCAACGTTTCTGCTCATCCGGCTGTCTCATTTTGAAAGATAGTTGTTGGAAGTCTTATTGAGCCATTAAAAGTCTAGGAGAGGAAAAGATGGCACAGTTGCAATTTGGTTATTCTTTCTGCAAAAAAAAGAGAGGACCTTTAACAGAACAGAATAACAGAGTTGGAAGGGACCTGGGAGCAGTGGTGAAATCCATTTTTTTCACGCAACTAACAGTTGTGTGGCCACGGCTTGGTGGGCATGGTGTGGCTTGGTGGGCGTGGCAGGGGAAGGATACTGCAAAATCTCCATTCCCACCCCACTCCAGGGGAAAGATACTGCAAAATCTCCATTCCCACCCCACTCTGGGGTCAGCCAGAGGAGGTATTTGCCAGTTCTCCAAAATACTCAAAATTTCTGCTACCATTTCTCCAGAACCTGTCGGAACCTGCTGGATTTTACCCCTGGACTGGAAGACGAAAGAGTCTTAAGGAACAAGACCGTCATCGTCTGGATTTAGGTGAATTCAGTGAACTGTGGAGAATCCATAGCAGATGACTTACTCCTTCCTAGGTCCTACTCAGCTCATGCCAGTAGAGATGGACAGAAGAGGAAAAAACATCCTTCCTTTTATAGCTTGTCTCTCTTCCATCTTATTATTTATTTACTACTTGCATACTTAGGCTTTTGTGATCCTTCAGTCAATCAGCTGAGTGGTTTTCAATTCTTCCCTACAGTATTGAAAGAGTATTTGGGACTTTAGCTTTAGTGGTTCTCTACCATCGTATATTTCTGTGTCTTTTATTACTGATTATTTTAGCTTTGATGGCTTTTGTCAGATATAAATGCCTTATTCTCCAATGTGTAAATAGTGTACAGACAGGGTATCAGGGGTTAACTTATTCTTCACTTCTTAATGTATTCATAATTCACCACTCCCACATATAGCTCCACCCATTGTATATATAAGGAGCTACCTACACCATTTCCCTTGCTTCTATCTGTGAATATTCAGTGAATATAGAATGCCTAATGTAAATAAAAGAATATATAGTTAAATCTTTAACTCTCGTTGATCTTATTGAGTCTGATCCTGAAAATATTGCAACAAACTGGTAGCAGAGGATGGTTAATTGACTCAATAAAAAGCTTTAAAATGTCTAAGAAAGATAGGCCCAACACCAGGGCCTACAGCAAAGAAATGGAAACGGAACAAGAAATAATCAACGAATCCACGAATGCAATTTCGAGAGAATCCGAAGAATACACCACTGAAGACGAAGAAATAATTGATGACCAGGAGGAAATCGAAATAGAAAATAACGAACTCAGGTCAGAGATATTAAAACTATTAAAAAGCCAGAAGAATGATGAAAGCCTCATCGCGAACCTCCAAGATATGCTAAAGAACAGCGGAGCAGCGAGAGAGAAAAACATCACCAATGAAAAACCCAAAGATCCAAAAATAGTGAGTAATATGACTGCGGAGAAAATCATTACAAAGAAGAAAAACGATGATCCCGCGCGCAAAAATTTGAATGGCAGCCATCTTGGTTTCAACCGGCCTCCAAGATGAACGAAGAAGAGCCAATCAGCAAGCTCAATTCAAAATTTCTGGCGCGAAAAATATTATCGGACAACGAAAACGAAAAGGAAGATTCAAACACCTCAGAAGAATCAGAACCAGAAAGCGAGGAAGATCCAACAAAACACCAAATAAAATCAGCGATGAAAACGCTCTTTGCTGCATTTGGGCCAAAACTGAAAATTACTAAAAAGACACCAAAAAAGCGAACGAGCAAGCCAATGCCTCAAGACCTGCCCGCTCCCATCCTGACTACTAGAGCGCTGACGCCGGAACCCAGAGAGCCCTGCCGATACCGCCCTACGCCGCAGACCGAAGCAAGCACCAACGCTTTCAATAGAAGAGGAAGAACAACCACCGTCGCCAGAACCCCCAAAGTCGAACCAGAGACCGACTCATCTGAAGAAGAGCAGAGCGAGCAAGCCGCAATGAGGAGAACCTTCCACGACGACGCCGAAGAAGAAATGGGCAACGCGCATGCGCGAAACTACGCTGACGATCCGGGAAGACATGAACAGGAGAGAAGATCATGCAGACTCGTAGCGAGCATCCCCATGCCGTTCTGCAATTTTCTGCATTTACGAGACCACGGACTACCTCAGGTTGTAAGTAATGGACCCAATAATGTCGGAAATTTACCCAGTGACTTCCAAAACTAAGGGTTGATGGCATTAATTTACAAGAATGGTATCAACAGCTCCAGGTTGTCTTTATGAAGGAAAACTTACTGTTTTTTATCACTAGTCCCCCAAAAAGACCTTGGACACTAAAAATAGATTGTTTACACCATAGAGCTTTTTTCTTAATAATATCTAGTGTGTCTCCTGCAATGTATCACAGCATTAAGCCAAATTTGACTGTTTCAGAAATTATTCAATGCATGTTTAATTTGTTTCACAGTGACAGTGTAGCCACCACCACAAGGATATCTAAAGACTTCTTTTCATCTAGGATAAAACCAGGGGTTTCCATAAGTGAACATTTAATATCTTTGAACAAAATAAGAGCTGAACTGCATTTGAGGGGGGAGGTGATTTCAGACCAAACAATGAAAAGTGTCATTATCAACTCACTTGACCCATCATGGGACAATTTTATGTCACATTTAGACACAATCAATCTAGGGTATTTATCCATAGAAAGTCTATCTAACAAATTGATAACAGAAGATAATTCTAGAAGGAATCGTTCTAACAATCACACAGAACATAAACCATATAGGAAAGTAGCTTTCCAAGAAAAATATAGTGGAACATTTAAATGTCATAATTGTGGATCCAGGGAACACAATAGAAGAGATTGCCCAAAATTCTTAAAAGAAAGATATAGATCAGAATACAGAAACAAATACGATTATAGACAGCCTTCCATAGAAAGGCATAGATATAGGAGCCCACCAAATCACAGAGAGAATAGAGGGGGCAGAGACAATTCAAAGGATAGAAAGTCTGGTTCACTGAATGGATTAAATAAACAAGACAACACTAACACACAACAAAGTGAGAACAATAATTGGCTTATTGATTCTGGAGCAACTAATCACACCACTAATAACAAAAGTATATTGTCTTCATTTGCAGAAGATAAATTTGTAATTAAGGTAGCTAACCAAGAAAAGGTTCAAGTATTAGGTAGAGGAAATGTAACCTTGCCTGGTTTAGGAAAAATAGAGGGGGTATTACTGATACCTGAAATACCTCATAACATATTAAGTGCCATAAAACTAAGCAGAGATTCTGACATTAACATTGTCTTTTCAAAAGGAAAGGCAACTTTGGAAAAGAATAAAATAAATGTAGGCACTGTGGTGACTAAAGGAGGACTGCCTTACCTAATAACAAAAGAAAAATGGTTACATAACATTGATTCAAATATGGAAGATTGTATTGAAATAGATGATGAGAATGTTAGCAACAGTGACAATGATGAATGTAAAATATCTCATGATCACACAGATGCACACAACGATAAGAAGCCAAAGATAGGTAAACCAATTCATGATGAGTGTGCTCACATATTGCATAGGAAGTTAGGACATGCCAGTTTTCCTGTAGTGCAAAAAATGACTGAACACGCAGAAGTGTTAAAATAAAGAATTGTGAAAATTATCTGGAATGCTCAGTATGTAAATCTACAAAACTAAAAACTAGCCCCAGGCAAGAAAATCTACCAGATCAACTAACAAAATTTTTGATTTAGTACACATGGACTTAGTTGGTCCATTAACTCCATCAATCACTTATAGGAAACGTTACTTCCTGACAATAGTGGACGATTATAGCCGCTATGGATTTGTTTACACATTAAAACACAAAGATGAAACATTTCAAAAATTTAAAGAATTTTACAAACGCATAGAAACACAACACAACATCAAAATAAAACAAATTATGACAGACAGAGGATGCGAATTCATGTCTAAAGAATTCTCACAATGGTTAAAAGACAAAGGAATGTTACATTACACATCTAGTCCATTTTCTCCGTTCCAAAACGGGATTGCAGAGAGAAAAAATTCCACATTACAAACCATGATTAGATGCACATTGGAAGATGCTGGCTTAAGCAAACAATTCTGGTCAGAAGCCCTACATTATTCAAACTACACACAAAATAGAACATGGTCCAGCATTATAAATAAGACACCATATGAAGTGATGTATAATAGAAAACCAAAATTAGCACACATGCATATATTTGGAGTCACAGCAGACGTACACATACCTAAACAATTAAGAAGAAAGGGAGAAAATGTGTCCAGGAGACTCAGATTTATGGGATATGAGACTGGCACTAAAGGATACAGATTCATTGATAGTAACAACAAATTTATAGTTTCCAGAACAGCTGTGTTCCATGAACAAGCTAACTGGTCTAAATTACATCTTAATGAGATATTCCCAAATAAACATGAAGATACAAAATCTCATGAGAAAGGGACTATAGAAAAACAAAATATCAACAAATATAAAAACAAAACCAAACTTGGACAAATAGCCAACTCAAAATAAAGACAGATACACTAACAAAAAAGGAAGCAAGATATCTGCATGATAACGATAGTAAACCCGAGAAAATCATTAGAAACACCAGAAATCAAATGCCAAATAAATACAAGGATTATGTAATGCACATGAATGGTGAACCAACAACACCCAATACATACGAGGAAGTGTTAAAACTTCCTCACGAAGAAAAAGAAAAATGGGAATTAGCAATGAAGAAAGAGATGGAAAGTTTACAAGGACTAAATGTATTTACACCTGCATCTGCACCCAAAGATAAGACAATTATTGGTACCAGATGGATATATAAAATTAAGAATTTAGAGGGAGGAAATACTCTATACAAAGCTAGATTGGTTGCACAGGGTTATGCACAGAAATATCCAGAGGACTATACTGACACGTATTCCCCCACTGTAAGAACAGAGAGTGTCAAAACAGCTCTAGTGGTAGCTTCAGCACTCAATCTAGATGTATTCCAATATGACATACAGACTGCGTACCTACACGCAAAATTAGATAAAGAAATATACGTGAGAGCACCTCATAGTCCATACACAAACAGAAATGAGACTTGGTTGTTAAACAAGAGTTTATACGGGCTAAAACAATCTGGTAAACGGTGGTATGATTGTTTAGTAAAAGTACTTAAGACCATGGACTTCAACGCTACCACTGCTGATAATTGTTTCTTTGTCAAGAGGGGTGATGATTACATTGAATTTGTATTGATTTATGTGGATGACATCTTATACATAGGAAAACATAAAGAAAGAAGAGAAACTTTTGTAACTAAACTAAATGAACATTTCTCATTGAAATCTTTAGGCAAGGTAAACAAATACCTTGGTGTCCAAATTAATAAGACAAAAAAGGGATTCAAACTTACCCAGAGAGATAAGATCATAGATCTTTTAAATAAATGCAACTTAAACAATGCCAAACCTTGTGATACCCCTATGCAAACTGACTTTCTAAGGAATTCTGATGAATCTTCTCCCGAGTTCAAGGACAATACATTCTATAGATCAATCATAGGTTCACTCCTTACATATCTAATTGGACTAGACCGGACATCGCTTTACCACTCAATTTATTATCTAGGCATGTCAGCAAACAACAATGTACCACTGGGAAGCTGTTAAAAGAATTTTAAGATATTTAAAAAGTACACTAGACTTTTGTTTAATGTTAGAACCTAATGATATTAAAGAACCAAAGCTTACGTGTTATGCAGATGCAGATTGGGCTGGAGACACCTCATGCAGAAAAAGCACATCCGGTTATGTATTTCTCTTAAATGACTGTCCAGTTTACTGGTACACTGGTAAACAAGAACTAGTGGCTACTTCAACAACAGAAGCGGAATATGTTTGTTTATCCAAGGCCGCAAATAATCTTGTATGGTTTAATGATTTAATTTCAGATGTCTGGAAAAAACCTGCTCTGCCTTTGTTATGCATGAAGACAATAAAGCAGCCATTGAAATATCTAGATCTGATGCCATTGGACAAAGATCCAGACATATAGATATAAAATTTAAACATGTGAGACAATTATCTCAGGATGGATTTATTAAACAGTGCATTGCGACACTTCAGAACAATTAGCTGATATATTAACGAAACCTTTACCTTCTAAACAGCATAAATACTTAACCTCTAAGTTGTATGTTTGTATTGTCCTGAATCTGAATGTAACTGGTGTTGTATAACGAATCGGCATTTAGAGGGGGATTTGTCAGATATAAATGCCTTATTCTCCAATGTGTAAATAGTGTACAGACAGGGTATCAGGGGTTAACTTATTCTTCACTTCTTAATGTATTCATAATTCACCACTCCCACATATAGCTCCACCCATTGTATATATAAGGAGCTACCTACACCATTTCCCTTGCTTCTATCTGTGAATATTCAGTGAATATAGAATGCCAAATGTAAATAAAAGAATATATAGTTAAATCTTTAACTCTCGTTGATCTTATTGAGTCTGATCCTGAAAAATATTGCAACAGCTTTAACCCTAAGTTAGCTGCCCAGAGTTAAGGTGAAAGGAGTCCCTGCAGATTTCACTCCAATAGTCATGGTTGACTATAGGGAATGGTGCTCATCTCCATTTCAAGCCCATTTCAAACACTGTCTGAAGACATTTTCACAGTCATGCAGCTAGCATGACTTTGTTCTGCCCCAGCTACGGACCCCAAAGAATACAGCACACACAAAGTTTGTACAAAACTTAAATTTACTAAAATAACTCAGTCTTTTTCCAAACAAAGGCTGTTAATAAACTTCCTTAACAGCCTACAAGAAAACAAAGATAAAGTAATCACAATCTTACTAAGGTGGCAGAAAGCCCAGAAGCAATTTGCAGAGATCCAGATGCAAAAGAGAATGAACTAAAGTTGTTCCCTACAATTTGCTACAATTGGCGTTCCTCCTTAAATAGGCTAAGGGAGTGACCAATTAGCCCCAAGCCTTACTCTCGAGGAGACCTCCTCCTGAGGAGCCCTCCTGCCTTTTGGCAGCTCTGGGTGCCCTTGCATCGAGAAGAGGCTCCTCCTCTTCGTCCTCTTTGCTTAAAGGAGCTTCTGGAGGTTCTGAAGGCCCTGGCTGAATCCCCGCCTCTGGCACCACATCTTCTCCAGCCTCATCATTGTCTGACTCTGGTGCCAGCTGCACAGGCTGTTGGTGCAACACCACACCAGCCTCCTCGCTGTCAGAATCAGCTACAATCTGCACAGGCCGGTGACGGGCCACAACAGATATCCTGGAGTACAGTTACCTTCCCACCAAAGTGTTACCTATTTACCTATTTGCATTCACATGCTTTTGAACTCTAGGTTGGCAGGAGCTGGGGCAAGGATGGGAGCTCACCCCATCATATGGAACTCGGGTCTTGAACCTGGCCTGCTGGCTTTCCAGCCAATAAGCCCAGCATCTTAACCACTGAGTTACTGCACCGTGTAAGTAATAAGTTTTAAAAAAAAAAAAGAAAAAGGTTAAAATAAGTAATTTAAAAATACACCTAAACCCCTGTATGCATGTGCGAAGAACCCGTAAAATCTACAGATGGTGGTAATTGCGATGATATCAAAATCTCTGAGGAAGCATGAATTTGGATCTTTAGTTGGAGATCATTTATTAACTTGTTGAAATACGTTGTAGGAAGACGCAGTCTGGTTAGAAAATAAATCTTTCTGGTGAACTCCCTTGATTTAGGGGAGACTCCAACTTGGTGTATTCCGAAATTTGTTATGATGGGCTCCCAACAGCTGCACTAGCTGGAAATTCTAGGAGACCTTTAGACCTTAAGAGTCTAACATCAGGCTGGAAAGGCTGATTTAAGAGCTCATTCATGCTCATAGGTTTTATTCTTCTTGTTTAGCTATTTTGGAGGGTGTGGTGGCTAAACATTAAAGGCTGACAAGCCAGGTGACAAAAACAGATTTGAGACTCAAGCACCGCATGATGGGGTGGGTTCCTGTTCCTCGCCGCAGCTCCTGCCCACCTAGCAGTTCAAAGCATGAAAATGTGAGTAGATAAATAGTGCCACTTTGGTGGGAAGGTAACAGCATTCTGTATGCCTCGTTGTACAGTTATGCTGGCCACAGGACCACAGAAGGGACTTTGGACAATACTGGTTCCCTCGCTAAGAAATGATGAATACCACCCCCTAGAGTCAGAAATGACTGGATAGGGGAAACCTTTACTTTTTTATTTATATGCTACCCATCTGGTGGTTTATATGCCGCCCATCTGGTGATTTGAGGCAACTCTGGACGGCTTACAATATAATAGTAATTGCAATTCTTCTACAATGGATGGAGAAGAATTGCTTGATGGAGGATCCTTTAACTTGCAGTCCTTATTACTCCTACATTTTCTGCATCTTAAGAGTGAAAAGGGTATCTGAATCATGATTCCCAGGAAGAGATACCACAACTTCTGAAGGCAAGTCATTCCACTGATTAATTGTTATCATTGTCAGGAAACGTCTCATTACTTCTAGGTTGGTTCTATCCTTGACTAGTTTCCATCTATTGTTTTCTTGTCTTGCCTTCCGGTGCTTTGGAGAATAGGTTGACCCCCTCTTCTTTGTGGCAGTTCCTATAATCTATATCTATATCATCTCTGTCTGTCTGTCTGTCTGTCTGTCTGTCTGTCTGTCTGTCTAACTGTCTAGCTATCTAGCTATCTAGCTATTTATCATATATCAATATCTATCTATCATCCTATCTATCTATCTATCTATCAGATATCTATCTATATCTATATCTATATCTATATCATCTATCTATCTATCTATCTATCTATCTATCTATCTATCTATCTATCTCTATGTCCATCCATCCATCATCCATCCATCATCCATCCATCCACCCACCCACCTACCCACACCTATCATTTATCTATCTATCTATCTATCTATCTATCTATCTATCTATCTCTATATCAAACCATCATCCATCCATTCACCCATCCACCTATTATCTATCTATCTATCTATCTATCTATCTATCTATCTATCCATCCAACCATCCAACCATTCATCCTATCTCTGTCTGTCTGTCTGTCTGTCTGTCTGTCTCTCTCCATCATCCGTCTATCTTCTATCTATTGTCTATCTACCTATCTATTGTGTAATGTCTTCATTATTATATTTATTTATTATATACCATTTGAGATGCAATTACGTGTTACTAGAATCAGCGGTTCATTCTCTTGCTTTCCACTTATTTCTCTCAGGTCTCTCAGATACCATCAGTTTCCAGCCGGAAAAATCAGGTCTCAAATATTTGTTGTGTTCAGCTCCCTGAGAGAGCAGGTTGCTAAGGATCTCCACCCCATCCATTATAATTAGCCATCTCTTTCTCTCTTTCCAATCTTTATAGGACTCGAGCTCATTACAGCACTGATTCACACTGCTAATTGCCGAGTTAATTTTACCCCAGCAGATTTTTAAAACCCTTGGCGTGCAAGTGAAATGGTTATTACTCTTCCTTCCTTTTTCTCTCAGAAGCTTCACAGAGCTTTGCATTCCTGGCCTCTCCCTACTTCCAAGGGAGTGATAAAATAGGTACCCCAAGGACAGACCTGGAAATGATATCTCCCACCCCCCCCTGCAAGCTGCAACATGCTAATCTCTGGGGAGCAGGATAGCTTGAAAAGGCACCCAGAATGAATAAAAGGAATGAGAAGCCTGGAGGGTAACATATAGCAAAACGAGCATAAATTCCAGCATAACCCAAAGTCAAAATAAAAGGAACATCCTTCTTTAAATAGGAAAATAGCTACAAGCTGAATAGAATGGAATGGAATGGAATGGAATGGGATGGGATGGGATGGGATGGGATGGGATGGGATGGGATGGGATGGGATGGGATGGGATAGGATAGAATAGAATAGAATAGAATAGAATAGAATAGAATAGAATAGAATAGAATAGAAAATATGGAATGAAATGGAATAGAATAGAATAGAATAGAATAGAATAGAATAGAATAGAATAGAATAGAATAGAATAGAATAGAATAGAATAGAATAGATAGAATCTTTTTTTTTTTTAATTTTAATTTTGATTTATATGTCGCCCTTCTCCGGAGACTCAGGGCGGCTTACGATGCGTTAAGCAATAGCCTTCATACTTTTGTATATTTATACAAAGTCAGCTTATTGACCCCACAAACTGGGTCCTCAATTTACCTACCTTAGAAAGGATGGAAGGCTGAGTCAACCTTGAGCCTGGCGGGATTCGATCTTACTTAAATTGCAGACAGTGGTCTTAAATTACAGAGCTCTGTCTGTTGAGCTCTTCTTTATTGGCCAAAGTTTGATTGGACACACAAGGAATTTGTCTTTGGTGCATACGCTCTCAGTGTACATAAAAGAAAAATATATGTTCATCAAGAATCATAAGGTACAACACTTAATGATAGTCATAGGGTACAAATAAGCAATCAGGAAACAATATCATTCATACACAGAAAAGGATGGGTGGGAAGGAAGATGAAACATGAATAGACTAACAAGAGTTTTTAGGGACCTTGGAGGTCTTCTAGATAACCCCCTGCTCAAGCTGGAGACCTTATGTCATTCCAGACAAATGGCTGTCCGGTCTCTACTTAAAAACCTCCAGTGATGGAGCACCCACAACATCTGAAGCAGTGGTGGGTTGCTACCGATTCGCCCTGGGTTTGGGCAAACTGGTAGCGGCGGCTGTGGGAGGCTCCCCCCACCCTCCTGGATGTCTCTGCGCAGGCGCAAAAGCGTCATGTGCGTATGTGAGCGTGCGTGCCTGCGAGCGAACCGGTAGTGACCAAAATTGAAACCCACTATTGGTCTGAAGGCAAGTCGTTCCACTAATTAATTGTTCTCACTGTCAGGAATTTTTCCTCATTTCCAGATTGCTTCTCTCCTTGATTAGTTTCCATCCGTTGTTTCTTGTCCTGCCCTCAGGTGCTTTGGAGAAAAGCTTGACCGTCCTCTTCCTCATGTGTTCTGCCCCAGCTCCGGATTCCCAAAGATTGTGACACACACCAATGGTCCTTATCAAATTTATAACATACCAAGAATAAACAAAGTCCGGCAAAAGGTTGGCAACCAGCGCAGAAAACAAGATACAATTAGACACTCTCTCTCCAAAATGCTCTGTAATAATTACAGGTTGTTTCCAGCAATAAATTACTAATTGCGTGCGACTTAAATAGACTAAGGGAGTGGCCAATTATCCTCAAACCTTACTCTCGAGGAGACCTCCTCCTCCTGAGTAGCCACTCCTGCCTTTTGGCAGCCCTGCGTGCTCGAGCATTGAGGAGAGGCTCCTCCACTTCACTCTCTCCACTTGAAGGAGCCTCTGGAGGTTCTGAAGGCCCAGACTGAGTCTCTGCCTCTGGCACCACATCCTCTTCAGCCTCTGCACTGTCTGATGAGAGCACCGGCTGTGCAGGCTGCTGGCGCGACCCCACACCAGCCTCCACGTCGTCGGGATCAGCCATGATCCGCGTCGGCCGCTGGCAGGCCACAACATCGTAGCAGCACCTCAAGTACTGGATGACTGTTATCACGTCACCCCCCGGTGCTTCTTTTCTCTATACTTTTTTTTTTCCTACACCACAACTTTTTCAAATGCAATCCAGAGAATGGCAAATGTGGTGTCCCTAATTTTTGGAGAAGGAGAGGAAACTGGCAGAATCTCCTGATCACACCTGGAGACTAAAGCATATGAAGAACAGTTGCATGATTTGCATTTGGCTAGTCTAGAGGACTAGGGGGGAAATAATCAGGAGTGGGCACCTGGGGGTTTGGCAGGGTTTGGGTCATCCTCTAGCCAAGGATCTCCGGGGTTTGGTGAACCCCCAAATGCCACCCCTAGCTAGCTATGCCCACTCTGCCCCTCCCAGGAGTCTCCACGCAGTGCGTTCAACATTCCAGGTAAGTGCGGGGGCCGCAGAGAGGGTCTGGGAGGGTAAAATACAAGCCTACCAGATCAGTGGTGAAATCCATTTTTTTTTTACTACCGGTTCTGTGGGCGTGGCTTGGCAGGCGTGGTGTGGCTTGGTGAGCATGGCAGGGGAAGGATACTGCAAAATCTCCATTCCCACCCGACTCCTGGGGGAAGGATATTGCAAAATCTCCATTTCCACTCCATTCTGCGGCCAGCCAGAGGTGGTATTTGCCAGTTCTCCGAACTACTCAAAGTTTCCGCTACTGGTTCTCTGAACTGCTCAAAATTTCCGCTATGGTTCTCCAGAACAGAACCTGTCAGAACCTGCTGGATTTCACCCATGTACCAGATGTTCCAGAAGTCTAGAAACGAGCCTGTTTTCGGCCTCCGGAGGGCCTCCGGACCCCAGGGGAAGCAGTTTTTGCTCTCCCGGAGACTCAAGGAAAGCCTCCGAAACCTGGGGAGGGCGAAAAATGCCCCACCCTCATGGTGCAGGCGGCCGACTAGGCCATGCCCACCATGGACATGTCCACCCAGCAACTGGGCAGCGAACCCATTGCTAAAAGATCTGAAGCCCAATCCTGGACATAATATTCCAGTATTTGATGGCTGCCACAAAAAGGAGGGGGTCAATTTATTTTCCAAAGCACCAGAAGACAAGAAACAATGGATGGAAACTCATCAAGGAGAGAAGCAACCTGGAATTGAGGAGAAACTTCCCAACAGTGATGACAATTAACCAGTGGAACAGCTTGCCACCAGAAATTGTGGGTGCTCCATCACTGGAGTTTTTTAAGAAGAGACTGGACAGTCACTTACCTGAAATGGTATAAGGTCTCCTCCTTGATCAGGGGGCTGGACTAGAAGACCTCCAAGGTCCCTCCCAGCTCTCTTCTGATGGATTGAGTCTATCTGTTCATTCGTGTTTTTATTAGGGGCTTCACTTCTGGTTGAAGTTTAGATGTGATTCAACGCAACGCATCTTCATGGGAACTGTAGAATGGTTTGTAAAAGACTTTCTTCTGACAAATTGCTTAACGCGTTGTAAGCCGCCCTGAGTCTCCGGAGAAGGGCAGCATATAAATCAAATTAAAAAAAAAAAATACTTGGTTAGTTGTTGCTTTTTTTAAATGCCAGACAAAGTTCAACTTTTTCTTTCAAAGAGACAGTTCACGTTTGTTTGTTTGTTTGTTTGTTTGTTTGTTTATTTATTTATTTATTTATTTATTTTTGATATTTCTGCCCAAATCAAAATGATCCGGAGGTTGCCAGTGAGCCTGAAGTGAGAATTGAAACATTAAACAGATGGGGGGGGGGGGAAATCTTTTATATGCATGAAACCTTCAGCTCCAGGGTGAAGGGATTAAGACATGACCCTTCAGGACATAATAGGATTAACCCACTACCATTTAGCAGCAGAGTTCTCCATGTTGCACAATCTCCTATGGACATTGTATCACCCTCCAAACTTCAACCGAGCTTAGCTCAGACAACCTATAGAGATAGCTATGACCCCTACAACAGCCAATAGAATACATTTTCTCGCACAGGAACAGGAAGTTCAAGTGCAAATCCCAAGAGAAGGTATAAAAACCCCTCACTCTCAACTCCATGTGGTCAGCTGCCCAGAATCACAATTCCATGTGGTTCTGCTTCTGTTCTGTCCCCGTCTCACACATGCACCCAACCAGCCAGTCGAGGGTTAAATAAACTCTTCAAACACCACAAGATAAGAAACTTGGCAGCAACTCTGTAACTGCCTGCCAAGAACTTTTACTCCGATAACACAGACAAAATACACACAGTTTGAATAGTCCAAGAGTAATTAAATCCACAGTGTCCAAAGGTGCAAAGTGACTCACCAGAAGATTTAGCTTTGTCCGTCACAGAGTCCGAATGGCCACCACACTCCCTTTTATAGCCTGTGGGGTGTGGTCCAGTGACTCAGCTTAATCTCTGGCATGCCTCCTTTTCTACTGCGCACGCTTGTCTCTCCGACACTGGCATGGGTCCAACCACAATGTTTCTTTGACACTATCCGATGGCTCGGAAACACCTGGCTCCTGGCCAATCTCTTCTCCTTCGGGAGACACCTGAGGCATTGCCAGAGAGGAGGGTCCTGGAGAGGGAGGCCTGGCCGTCTCCTCTCCTTCATGTTCGGAGCCTTCTTCCTCCGATAAGATAGGCTCGGAGGACGGAGCCACAACAGCTTCATCATTAAACCCTCTTTCCAATCAGCCTCCATTTTGTCTCCAGCGCCTTTCTCCCAGATTGGAACTGAACCCAAAGGATATGTCTTCCAACACAAGGAAATAAAAAGTTAGCAGAACTAAGACGGAACTAGACTGCCTTATTTTATTTATAGGACTGAAAGCTGGGTGATTTCCAATTATCCAGTAATACATAAAGTGTCAGCATCCAGAAGGAAAAGCTTCACCTGCCAATATCCCGTGACGCTCCACTTTAGAAGATGAGATGTAGTTATGAAGCAAGGAACGGCATTGATTTCCAGACATATTCCTTGGGTTCGCTCAATTGCTTCCCTAATAAAAGCATGTTTAAAAGCACAATGCCTGTTAAATAGACCTGGCTGGTCTCACAGGTCCCTACAGGATGACTGATCCTGTTGGTTGTTTTCCAATTTGGTGGCTGGCAGCCAATTAAAGATTCTCGGCATTTCTCCAAGTAGTCTGAATGATCTGGTGCAGTGCTGGTATTCAGCCGGTTCTATACGATTCGGGCAAACCGGTAGCGGTGGCGACGGGAGGCTCTGCCCACCCACCCAGATGTCATCACGTCCCATTTATGACGCTCTGTACACATGCTCGGAAGCTCTCATTTGCGAACGAGTAGCGAAGGTAAGTGAATACCACCCCTGATCTGGTGGTCTCAAAAGGAAAGAGGAGAGCTGAGCTCAAGTGGGAAAGGAAGTGGGAATCCTCAATAGATCAAGAAGAAAAGTTGTTGAACTTTAGTGTCCATTGATTTTCCCCACGGCAGAAGTGCGAAGTACTCTGAGCATGAAGGTAACTTTTCAACTAGATTACCCAGAGTTGCAAGAGATCCTTAACAACTTTGCAAAAGTTGGTATTGACTTGCCATTTCTTATGTGGCAAAAGGGGACGGTACTAAACGCATGGAGATTAGGAGGAGGGGGAAGGGGAGGAGGAGGAGGAGGAGGAAGAGGAGGAAGAAGAAGAAGAAGAAGAAGAAGAAGAAGGAGGAGGAGGAGGAGGAGGAGGAGGAGGAGGAGGAGGAGGAGGAGAAGAAGAAGAAGAAGAAGAAGAAGAAGAAGAAGAAGAAGAAGAAGGAAGAAGAAGAAGAAGAAGAGAAGAAGAAGAAGAAGGAGGAGGAGGAGGAGGAAGAAGAAGAAGAAGAAGAAGAAGAAGAAGAAGAAGAAGAAGAAGAGGAGGAGGAGGAGGAGGAGGAGGAGGAGGAGGACGAGGAGGAGGAGGAGGGGGAGGGGGAGCAGGAGGAGGAGGGGAGGAAGAGGAGGAGGAGGGAGGAGGAGGAGAAGAAGAAGAAGAGGAGGAAGAGGAAGAAAAGGAAGAGGAAGAAGAAGAAGGAGGATGAGGAGGAGGAGGAGGAGGAGAAGAAGAAGAAGAAGAAAAGGGAGGAGAAGAAGAAAAGGGAAGAAGGAGGAGGAAGCAGAGAAGGATATTTTGGGGAAAACAACTCTATTAAGATGTAGCCATTGGCTCTTGAATGCTAAGAACTTTTGGAGAAGTCGTT
This sequence comes from Pantherophis guttatus, assembly GCF_029531705.1. The sequence continues at coordinate 100,018,844 of NW_026844028.1, read as the reverse complement.
GTTTAAGGCCAACCAATTGCAGGAGGAGGAGGGGGGCATTCTGGGGGATGGAATTCCCATCAGCCCCAAAGACACGCTGTCCAAGCTGTCTGCTACTTTTCCTCTGGAATCGAACGGCTCCTAACGCTCATGTTTCATTTCTCCTCTGCAGCTATTAGAACGAAGCCGCGACATTTTATCTATTCCGTGCACAATCCTGGCACATTATCCAGCTCCCCCACTCCATATTTAGCATCTTTATAAACTGTAAACAAGACATAATGGTTGCACAGCACTGCCTTGCGTAATGGCAGAGTCAATAATGCTAAATTGCCACTGAGTAAGCTCTCCGCATTAATACCAAAATAACTCACCCCAAATTAACATTGTTGGAGAGAGAGAGAAGCAGGGGGTGCTGAGGCTGTCAGGGTGGGATGGGGGAGAGGCTTCATTTTCAGCAACAACTAGGGACATATATATTTTTGACAACATTGTGGGTAAATATAAGGGCATCATTGTAACAAGGACTCCTGTGAGGTTCACTCTATGCCTTAGTGATCTTCCTTCCTTCCTTCCTTCCTTCCTTCCTTCCTTCCTTCCTTCCTTTCCTTCCTTCCTTCCTTCCTTCCTTCCTTCCTCTCTCCCTCCCCCAAATCCTTCCTCCTTCCTTCCTTCCCTTCCTTCCTTCCTTCCTTCCTTCCTTCCTTCCTTCCTTCCTTCCTCTCTTTCTTTCTTTCTTTCTTTCTTTCTTTCTTTCTTTCTTTCCTTCTTTCTTTCCTTCTCACCTGCATTATGTTCTATAAATAACCTTTTGGAAATGACCAGGCTGAGCCTGAGGGAGGGGTCAAGCATGTCATAAGTCTCGAGTCTCTTCACACCCACAAGAGATCTAAGTCGAACCCACCTTGAATTCCTTTGACTCTCATCTGCTGCTAATTCACTTTGACTGTTAGTAGTTCAGATTCTTGTAGAGAGCGTAAGCTCGCAATAGACAATGCCTTTAGATTCATTTTCCTATGCTTGACATAACTCAAGGCAGCAAATATACATAATACTTCTTCTTCCTCCTATTTTTCCCATAACAACCCTGTGTTGTAGCTTGGGTTGAGAGAGAAGGAGTAGTCCAGGGTCACCCAGCCAACTTTCATGCCTAAAGCAGGACTAGAATTCACTGTTTCCTGGTGATTAGCCCAAAGACATCTTGCCGGCTGGTTTTTGTGCCTGAACTGGGACTATTGGAGGTGAGTCCTTACCCCCCACAGAGAGGACTTGCAATCTGGGCATCCTCCTGGATGCACGGCTGTCTTTAGAAGAACATATGATGGCCGTGGCCAGGGGGGCTTTTTATCAGGTTCGCCTGATTAGCCAGTTGCAGCCCTTTCTGGATCGCGACGCCTTGCGCACAGTCACTCACACCCTTGTCACCTCCCGACTGGACTACTGTAATGCTCTCTACATGGGGCTCCCCTTAAAAAGCACCCGGAGGCTCCAACTGGTCCAGAATGCAGCTACGCAGGTGGTTAAGGGCGCAACTCATTGTGCCCATGTGACACCCCTCCTGCGCGAGCTGCACTGGCTCCCAGTGGTCTTCCGGGTGCGATTCAAGGTGTTGGTTACCACCTTTAAAGCGCTCCATGGCATGGGACCCGGGTACCTTCGAGACCATCTTCTGACACCAGTAGCCTCCCACCGGCCAGTCCGCTCCCACCGAGAGGGGCTCCTCAGGGTTCCATCGGCCAAGTTATGTTGGCTGGCGGCACCCAGGGGGAGGGCCTTCTCTGTGGGAGCCCCAGCCCTGTGGAATGAACTGCCCCCGGAATTGCGCAAGATCTCCGATCTCCGTGTATTTCGCTGTGCCCTCAAAACCTTGTTGTTCCACCAGGCCGGGCTATCAATGTAAAGATTTTAATTGGTTTTAAATATGGGATTTTAAATTTGAGGGTTTTATAATTGAGCCAATTATTTAATAATTTTAATTATTTTTCAATTTTGTCTGTCTTTGTGCTTTTAATCAGGCTGAGTCCTTCGGGAGAAGGGCGGTATAGAAATAAATAAATAAATAAATAAATAAATAAATAAATAAATAAATAAATAAATAAATAAATAAATAAAATTCACAGCCTCCTGGTCATTGGGTCAAAATAAACCAGTCAGTCTTCACTCCTAAAGCAGGACTAGAATTCACATTCCCTGGTGACTGGCCCAAATTCATCCAGCTGATGTCTAAGGTGGAACTAGATTTCACAGTCTCCTGATGATTGTCTCAAAGTCGCTCAGCCAGCTTTCATGCCTAAGGTAGAAGTCGAACTCACTATCTCCTTGTTTCTAGTCTGGGGCCCATAAATATTAGATCAAACCAGCTCCTTTCCTGGATGGTCTAAATTATGAGATGTTGTAATCATCCCACAATACCTCTGGAGAGATGACTTCAGTTTGTGACTTTAGGGACCACTTTCAACATTTGACCGTATGCATAAAACTATTGACCTGTGGACCAGCATGGGAATTGTGGCACACAATCCACAAAACAATGTAGTTAGCGAAAACAGAATGATATTGGAGTCCTGGTGGCGCAGTGGTTAGAATGCAGTATTGCAGGCTAACTCTGCCCACAGCCAGGAGTTCGATCCTGACCGGGTCAAGGTTGACTCAGCCTTCCATTCTTCTGAGTTCAGTAAAATGAGGACCCAGATTTTTGAGGGGCAAGATGCTGACTCTGTAAACTGCTTAGATTGGGTTTGTAAAGCACTATAGAGTCAGGGGTAGGCTTCAAAAATTTTAGCAAGGGGTTCTCTGCCTGGTTGCTAGGTGGGTGTGGCCATGTGGGTGTGGCTAGTTGGCCTCCTGCACCACAGCAGAGACGGCGTTTTGATCTCCCTGGGCTCCGGAGGCTTTCCTCAAGCCTCCGGGAGGACAAAAACAGCCTCCCACGCTCTGAAGGCCCTCTGGAGGCCCTCTGGAGGCTGGAAACCGGCCCATTTTTGGCCTTCCTGAACTTCTGGTAGGCCTGTTTTTCACCCTCCCTGAGCCTCCACGCATGCCCTGCACTTACTGCATCCAAAAGGGGCCACATAGGGACTTCTGGGAGGGGTGGGGTGGGTGGGGCCATCCAGGAGTGGGATTTGGGGCTTCTCCCAACTGCACAGAATCTTAGCTATAGGTTCTCCCGAACCCCTGCGAACCCCCAGCAGCCTGTATAGAGTGGTATATAAATCTACGTGCTATTGTTATTCCTTTAACCCGTTAAACTTAAACCTTAAGCTCATGATAGGGAATGATCAAACAGGGAAGCTTGGGGAGGCCATCAAAAATCTGCAACGGATGTGATAAAAACGAACCCGTCTGTTTCCCACAATATAACGGTGCGTTCTTTGAACAACAAAGCACAATCCGCCATTCTTGACTTCTTTCATTTATTCCAAATAATTAAAATTCCGTTGATGCCAAATTCCCACATACTTTCTCTGGAACAAATAAAGCACAGAGGCCCAGCTGTTCGCAATGTAATTAATATAACAGAATTAGAGATATAATTAATATAACAGAATTAACTTTCAGGCTGTGGCTGGGAAGATCACTTTCAAAACGGCCCTCATGTAAAACAAAAACAAAACAAAACACATACCATGTGTGTAGAAAGGAGGTCATCTAGAAGTTATGGGGATGTTCTGCTTGCCAGGAGTTTGTGTGCTTTTTAGTTTACATTTGTCCTAGTGTAACATCTAAAGATGTGATGGCTTTCACACCTTCCTTCATCTATCATGTTTTATTTGTCTATAGGAGTAGGCCAGGGGTGTCACACTCATGTTGTCACAGCGGTGTCAAGTAATGTATCATGAATTTTCTCCCCTTTGCTAAAACGGGGGTGGGCATGGCCAGCACATGTGTTGAGGGTAAAAGTGCCTTTTGCAAAGTGGTGCAACGGACCAGACAGCAAATAGATACGTTGCTTAGCAAAACACACAGATACTCACAGACTCTGAATGTTTAAAGAAAAATAAACAGTTTTACTTGTAGTAAAAAAACAAACAAACTTGGCTTCTCAAAACAAAGATAACACTTCTTCAACTGATCACGGTTCAACACAAAAACATAGTTTGCTTACAATTCCAGTTCTCTTCAGTAACAGACACAGTTCCTTTCAGCAGTTCAACCTTCTAATAGCAGGAGCAGAAGTGAATGAACTTCCTGCCTTCTTTTATGTCTGCTTAGCACAGCCAATTAGTCGTCTTTATAGCAGTTAAAGTTACAGAACATAGTTTTCTATATATTATCTACCCAACCGTAGGATAAGCGTCCAACAACATCCAGCCTGCGGGCCACGAGTTTGACACCCCTGGAGCAGTGGTGGGTTTCAGATATTGTTACCACCGGTTCACCGCATGTATGCTCGTGTTGTGTGCATGTGAACCTATTGTGCATGCGTCTGGCCTTCTGTGCATGTGCTTTGCTCGTGCATGTGCCTTCTGCATAGGCGCCCGGCCTCAAAAACATGGCTAAATAGGAGAGCATAGCGCAGGGGCCGGTGGGCACGCTCACCCGTGATCTCCACTACCGGTTTGGATGAATCTGTCTGAACCGGCTGAATGCCACTCTGAATGCTATTCTGCCCTGGAGTAGATCAACAAGGGGATCAGTACCAAGGACCATCTCCTTCTCCTTCTCCTTCTCTTTCTCCTTCTCCTTCTCCTTCTCCTTCTCCTTCTCCTTCTCCTTCTCCTTCCCCTCCTCCTCCTCCTCCTCCTTCTCATCCTCGTCCTTGTCCTCCTCCTCCTCTCCTCTTCCCCTCCCCTTCCCCTTCTCCCTCTCCTTCTCCTCCTTCTCGTCCTTGTCCTTGTCCTTGTCCACCTCCTCCTCCCCCCTTCCCCTCCCTCTTCCCCTTCTCCTTCTCCTTCTCCTCCTGCTCCTCCCTTTTATATGTTTTTATGGTGATGAACTATCAGTTATTTCTTATTAAAAAAGAAACATCCCCAGGTGTATGGAGAAAGGATTTAAAAGTGATAAGGAATTTGAAAATCCTCCTCCTCCTCTTCCTCCTCTTCCTCTTTTCTTTCTTCTCCCCCTCCTCCTCCCTCTCTTCCACCCCTCCTTCTCCTCCCTTTTACATGTTTCTGTGGAGCTGAACTATCAGTTCTTCCTTGCTAAAAAAAAACACCAAAGAAACATCCCCAGGCCTATGGAGGAAATTGGGAATCAAACAACAAGCTGCTCCTCTTTTACTCTGATCACTCCTGCATCAGAACAATGTTGGTACTAAAAGTGGAGAAAAAAGGAAGGGGATCAGCTTTTATGTCAAAGAAGACATTGCTGCTACCTCTCAGGTGTGGCTTAGAAGCTGTTTTTTTTTATCCGAAGGCCAGAAATGGCTTGTTTGCTGACTTCCAGTCCCACCGAAAGTTGGTAAACAGGCTGTTTCCAGCCTCCGGGGGTGTGGGTAAGGCCGTTTTCACCCTCCGCAAGCTCCTAGAAAGGCTCTGGAGCCTGGGAGAGAGAGAAATGGGCCTTCCTCACCACTCTCCGAAGCCCTCCAGAGGCAGGAAACAGCCTCTTTCCCTACTTCTGGTGGGCCCAAAAGGCCCGAAAATCAGCTGGCTGAGCTCGTGTGCCCACCGATATGGCTACGTGCGCCACCTGTGGCACGCATGCCATAGCTTCGCCATCACGGCCCTATAACATTTCAGACAAAGAAAACAAAATGGCAAGGAAGCTTGAGGTCTCCAGGTGTGCAAACAGCTGGGAAGGCAGAGGAAAACATGGGAACAAATCCCTAAAAGGAATACCGTATTTTTCAGAATATAAGACGCACCATTCAATAAGACACAGCTTAGTTTTTGGGGAGGAAAATAGGGGGAAAAAAATCTCCCTATCAGATATTCATCTGGCTAGCGTCCTTAGTCTGGTCAGCTTCAGCACATTAGTTTGTGGACAGTCAGCAAACAAGCCATTTCTGGCCTCTGGAGGGCCTCCGGGGGGGGAGGCGTTTTTGCCCTCCCCAAGCTCCTAGAAAGGCTCTGGAGCCTGGGGAGAGAGAAAAACAGGCCTACTGGGCCCACTGTGCCATCGCGTGCCAGGAGCGGGGGGGAAGTGGGGGGTCATGCACACATGCGCCGGGGTGGGGCGCATAGAATTGTGCGTGTAACCCCGCCTCCTCCCCGCTCCTGGCACATGATGGCAAAAAGGTTACCCATCACTGTTATAGGGTTTCCTGCCTGAGCAGGAAAGACCTCTAGAAGACCTCTAAGGTCCCTTCCAACTCTGTTATTTTGTTAAGGATGTCGGCCACATCATGTATTCTCTATCTTGGATACATTGATGGAAATAGTTTTCAGATTCTGCTGAGAAAAGTATCTAGAAGAACCTCTCTTCCTCCATTACATGGATGGACAAGCTACCTTCAAAGCTACATTTCCTTCATGACTGATCTTCCTCCGGGGTGAAGCCTCCAGACAGCTTAGATGTTATTTATGACCAATTGTCTCATTTTCCATGAAGCAACTTGAAGGCTGAAAAGTCCCAGATCCCACCCCATGTGAGTCATCAGTCATTTTTCAGTGACCTTTGCAACACGCAGCAGCTCCTTCAAGATTAATTTAGAAGGCAAATTGATGTGGCAGGTGATCTGGGCATTGGAAGGATCTAAACACAGGTTGATTATTGTACCCTAACCCTCCAAATCAGTTCATTTATATGCCAAAGGTGCTTTTTTTCAGGAGGCAACTGGACTTTCTGGTTTTTCTTTGAAGACGTTTCAGTTCTCATCCGAGAAGCTTCTTCAGCTCTGACTGGATGGTGGAGAACGGAAGGATTTATACTTCTTGCAGACAGCTGGTCTGCAAAGAGTATAAATCCTTCCATTCCTCACCATCCAGTCAGAGTTGAAGAAGCTCCTCGGATGAGAAGTGAAACATCTTCAAAGAAAACACCAAGGGAGTCCAGTTGCCTCTTGATAAATGTTAGGATTTGATGGATCTAGCCCAATAACACTCCATACAAAATGACTGCCTTATCAAATTATTTTTTTCAGAGATGCATATAAGATTTAGATTCATCGATACATTCTTAACTTTATCCTTCCCTTACAGGGGGTATATCTGGAAGTGCTGGTGACCTCGTGTGGACAACCTTTTATACCGAGGGAGGGGCTTCAAGGTAAGGTGGGGCTATGGGAATGATGGGTTGTGTGGTTGGGTTAACCCTTGCAGGGTAATAGGGAATGGGGACACAAGCAAGTTAGACATTTCACCTGACAATAAAATACCTTTGGAACAACCATGACCTGGATGACCGAGAATCTCCATCAACAGTTCATGTTTAACATGACCTCCAGTGGGATTTTTTAAAAAAGATCTTTCCTCTTTTATTTTCAAAGTTCTCGTGGTTTTTAGAGGCTCTTCTATGGTATTTAGAATATAGAATAACAGAGTTGGAAGGGACCTTGGAGGTCTTCTACTCCAACTGCCTGCTTAGGCAGGAAACCCTACACCATTTCAGACAAGTGGTTATCCAACATCTTAAAAACTTCCAGTGTTGGAGCATTCACAACTTCTGGAGGCAAGTTGTTCCACTGATTAACTGTTCTAACTGTCAGGAAATTTCTCCTTAGTTCTAAGTTGCTTCTCTCCTTGATTAGTTTCCACCCATTGCTTCTCGTCCTACCCTCAGATGCTTTGGAGAATAGCTTGACTCCCTCTTCTTTGTGGCAGCCCCTGAGATATTGGAAGACTGCTATCATGTCTCCCCTAGTCCTTCTCTTCATTAAACTAGACATACCCAGTTCCCGCAACCATTCTTCATATGTTTTAGTCTCCAGTCCTCTAATCATCTTTGTTGCTCTTCTCTGCACTTTTTCTAGAGTCTCAACCTCTTTTTTAAAGTGTGGTGACCATAACTGGATGCAGTACTTCTAGGTTGCTTCTCTCCTTGATTAGTTTCCACCCATTGCTTCTTGTCCTGCCCTCGGGTGCTTTGGAGAATAGGTGGACCCCCTCTTCTTTGTGGCAGCCCCTGAGATATTGGAAGACTGAGATCATGTCTCCCCTAGTCCTTCTTTTCATTAAATTAGACATATCCAGTTCCTGCAACCGTTCTTTATATGTTTTAGCCTCCAGTCCCCTCATCATCTTTGTTGCTCTTCTCTGCACTCTTTCTAGAGTCTCCACATCTTTTTTTTATTTCAGCTTAGGGAGGGAGGTAGACAGTTAGGCAGACTTTCAAAGGTCTGTTTGACATTTTGTAATGAGCCAACATAAACCATCCACCCCAGCGAAAATGTCTGTGGTGGGGGGAATCAATAGTGAGCTGTTATCATGCAAACAAAGAGGTTGAAAGTCATGCAGACGTAATGCAATATTAATAAGACATCCTATCACAGTTGCTTATTTTATTTATTTATTTCGGGGGGGAGGAATTTATCGGGCTGCCTGTCATCACCAAACCGCACTGGGCTTCCTATCAAAAAGGTAAATAAATGGAATGGAACAATAACAAAATAATATCCCACCCATCCCCAACTGCTTCAAAAAAAAAACCAAAAACAAACATCAGATGGAATGAACAGAAAGCAAAATAAGACAGCTCTGTGTATTTTGCAGAGGTCACCGTGTCTACATCTGCTGCGGAGAGGCAGAGGGTGATGGGAAGTTGGCAAGGTTCTGCTTATTTATTTGTTTTTTGCTTGTATTTGCATGCATCCTTTTGTTGGAGGAAATATCCTTCTGGGTTCAGTTCCAAGTGGGGAAAAAAAGACACTGGAAACATCGAGACTGCTTGGAAAGATGATTTAATGGCAGACAGGAATCGCATGGCTTGAGTTCCTGAGTAGAAAACAAAGAAGTCCGAGATGCTGGGAATACCTTGAAAAATTATTTGTATTTTTTATATTGCACTAAATGAGGGGTCCTCAAACTACAGCCCCTGGGCTGGATGCATGCAATGAATGTTTGTGTTGCCGCAGAGAGTCTTCCCCTTCAGGGTCTTCCTGTGTGGGTTGGACAGGGGAAGAATTTCCAACTTGGGGTCTGATTCAGCCTCCTGGTGCAGGGCTCTGGGCAAAGGCTGGAGGGAAGTGCTGCTGGTGGCAAAGAGCTGGAGGGCCCTGGCTGACCATCTCAGCCCGCTGAGCCTCCAGGCGCCAGTACCTGGCCTTGCACTCTCACAGGTCTTCCCTCTGCTTGGAAAGCCTATGCTCCTAGTCCTCAGTGAGGTGCTTCTGCTGAGCCTCCTTCTCGGTCAGATCCAATTTGAACTGAGCTCTCTTGCCAAATCTCAAGCTTGCTTGAGTCTTGGCATGTGGTGAGTTTCTGTTGCTAGATGGGTCCTATCCAGTGGTGGGTTTCAAAATTTTTTGAAATTTTTACTACCAGTTCTGTGGGGATGGCTTAGTGGGCATGGCGTGGCTTGGTGGGCATGGCAGGGGAAGGATACTGTAAAATCTCCATTCCCTCCCCACTCCAGGGGAAGGATACTGTAAAATCTCCATTCCCACACCACTCTAGGGGAAGGATACTGTAAAATCTCCATTCCCACCCCACTCTAGGGGAAGAATACTGTAAAATCTCCATTCCCTCCCGACTCCAGGGGAAGGATACTGTAAAATCTTCATTCTCACCCCATTCCAAGGGAAGGATACTGTAAAATCTCCATTCCCTCCCGACTCCAGGGGAAGGATACTGTAAAATCTCCATTCCCTCCCAACTCCAGGGGAAGGATACTGTAAAATCTCCATTCCCATCCCACTCTAGGGGAAGGGTACTATAAGATCTCCATTCCCTCCCCAATCCAGGGGAAGATTACTGCAAAATCCCCATTTCCTCTTGATCAGCTGGGACTTGGGAGGCAGAGAATAGATGGGGGTGGGGCCAGTCAGAATTTTTACTACCGGTTCTCCGAACTACTCAAAATTTCCGCTACCGGTTCTCCAGAACTGGTCAGAACCTGCTGAAACCCACCTCTGGTCCTATTCTGTTGCAGATGATGGTCCATTGACAAAGGTGGGGGGAAATGAGTGAGCTTGGCTGAGGCCTTAATGGCCCATTGACAAAGTGGGGGGAGGGGGAGGCAGGAAGCTGCTTTGTCTTTAAAACATGTTTGTCCATTTCTCATCCAGGGAGGTATAATATTCTGCCTTTTTTAATATTTCCTAAAATATTTCATTCTTCTAGGAGAGTGGTGAATGCTAACTTCCTACACTTTCATTAGTGCCATGCAGGGGGGAAAAAACAGGAGAATATTCAGCCGAGTGTAGAGAGGAAAAAAGTATTGCTTTTTAATCATCATCATCATCATCATCATCATCATCATCATCATCATCATCATCCTAGGTCCTTGGTTAGGACTCGAGTTGCTGAGCTATTAACCAGCCTCAAAGGCTGTGAATCTCACTAAAGATTAACCAATAATAATAATAATAATAATAATAATCTAATCCATCCACAGATAAATTAAAATGTACAGGCTAATAGGATTATCAAAAGAATAAGCAGCGAAGAGAAATGTTTCAATTAAAACCCTGGGGTGAGTAATGTTATTATTATTTTTTTCGTGCTGGTATACAACCTTTCCCTCGGGATTGTAAAGTAAGATGTGTAGATGGAACCAGGTTGGTTTGCTGTCACTTCCCAAGAAGGTGGAGAAAGTGTTTACCTTAATGGAAAGAAGGAGGAGTAGGTGTGATAAGTTAGCAGTATTCTAATATCTGCCACAATTAGTTTAATGAAAAGAAGGACCAGGGGTGACATGATAGCAGTGTTCCAATATCTCAGGGGCTGCCCCAAAGAAGAGGGAGTCAAGCTATTCTCCAAAACACCTGAGGGCAAGACAAGAAGCAATGGGTGGAAACTCATCAAGGAGAGAAGCAACCTAGAAGTACTGCATCCAGTTATGGTCACCACACTATAAAAAAAATTTGGAGACTCTAGAAAGAGTGCAGAGAAGAGCAACAAAGATGATTAGGGGACTGGAGGCTAAAACATATGAAGAACGGTTGCAGGAACTGGGTATGTCTACTTTAATGAAGAGAAGGACTAGGGGAGATATGATAGCAGTCTTCCAATATCTCAGGGGCTGCCACAAAGAAGAGGAGGTCAACCTGTTCTCCAAAGCACCTGAGGGTAGGACAAGAAGCAATAGATGGAAACTCATCAAGGAGAGAAGCAACCTAGAACTAAGGAGGAATTTCCTGACCGTTAGAACACTTAATAAGTGAAACAACTTGCCTCCAGAAGTTGTGAATGCTCCAACACTGGAAGTTTTAAAGAAGATGTTGGATAACCATTTGTCTGAAGTGGTGTAGGGTCTCCTGCCTAAGCAGGGGGTTGGACTAGAAGACCTCCAAGGTCCCTTCCAAATCTGTTTTCTATTCTATTCTATTCTATTCTATTCTATTCTATTCTATTCTATTCTATTCTATTCTATTCTATTCTATTCTATTCTATGGAGAAACTTCCTAACAGTGACGACAATTAACCAGTGGACCGGCTTGCCTCCAGAAGTTGTGGGTTTTCAAGAAGAGACTTGATCCAGAATGGTATAAGAGGACCTCCTGTCTGAGCAGGGGGTTGGAGTCGAAGACCTCCATCTTGGAAGGACCTTATTGTTCAATGTTCGATGTTCTATTACCTGCTTTTTCACATTTCCGAAGCCGATTTGTCCTCAAAAGAGTTAATAAAGGGGCTCTGGAAGAGGAGGCTGGTTTCCACCTCACTGGCCATGCTCGATGGAGTGTGGAAGCATATTTCTAGTCTGTTTTACCGTTCAGAAAATTGCTGCAAGACACTTTTGCATAAACCCTACAAGGCTATCCAGTAAGCCTCCTTCCACTATATGGCTCGGCTGACCACCCTTGCTGATTTATCAGCAGGATAACGGATTTCAATCTGCATAAAAATGGAAGCTGCAAACTATTTTGGATTAATCAGGTCTGACTTTAATTCCTTTTGGTATTCTCATTTGAATCGTGCATCAATCACCTGGCCAGCTTTTGATAATAACGTTCCTGTAATATCTAATTCCGCATTAATTCCATTATAATTTAACAGGCATTTATTCTAATGGTTCTTCTGATGGAATTACATCTGACATCTCTATGAATACTGGAATATTGCCGTGTGATCAATGTTACAGCCCTGGATGCCAAAGAAACCAATAAAAAAATATATAGTTGCCATTACTCTCGTCCGCAATCTGAATGCTTCTGTAAATCTTGCAGGCATAAATTTACACCACTTTTGCCAGTTACATGCTGGCAGCTACAGTCAGTAGAAAACTGATTTTATTTTATTTTGTTAAGCTTGGAATGGGGTTAAAAAGAAAGAATATGTAACCGAAAAACAGAATTGGAAGGGACTTTGGAGATTCTGGGAGTTGAAGTCCACCCATCTTCAAGCTACCAAGGTTGAGGAACGTTGCCCAATGCCATTTCAGACAAATGGTTGCCTGATCTCTTTTTAAAAACCTTCAGTGTTGGAGCACTCACAACTTCTGGAGGCAAGTCGTTCCACTGATTAATTGTTCTCATTGTCAGCAAATGGCTCCTTACTTCTAGGTTGGTTCTATCCATGATTAGTTTCCATCCATTCCTTTTCGTCCTGCCTTCAGATGCTTTGGACAATAGGTTGACTCCCTCTTCTTTGTGGCAGCCCCTGAGATATTGGTAGACTGCTATCATGTCACCCCTGGTTCTTCTTTTCATTAAACTAAACACCCAATCCTTGTAACCATTCTTAATGGTTAAAGAGCCTTGGTAGTACAGTGGTCTAAAGCACCCTGTTATTAAGACCAGCTGCCTGCAATTACTGCAGGTTTGAATCTCACCAGGCTCAAGGTTGACTCAGCCTTCCATCCTTTCTAAGGTAGGTAAATTGAGGACCCAGTTGTGGGGGCAATAAGCTGACTTTGTATAAAAATATACAAAAGGATGAAGGCTATTGCTTAGTGCATTGTAAGCCGCCCTGAGTCTCCGGAGAAGGGCGGCATATAAATCAATTTTTTTTTTAAAAAAATATATGTTTTAGCTTCCAGTTTCCTAATCATAAATATGGCCACCATGCTTTCAGAACACCGAAGATATGGAAAAAAAGCTGGTGTGGTTTTTTTGTTTTTTGTTTTTTTTATAAAAATTGATTTTTAAGGTATGTGAAAACATCCAAGGACATCATGGAGAGCAATGATGAAAAGCAAAGATATGATGGCTGGGGTGGAGGACATGCAGGGGAAAAAAACAAACACTGAATCAGAAAGCAAGAGGAACAGATCTACCCTGTGTAGATTTGCACCATGAGGGAGACAGAAGATTGAGAAGTCAGAGACTGAAATCCACCAGCCAGAAACTGAAGAAATACCAATATAAAAAAAGGGGGGGGGCGGAATGGAGGGAGGGAGGGGGAGAGAGAGAAAGAGAGAAACAAGAGAAAGAGACACGTGCAGAGAGACAGAGAGAGACAGAGACAGAGACAGAGAGAGAAGACAGACAGACAGACAGAGAGACAAAGACACAGAGAGACAGAGACAGACAGAGACAGAGACAGAGAGAGACAGAGAGAGAGAGAGAGACAGACAGAGAGAGAGACAGACAGACAGAGACAGACAGAGAGACAGAGACAGAGACAGACAGCGACAGAGAGAGAGAGACAGACATAGACAGAGAGAGAGACAGAGAGAGACAGACAGAGAGAGACAGACAGAGAAATAGAGAGAGAGACAGACAGAGACAGATAGACACATAGGGATACATACATACATACATACATACATACATACATACATACATACATGTGTGTGTGTGTGTGTGTGTGTATAGAGAGAGATAGACAGACAGACTGTGGAATTTATTTATTTATATAAATGCACTGTTTAAATAGAAAATAAGAAATGGGTTGATTAATATTGAAAATACTGCCTTCTAGAACCTGATTCACACCCTGACACCTATACATATATTAAGGGCGTGAATCAAGTTCTAGAAGGCAGTATTTTCAATATAAATCCGAAATCAAAAACACGGAGGCATAACCTCAAATTGACAGGGAAGTTCAAAAGTCACATTAGAAAGTATCACTTCGCAGAAAGAATAGTGGGAGTTTGGGACCAACTTCCAGCAGAGGTAGTGGGTCAGTCTTCAGTAACTGAGTTAAACCATGCTGACGATAAATCCATGTCCATCATCTGACAAAAATTAAAATTAAATATTTTTTTTAAAAAAACCCTCAAAGGGCAAGATCGATGAACTACTAGGTCTTTTTCTGCTTAGATTGATTGATTGATTGATTGATTGATTAAATTTATATCCCGCCCTTCTCCCCGAAGGGACTCAGGGTGGTGAACAGCCAAGAATTAAAATAACATGCAATATAAAAGTTAAAATAATTAAGAATAAATTAAATTAAATGGCCACCCCAATTTAAAACCCCTAGCAATACAATTAAAAACCCCTAAAACCTATTCAGGCCAGGTCGGCTTGCTGAAATAAAAACGTCTTCAGGGCCTTACGGAAAGTGCGGAGATCTGGAATCAGCCGTATTCCGGGAGGCAGCTCGTTCCACAGGGCGGGTGCTCCCACAGAGCAGGCTCTCCCCCTGGGGGCTGCCAGCCGACATTGCTTGACCGACGGCACCCTGAGGAGGCCCTCTCTGTGAGAGCGTATTGGCCGGTGGGAGGTTATCGGTAGCAGCAGGCGGTCTCGTAAATACCCTGGCCCTAAGCCATGGAGCGCTTTAAAGGTGAGAACCAACACCTTGAAGCGCACCCGGAAGACCACTGGGAGCCAGTGCAGCTCGCTCAGGAGAGGTGTTATATGGGAGCGCCATGTCGCTCCCGTGATCACCCGCGCGGCCGCATTCTGTCTACCCACAATCCTGTCCACTTCCTCCATAGAAACAGGGTCAAAGTCAACCCAGATGTCACCTCCAAGATTAGCTCCCATCCCCTCATCGGATCCCACCCCAGTCAGGGTCCAACTCCGTCCGAATCTGAGCGATTTTGTCTTGCAGAAATTGCGCAAAATCCTCAGCACTGCCTTGCAAGGGGTCCTTCCTCGCTCCCTGATGGAGAAGGGAGCGGGTCACTCGGAACAAGGCTGCTGGGCAATTTTAGCCAACATTACTACACTGTTCAATAATAACAAGCGTGTCCGTGGACAATGGTCACCAATAGTAGGGAATAATGGCAGTTTAGGGTTGAACTGTGTGGTCCTTGGTGTTCTCTGAGCTTGGTTGTTTTCTTGCAGATGTTTCATGACCCAACTAGGCAACATTATCAGTGCTAAAAGGGAGTAGGGTTTTGCAAAGAGGAGGAGGAGGAGGAGAAGAAGGAGAAGCAAGAGAAGGAGAAGCAAGAGGAGGAGGAAGACTATGGGTCCTTGGTGCTTTGTGAGCTTGGTTGTTTTCTTGCAGATGTTTCATGACCCAACTAGGCAACATTATCAGTGCTAGAAGGGAGTAGGGTTTGTGAGGAGGGGGAAGAAGAAGAGGAGGAAGAGGAAGAGGAGGAGGAGGGGGACGATGACAACGAGTATGGGATCCTTGGTGCTCTCTGAGGTTGGTTGTTTTCTTGCAGATGTTTCATGACCCAACTATGTCTCATCATCTGTGCTAGAAGGGACTGAATGAGTTCATTTGGGAGAAGTTGTTGAGCTTCATTCACTGTTAGAGATGGTGAGAGGTTCTGCTGCAGATTTTGCTTGTTCATCATCTAGAAGACTTCCTGGTTTGGCTACACTCCCTAGTCTGGAAAAAAAAAATGATGGGAAGGTCTACATCCTGATGACTTCCCTTAGGATTTCATGGGCGTGAAAGGAAGCCAGGAAATCTGCAATCTCATGGCGACAGGACTGTGCAATAAATGACAGGATATTCACTCTCTTCTTGGCCATCTCAGATTTAAATCAGAGCAAACACATCACGTACCACTCCTTTAAAAAAAAAAAAAACCTTTTTCCCTTTGAAATAACATTTCAAAGCAAACGTTCAACTTTTCCCATTGAGTAAGAACAAGCAAAAACAATGCTCACCCAGAAAGCAAACAAAAAACCCCACAACGATTATTCTATGGTGCACAGTGCACAAATCCACAGTCCATTTTATCTCATCAGGCAGCAGGAATCTGAGCCTTCCTTTAAAGTCACGGTTATTTTGTTTTCTCCCCTTTGAGAACGCAGAACAGATTCAGATCAAAATGGAGGTGCTGGAAACGCAGATGTTGATAAAAACATCAGAAAGCAGTGGGCTGTTGAGAAGGACTTCCCTGCTCCTGTCTGAGGTACTGTAGGAAGTTAGAAATGTACAACTAAGTAAAAGGGGATTTTAGTCTCAAGGGTGGGGAAAGAAGAGCCAAAATTATATTGTTCAGAAAAGAAAGAAGGACAAGACTTAAGAGTTAAACCCTGGATTGACATGTTCATATACATGGAGAGAGATAGATAGATAGATAGATAGATAGATAGAGATAGATAGATAGATAGATAGATAGATAGATAGATAGATAGATAATAGATAGATAGATAGATAGATAGATAGATAGATAGATAGATAGTTTATCTGTCAGACAGACAGACAGATAGACAGACAGAGACAGATATTTAGATAGATGATAGATAGATAGATAGATAGATAGATAGATAGATAGATAGATAGATGCATGGATGGATGCATGGATGGAGAAAGAGAGAGAGAGAGAGGAGAGAGAGAGAGAGAGAATGATAAATTGTTGTGGTCCGCCCAGCAGATTGCAGAGTTGGCAGCGGAGTCGGACAGCGATGAGGCTGAGGAAGAACAGGGGCCAGTCCTGGAGGCTGGGGAAGGCCCAGATGAGGACTCTGTGTCGGAGGCAGAGATGGGGCCAGGGCCATCGGGGAGTGATGCGTGGACTTTGGAGCCTCCAGAGGCTGACAGTAGAGAGGCAGAGGAACAGGAGGAGCCTGCTCCTAGTGCACGTATGAGAAGAGCTGCCAGAAGGCAGGAGAAGCTAAAGCAGAGAGGACGACTTAGGAGTAGGGCCAAGAGATGATTGGCCCCTCCTATAAGGCTTAAAAGCCTTTCTGCCAATCAGGGAACTCAGCTGGGATTGTCAGAGACTTTTCAAAGCATTTTTTTTTACCACCTCTTTGGCCAAGAGGTTGCAGAAAAAAAATGCTTTGAAAAGCCTCTGACAATCCCAGCTGAGCCGCGTGATGATCAGAGGCTTTTTATTTTACTTTTAAAAGCATTTTTTCATCGGAAGAGGTTGTAGAAAAAATGCTTTTAAAAGTAAAAAAAAAAAGCCTCTAATGATCATGCGGCTCAGCTGGGCATGGGGGTGGGGGGGCCGCAGGGATTTTTGCAACCGGTTCTCCGAACCACCCACCACCATCGCTACCGGATCGGGCGATCCAGTCCAAACTGGGAGCATTTCACCCCTGGTTTCCGGCCTCCAGAGGGCCGTTTTTGCCTTCCCCAGGCTCCTAGAAAGCCTCTGGAGCCTGGGGAGGCCGAAAAATGGGCCTACCATGCCATTGCATGCCAAAAGCAGGGGGACCGCAGGGGGGTCGTGCAGGCTTGCACGGTGTGTGTGTGTGTGTGTGTGTGAGGTGCATTGAATTATGGGTGTGGGCACACATGCGCACGACCCCCCCCACTCCCCCCACTTTTGGCACGCAACGGCAAAAGAGTTACCCATCACTGTTCTAGAAGATGGGTGGGTGCTGACTTTCTTACACTTCCTTCCTTCCTTCCCTCCTTCCTTCCTTCCTTTTTTAAAAAACTACCATTGCAACTTCTAATGGCCACTGCCTATATTTTATTTATTTTATTTCGAATTTATATATCGCACCTTCTCCCGAGGGACTCAGGGCGGTGTACAGCCAGATAAAAGCATACAATACAAACATTAAAAACAATTAAAAGGATATATATTAATTTGGCCCCAATTTAAGATAACAAACCAATTAAAAATATTTAAGAATATGTTAAAAAATATGTTAAGCCAGCCCGGCTTGCTGAAAAAAGAAAGTTTTAAAGGCACGGCGGAAGGCACCGAGGTCTTGGATTCGCATATATTCCTTTGTTTCTAGATGTGTGGCTTTCTAGTATGTTTCGGGAGGGGGGGGCTAGGTGGGGTCTTTGTTAATAGCCTGCTCTGCTCCGATTACTGGAGCCGAAAAACAGACGTAGAACAAGCTGCGAGAAACAGCCAAGAAAAACGCAGGCTGTGCGGTTTCGGGTAAGTGGAGTTCATTTTCTTAGTTAATCTGTTCGAACAGACGGGCCAGGATGGAAAGCAATTCCAGCTGAAAGACCTTCATTTCACAGATGAAATACCTGTGATTCTTCCGGGCTGCCTGGGAAAAAAATAAATAAAATCCTACGTGTGAGGAAGTGTGAGGAAAAAGGTGGCTGTTTTAAAACACACAAACACCCCACTGGAGAAAGAGGCCATATTTTCCTCCTGGGTCTCTTTGTGAAAAGATTTGGGGGATACGGAAGAACCAGTGTCTTTTCTAGGGGGATTTCCAAAGACGTCGTTATGGGTTTCCGTACAAACGTAGAAGAAGAGATGTTTTTTTTTTTTTTTTTTAAATTTGATTTATATGCCGCCCTTCTCCGGAGACTCAGGGCGGCTTACAGTGCGTTAAGCAATAGCCTTCATACTTTTGTATATTTATACAAAGTCAGCTTATTGCCCCCACAAACTGGGTCCTCATTTCACCTACCTTAGAAAGGATGGAAGGCTGAGTCAACCTTGAGCCTTGGAGAGATTCGAACCAGCAGTAAATTGCAGACAGCTGAATGTTAATAACAGGGTGCTTTAAACCACTGTAGTACCAAGGCTCTTGTTATCTCAGGAGTCTCCAATTTTGCCCACTTTAAGACTTGTGGACTTCAACTCGCAGAATTCCTCAGCCAGCCATCCTCTGAGTAGTTCGTCTATTCCAGGGGTCTCCAACTTGGGCTAACTTTAAGACTTGTGGACTTCAACTCCCAGAATTCCCCAGTCAGCCAAGCTTGTTCTGCTTCTGTTTTTAGGCTTGCCAGGTTTCCACTATTTGAGTGGACAGTCCGCTTTTTTCACATTATGTTCACTATTTTTTTTCCCACAAAATAGTGGACATTTTTTTTTATTCAAAAGCTTTATGATGAAATGGTACGTAATCTAAAGCTGTACAGTCTAAGAGAATAAGGATAGGAGAATCGCGTTTTGTCTTTATTTTCATAAGTTAGAATGAGACAAAAAATACGATGAGCAGGTTTTTGGAATGAAAGTTTTATTTGTCTTGCGTAAAAAACATTTGCCTGAGAATGCCGTGCAAAAGTTCAAGAAAGAAGCCATCAACGTGTATCAAAGAGCCATTGCGTACCTAGAAAAGTGGTATAATTTCACCGATTCAGTATATGAGACGCGAAGTTGTTTCAATCTAATTGATCGCAATAATCCTCCAACTTTAGAAGAAATGACGAACATCTGGTTATTATCACCATGGCGAGAAAAACTTCCACCCAACACTCTCTTCGATGAAATTTCTGCCTTAGTAGAAGTTTATGTTCATCTGCAGGGCGATTCATCCCTTGATAAGTGGACGTACTTTTTCAAGAAAGAGCCAGCTCCGAGTTTACTGAAACTGTTCCAGTATTGTGCATCAATTCCGGTATCAAATGCAAACGTTGAACGAATTTTCAGCGTCATGGGAAATTTGTGGACTGACGAACGTAACTGACTGCTTGTACCATCAGTTCGAAGTGAACTTTGTATATTTCTCAACGTTGTACTGAAATTAAAGAATTATTCCTTAAACACAAAGAATTGATCAAAGCTGCGCAGTCAAATAAAAAATACACACGACAGCAAAGTAAAATGTAATTTAATATTTTACATATTATTATAATATATTTGATGTTTTGTATTTTAAGTAAAGTTTTGAAGTGATTATTTTAATACGTGTTAAAATGTTTGTAAGAAAATATATAATATAATTGTAAATTTGTTTTTAATTTTTTTACTACTTAACACACACACACACACACACACACACACACACACACGGCTTGTCCGCTATTTTTTGGAAGCAGACCTGGCAACCCTATTCTCAGCTCCAGTAATCAGAGTAGAGAAGTTATTAACAGACTCCCAAGTTTGGCGGAATTCTGAGATAGATCTGATTTACTCTATGGTTTAAAAGGGACATGGTGGCTCAGTGGCTAAGACGCTGAGCTTGTCGATTGAAAGGTCGGCAGTTCAGCGGTTTGAATCCCTAGTGCCATATAGAGCTCCCGTTACTTGTCCCAGATGCTAAGGTGTTGTGAAGTTCCAGGAATACTGAAACTGGCTTCTAAAATTCCCAGAAGAATTTTATACCTATGTTGGAAGAAATACCCTTCTGGGTTCAGCTCCAAGTGGGGAAAAAGACACTGGAAACATGGAGACTACTTGGAAAGATGGTTTAACGGTGGACAGGATCACATGGTTTGAATTCCTGAGCAGAAAAGGGACAAAATGCTGAGCGTGCCTTGGTTTTATGCCCTCTCTGCGCTTTGAATTTTCTGGGGCACAGGAAGAGTATCCTGATTGGTTGTCAGGCTCCCAGGAGGTGGGGGTCTTAGCTGGCCTTGCTGGCTGATGTAATCTTCCCAGGTGCCATGTGGTGAGTTTCTGTTGCTAGATGGGTCCTATTGTGTTGCAGATGATGGTCCATTGACAAAGATTGAGTTTCTGCCTCTGGCCCCTTGACAAAGGGTGGGGGCAGGAAGATGGAAGCTGCTTTGTCTTTAAAACATGTTTCTCCATTTCTCATCCAGGGAAATATAATATTCTGCCTTTTTAATATTTCCTTGAAATATTTCATTCTTCTAGGAGAGCGGTGGGTGCTAACTTCCTACACCTAGAAAACATGATATCGAAAGAAAGCTTGGTCTTGTCTTCCAGCCTCCAGCTAAATGTTGGTACTAAATTATGAACTTTAATGAGCCAGAAGGAGACCACTATTTATGGAATGGTGAATACTTGTGTTTAATGATGCCCGGTGTCATTTTCATTAAATTTAAATAGGACATTCAATTAAATCCATTTCAGTCTTTGTCCAGATTCTTCTCAGCTTTCTCTGTGGTTCCTGGAATACCAAAAGCCATGGTCCTTAACAGTGGTGAAATTCAATTTTTTTTACTACCGGTTCTGTGGGCGTGGCTTGGTGGGCATGGTGCGGCTTGGTGGGTGTGGCAGGGGAAGGACATTGCAAAATCCCCATTCCCACCTCACTCTGGGGCCAGCCAGAGGTGGTATTTGCTGGTTCTCCAAACTACTCAAAATTTCCACTACCGGTTCTCCAGAACCTGTCAGAACCTGCTGAATTTCACCCCTGGCCCTTAACATCCTTAAAGAAATATAATTCAGAAATTACCTAAAGATGTGTGGTTTGAGCTCTCTTTAAGACTGGATACTGTACATATTGCAGGTAGTCCTCAACTTACAACTTTTTTTTTAGTGACCATTCAAAGTCATAATGGCACTGAAAGGAAGGTTTTACACTTAGGCAAGAAAATCCTGTTGGAAGAGATCTCCATCTGGTTCAGTTCCAAGCCGCAGAAAAGGCACTGGAGACAAAATGGAGGCCGGAGGCCGATTGGAAAGAGGATCCATTTATTGATGAAGCTGTTCTGGTGCAGCTGACAAAATGGAGTTGAGAGTGGGTGGCTTTTATACCTTCTCTTGGGCTTTGCACTTGAGCTTCCTGTTCCAGCGCAAGAACATGTTCCCGCTTGGACTACTGCAATGCTCTCTACATGGGGCTCCCCTTGAGGAGCACCCGGAGGCTCCAGCTGGTCCAGAATGCGGCCGCGCGGGTGGTTATGGGAGCGACGTGGTGCTCCCATGTGACCCCCCTCCTGCGCAAGCTGCACTGGCTCCAGGTGGTCTTCCAGGTGCGCTTCAAGGTTTTGGTTACCACCTTTAGAGCACTCCATGGCTTAGGACCGGGGTATTTACGAGACCGCCTTCTGCCACCAGT
The DNA here is from genome assembly GCF_029531705.1 of Pantherophis guttatus. The sequence continues at coordinate 99,996,901 of NW_026844028.1, read as the reverse complement.
AGCCTCTTACCGACCAGTACGCTCCCATAGAGAGGGGCTCCTCAGGGTGCCGTCGGCCAAACAGTGTCGACTGGTGGCCCCCAGGGGGAGAGCCTTCTCTGTGGGGGCACCTGCCATCTGGAACGAGCTCCCCCCAGAGATACGGAGGATCCCGGACCTGCGCACGTTTCGCCGTGCTCTCAAAACTTTTCTATTTCAGCAGGCTGGCCTGGCCTAACTCTCCTCTTTTAAATTTTTTAAGTCGTGATTTTATAAATTGGGTGTTTTAATCTGTGTTTCGGCCAAAATATTTAATAATTTTAAGGGATTTTTAATATTTGTATTATCTGTATTTTATCTTGGCTGTTCACCGCCCTGAGTCCTTCGGGAGTAGGGCGGTATAGAAATTTGATTAATAATAATAATAATAATAATAATAATAATAATAATAATAACAACAACAACAACAACAACAACAACAACAACAACAACAACATGGATTCTATTGGCTGTTGTCAGACTCCCATGGGGCAATGTACAAATCCTTTGGAGTTTGTCTGAGCTAAATTTGGTTGAAGTTTGGGCTGATGCAATGAAGGGGCTTGTTGGGCAATTCCTATTTGGCTGACAGCTAATCCTACCTTTGTTGGGTGAGGGTATTTGCTTATGAATAGAGCTAGCTATCTCTTTATCTCTTAAATAATAAGAGCTCTGCTGCTAAATGGTGGTGAGCTAATCCTATTATGTCCTAAAGGGTCATGTCTTAATCCCATCACCCTGGCCCAATCTTTCTCGACGCGCACAAAATAACTGCTGAGGGCAATGAAGAAAGTTGAGGGCTGCTCTCCAAGGGCACGTTTCTCCATTCCTCATCCAGGGAAATAGAACATTCTGCCTTTTTAATATTTCTCTAAATATATTATTCTTCTAGGAGAGGGGTGGGTGCTAACTTTCTACAAACCAAACGTACAGGTACAAAAGAGGTGAAACCTGGCTCGATAGCAGTAACGGCGAGAGGGATCTTGGCATCGTAGTGGAAGATCACTTAAATGTGAGCCAGCGAAAAGCCAGTGCAATCCCAGCCTGTATTAACAGAGGGATAGATTTAAGATCACATGAAGTGTTAGCGCTGCTTTATAATGCCTTGGTAAGGCCACACTTGGAATACTGCATCCAGTTTGGTCACCACAATATTATTTATTTATTTATTTATTGATTGATTGATTGATTGATTGATTGATTGATTGATTGATTGATTTATATAAAAAAGATGTTGAGACTCTGGAGAGAATGAAGAGAAAAGCAACAAAGAAGATTAGGGGGACTGAAAGCTAAAACATACGAAGAACGATTGCAGGAACTGGATATATCTAGTCTAATGAAAAGAAGGACTAGTAGGTGAGATAATAGCAGTCTTCCAATATCTCAGAGTCTACCACAAAGAAGAGAGAGTCAAGCTATTCTCCAAAGCACCTCAAGATAGGACAAGAAGCAATGGATGGAAACTATTCAAGAAGAGAAGCAACTTAGAACTAACCTGTCAGGGATAACAATTTCTGGAATGGCTTGTCTCCAGAAGTTGTGGGGGCTCCATCATTTGGAGGCTTTTAAGAAGAGGCTGGACAGCCACTGAAATGGTATAGGACCTATGGCACACAGCGCCCTTTCTGTGGGCACGCAAGCTGTAGCCCCAGTTCAGCTCTGCCGTGCATGCATGTGGGGGGGCCATGCCAAAGGAGGGTTTCAGCCAGGGATGAAAATTTTTTACTACCGGTTCTGAGGGCGTGGCTTATTTGGGTGTGGCTTGGAGGTCATGTGACTAGGTGGGCATGGCTAGCTGGTCAGAGTCATTTCTGGGAGGTCCTCGCACTTACAACCTGACTCATTTGTTTGCTTTTAACACTGATCAGCTGTAGGGCGGCCCTTTGAAGCCCTGTGGCAAGAGTTTAAACAGTCTTTTTCCCTCTACTCATCAGCTGGGACTCAGGAGGCAGCAATAGATTGGTGGTGGGACCAAATAAAAGGTAAGAATAACGTGGGGGGGGTGGGGGGAGGGAGGCCTGGGGGGGAGAACCGGTCCGGTGATGTCATATCGTCACCGCTACCGGCTCGGCTGAACCAGACCGAACCGGGAGGAACCCACCACTGGTTTCAGCAGATTCTGACCAGTTCTGGAGAACTGGTAGTGGAAATTTTGTGTAGTTCAGAGAACCGGTAGTAAAAATTCTGACTGGCCCCGCCCCCATCTATTCTCTGCCTCCCAAGTCCCAGCTGATCGGGAGGAAATGGGGATTTTGCAGTATCCTTCCCCTGCCACGCCCACCAAGCCATGCCACGCCCACCAAGCCACACCCACAGAACCAGTAGTAAAAAATTTTTGAAACCCACCAACTGGGCCACGCATGCATGCATGGAGGCAGGAGACGCATGGAGGGACTGCGCGTACATGCACAGCGGAAGTCAAGTTTCTGGAGAAGAGGAGGGGGAGGGGGAGGGAGAGGAGGAAGAGAACTGCTTTGTCCTTTGTGCTCTCTGAGCTTGTTTCTTTCTTGCAGATGTTTCATTGCTCAACTAGGAATCATCATCAGTGCTAGAAGAAAGTGGGTTTCTGGAGAGGAGGAGGAGGAGGAGGAGGAGGAGGAAGAGGAGGAGGAGGAGGAGGGGAGGAGGAGGAGGAGAGGAGGAGGAGGAGGAGGAGGAGGAGGGAGGACGACTGTGGGGTTCTTGTCAGGGGTAAAATGCTCCCGGTTCGTACCGGATTGCCTGATCCGGTAGCGATGACGGTGGGTGGTTCGGAGAACTGGTAGCAAAAATCCCTGCGCCCCCCCACCCCACCATGCCCAGCTGAGCCGCACGATCATCAGAGGCTTTTATTTTTTACTTTTAAAAGCATTTTTTCTACAACCTCTTCCGAAGAAAAAATGCTTTTAAAAGTTAAAAAAAAAAAAGCCTCTGATGATCGTGCGGCTCAGCTGGGATCCTCAGAGGCTTTTCAAAGCATTTTTTTTTCTGCAACCTCTTGGCCGAAGAGGTGGTTAAAAAAATGCTTTGAAAAGTCTCTGGCAACTCCCAGCTGAGTTGCCTGATTGGCAGAGGCTTTTCAAAGCATTAGAAAAAATGCTTTGAAAAGTTTTTTTTTAAAAAAAGTTGGCCACGCCCACCCAGTCACATTAACACACACACACACCAAGCCACGCCCACAGAACCAGTAGTAACAAATTTTACATTTCACCCCTGGTTCTTCTTGCTTTCTGGGCTTGGTTGTTTTCTTGCAAGTAGGGTAACGATGACGAACTGATGAAGTTACCTAGTTGGGTAACAAAACGTCTGCAAGAAAACAGCCAATCTCAGAGAGCACCCAGGACCCCTCAACCCCTCGATTTCCCCTCCGTTAAAACAGCCAACATTTTTCCACAGCTGCGTTTATAGAAACGTCCACTTTCCCTTAAAAAATATCCGTTAGCTGGAGGAAAATGATCAACACAACTCCACCTGAAAGCTATTTGCCAGACCAATCATATTTCCCTGCCGTTCCCTTCTATCAGTAAAATTTAACTTTCATGGCCCCTAACTGCTGGGAAATCGTAACAATCCCCTTTTCCTCAGATTTTCCTCAAAAAAAACCCCCCACACATTTGAGGCATGTCAGTTTATCAGCCTGCGACCTTTTCTATTAACACTGTCTTAGATTGGCTCCCTGGCACACGCAGAAAATAAATCTTATTACTCAGGGCTGCCCCGGGTAGAACAGCTGAGGAGGAGAAGAAGGGGGAAAAAAAATATGTGAAAATTTCAAATGGTAGGCCTTGTAATGCCTGCGTATAATTTATTAGCCGGCTAGATTCCCAGGAGGAATAGAAAAAAATAAAATAAAAGTCAGATGAATGGAAGCTATTAAAATGGGAGAGAGAGAGAGAGGGAGGGAGGGAGGGAGGGAGGGAGAGAGAGAGAGAGAGGAAGGGAGGGAGGGAGGGAGGGAGAGAGAGAGAGGAAGGGAGGGAGGGAGGGAGGGAGAGAGGGAGGGAGAGAAAGAGAGAGAGAGAGAGGAAGGGAGGGAGGGAGAGAGAGAGAGAGAGGAAGGGAGGGAGGGAGAGAGGGAGGGAGAGAAAGAGAGAGAGAGAGAGGAAGGGAGGGAGGGAGAGAGAGAGAGAAAGGAAGGGAGGGAGGGAAGGAGAGAGAGAGAGAGAGAGAGAAAGGAAGGGAGGGAGGGAAGGAGAGAGAGAGAGAGAGAGAGAGAAAGGAAGGGAGGGAGGGAAGGAGAGAGAGAGAGAGAGGGAGGGAGAGAGGAGGGAGAGAGAGAGAGCGCCTGGCTTCTATGCCGTTGTACAAGTTGCTTTGTTTAGCTTATTTATAACTAGGATCCCCACCTCGGAGATAATGCAAATCAAGTTCTATCTCATAAATTATGTGACCTTTTCAAGCTGCAATCTCCAGGAGATCTAAATGGAAATAAACCCCAAGATGCACAGCCCTCTTAGATTCTCGGCTGACCTTGTTTATGGCCTAAACCCAGACTTTCATAATCTTCCTTCTTCTCGCTGGAGAAGTTTTAATAATGGAGGGCAGGGGGGGGGGGGAAATGATTTAAGACCTTCAAAGCGAGGGCCAGCCTTTCAAAACTGACGGCCATTTCTTCTCTCTCGGTTTCTTTGAAGTTCGGGGCCAAGGAGATAAGATTCTAGGGGATGATAGTCTTTTCCGTGCACTTTACCGTGACATTTTAGGGGGTGTCCCCAAGAGACAGAATAACAGAGGTGTGTTGTGGATTTAATAAGACAAACACAACTTTTGGATTAATCAGAGACAAATTATATATTGCGCAATAGGTTCAAGACTCTGTACATGAAGCGTTGAACAAAGACAGAAATTAGGTACAATGGTTTTATACCCTTCTAGACAAAGGATTCTGTTAACTCAGCAATTCATGTGGTCATATACATTTGTCATTTTTAATTGACATTTCCTAATTACTGAGTTTCTTTGCAAAACAGTTATAATTCTTTTTGTAGATTACTGAAGCATAGACTCAAATCATCTTCTGACGATAGACAACTTTTAACTCATGTGGATCCCCTTGACCTAACCAACCTTTAAGCTGTATGTCATTAGAATGTTCCTTTCTTCTAGAGACCTCCTAGAGGAACCAAAAGGATTTTGGGTGAGTTTGTACTTTTTCCAACTGGATGCATTGCTTTTTTAGAATAGAGTGAATAGAAAGTTATCCAATGGTCATCTATCAGAGCCCGCTTCATTCACACTAGGTGGAAGCATCTTCTAATCCAACCCCCTGCTCAAGCCGGAGACCCTATATCCGTAATGGCGACCCTATGGCACGGATGCTGGAAGTGGCACACAAAGCCATTTTTCTGGGCACGCGAGCTGTCACCCAACTCACCTGCAGCCGCGATGCGCGCATGCCCCAGCTGGCGTTCGGGCGTCTGGTGCGCATGCCCTTAATTCAAGGGACCCAGCTGGTCTTTGGAGGTTCTCCTGTGCATGTGTACGCATTTGCAAGAGTACTGGTGCACAGCACACGCATGTGCTGATGGCGTCCTCACGCACGCATTGTGCGTGTGGAGACCATGCACAGATGGTGCGATTGCATGCGCAGCGCATGGGGGACGCACACAAAGCCTGTGTGTGCATGCGCAGATGGTGCGATTGCAAATGCAGCACATGGTGGGGGCACGTGTGAAAGCTGTGTGCATACGCAGACGGTGTGATTGCGCACGCAGCACAGGGTGGGGCACACACGTGAAAGCTGTGCGCATGCTCAGATGGTGTGGTTGTGCGTGCAGCGCATGGCAGGGGTGCGTGTGAAAGCTGTGCGCGTATGCAGATGGTGCAGTTGCTTGTGGAGCGCAGGGAGGAAGCCGCACATTACCACGGCTGGCACATGTGCGCGCGAAGCACACGAAGAACGTACCTGTTTAGCACTTGGTGAGTAAAAGGTTCGCCACAGAGGTGGGTTTTAGTAAGTTCTGACCAGTTCTGACGAACCGGTAGCAGAAATTTTGAGTAGTTCGGAGAACCGGTAAATACCACCTCTGACTGGCTCTGCCCCCATTTATTCTCTGCCTCCTGAGTCCCAGCTGATCGGGAGGAAATGGGGATTTTGCAATATCCTTCCCCTGGAATGGGGCGGGAATGGAGATTTTACAGTATCCTTCCCTTGCCATGCCCACCAAGCCACACTCACCAAGCCACGCCCACAGAACTGGTAGAAAAATTTTTTGAAATCCACTACGGGTTTGTCATCACTGCCCTATATCATTTCAGACAAATGGTTGTCCAGCTTCTTCTCGAAAGCCTCCGGGATGGAGCACTTGCAACTTCTGAAGGCAAAGCTGTTCCACCGGTTAAATATTCTCACTGTCAGGAATAACAGAATAACGGAGTTGGAAGGGACCTTGGAGGTCTTCTAGTCCAGCCCCCAGCTCAAGCAGGAGATCCTATATCCGTGATGGCGAACCTATGGCACGCATGCCACAGGTGGCACGCAGAGCCATATTGGTGGGCACGCGAGCATTGCCCTAGCTCAGCTCTGGCACGTGCCAGTCAGCTGATTTTCAGGCATTCCGGGCCCACCGGAAGGCTATTTTCGGCCTCTGGAGGGCCTTAAGGGGGGTGGGGAAGGGCGTTTTCGCCCTCCCCAGGCTCCTAGAAAGGCTCTGCAGGCTGGGGAGAGTGAAGAATGGGCCTTCCAGTCCCACTGGAAGTCAGCAAATGGGCCATTTACGGCCTCCGGAGGGCCTCCGGGGGGATGGGGAAGGCTGTTTTTGCCCTCCCCAGGCTCCAAGTAAGCCTCTAGAGCCTGGGGAGGGCGAAAAACGGGTCTACTGGGCCCACCATGCCATCACGTGCCAAAAGCAGGAGGAGTGCAGGGGTGTCACGTGTGCCTGTGCGGGGGGAGTGGGGCGCACTGAATTATGGGTGTGGGCACGCGTGGGTGCGACCCCCCCCACGCTTCCCCACGCTTTTGGCACACGACGGCAAAAAGGTTAGCCGTCACTGTCCTATATCATTTCAGACAAATGGTTGTCCAGTTTCTTCTTGAAAGTCTCTTGCATATCTTTGTTGACGGGGTCTTGCCATCTCTGTTTTGGACGCCTGTGAGGTCGCCGGCCGTTGACTTCTAGTTGGTAGGCAGTCTTGGCAACGGTGGAAAGTGCTGCTCTCAGGATATGTCCATACCAGCAGAGCCGGCCTTCTCTCATCTCCTCTATCTGTTTGGTGCCACACCAAAATGTTGTCAAATGGTGTCATTTGTGATGTGGTCAAGAAGGGAGATGCCCGATATCTAATAGAGCATTCGCATTTCCATGTCATGGAGATAATTTTCGGTCTCTGTTGTTGCTGCCCAGCATTTAGGGCCATGCAGTGCAACAGGGCGAACTTCTGACAGACAAAATTAATGGGGAAGACAGATTCATTTAACAGCAGTGGTGAAATTCATTTTTTTTTTTACTACTGGTTCTGTGGGCATGGCTTGGTGGGTGTGGCGTGGCTTGGTGGGCGTGGCTTGGTGGGCATGGCAGGGAAAGATACTGCAAAATCTCCATTCCCTCCCCACTCCTGGGGGAAGGATATTGCAAAATCTCCATTCCCACCCCACTCCTGGGGGAAGGATATTGCAAAATCTCCATTCCCACCCCACTCTGGGACCGGCCAGAGGTGGTATTTGCCGGTTCTCTGAACTACTCAAAATTTCCACTACTGGTTCTCCGAACTACTCAAAATTTCCACTACCAGTTCTCCGAACTACTCAAAATTTCCGCTACCGGTTCTCCGAACTACTCAAAATTTCTGCTACCAGTTCCCCAGAACCTGTCAGAACCTGCTGGATTTCACCCCTGCTTAATAGCTATGTTACTAACTTAACAACTACGATTATTCACTGAACAATAAGTAGCAAGACAAGAGGTAAAATGGGACGAAACTCACTTAACAAATGTCTCACTTGGCAACGTAAATTTTGGGCTCCATTGTGGTCGTAAATTGAGGATTACCTGCAGTTGTATGCGTGCTAGTAACATCTGCATTTCTTTTCATCCTGGGAGTGACAGGGAAAGGGATCCTGTTTCTTGAGTGATAGACTCACCTGTAAAAGTGCTTGCTACTTGTGGTGCCATGCGATGCATGGAATGATGCTATTTCCTATGCATAGAAGTGGGAGTATTTTAATATTTTACTGAATGGAGGTGCGGAATCCATCTGTCATTGAAACGATGACTGAATGCACCCCAGGGAACTCTGCAAATATGGCTAGACAGTTGCAGAGTGCTTCGGGTTACTGATAGACCACTATAAAGGAATTTAGAATTGACCTTGGAGACAATAGGAGAGAATTGCTAACTGGGGGAATCACAGAATAATATTCTGTAGAGATTCTCAGTCATCCAGGTCATGGTTGTCCCAAAGGTGCCTTTTCAGGAGGCAACTGGACCAGTAGTAGGGTTTCAAATCCCATCACTACCAGTTCGCTCGTGGGCACGCGCATGCTTCTCATCCACTTGGAGGTTTAGCTATGTCCTCAGGCTCACTTGAGTAGTGCAAGTGGGTGTGGAGCCTTCTTGGAACTGCTGAAAGCATTTGCACTACTGACCCTGAGGGCACAGATAAACTTCCAAGTGGCCTCAACCACCCTCAAAAAGGATGCAAATGACCAGCTGCCTGCAAGGAATATCAATCCTTCCATTCCTCACCATCCAGTCAGAGCTGAAGAAGCTTCTTGGATGAGAAGCGAAACATCTTCAAAAGAAAAAAAACAAGAAAGTACAGTTGCCTCCTGAAAAAAAAGCACCTTTGGGACAACAGAATAATAGAGTCAGAAGGGTCCTTGGAGGTCTTCTAGTCTAACCCATGCTCAGGCAGGAAACCCTATATCCGTGATGGCAAACTTATGGCACGCCATCATGGATATAGGGTTTCCTATACGCACAGGTGGCATGCGTAGCCATATCAGTGGGCATGCCAGCTCAGCTCTGGCATGCATGTGCGTGCCAGCCAGCTGATTTTTGGGCCTTCTGGGCCCACCAGAAGTAGGGAGACAGGCTGCTTCCTGCCTCCGGAGGGCCTGGTGGGTGGGAAGGCCCATTTTTCTTTCTCACCTGGCTCACCAGAGACTTGGCTGGGTACAGCAAAAAATGTCACTTCCTGTCCAACCAAAAGTTGGGAAATGGGCCATTTTGGGCCTCTGGGGGGCCTCCGAGGGGGTGGGGAAGGCTGTTTTTGCCCTCCCCAGACGCATAGAGAGGATCTGGAGCCAGGTGAGAGAGAAAAATGGGCCTACCGGGCCATCACATGCCAGGAGTGGGGGGTGGGGAGGGAGAGTCACTCATGCATGCATGGGGCAGGGCGCATAGAATTATGGGTGTGAGCACAAGTGTGTGCGAACCTCCCCCGCCCCCCCCTTCCTGGCACACAATGGCAAAAGGGTTAGCCATCACTGCCCTATATCATTTCAAACAAATGGTTGTCCAATCTCTTCTTAAAAACTTCCAGTGTTGGAGCATTTACAACTTCTGGAGGCAAGTCGTTCCACTGATTAATTGTTCTGTCTCCTACTCAAGCAGAAGACCTTACACTATTTCTAACTGTCTAACTTTCTCCTTAGTTCTAGATTGTTCCTCTTCTTGGTTAGTTTCCATCCATTGTTTCTCGTCTTTCCTTTTGGGGTTTGGAAAATAGTTTGACATCCTCATCTTTATAGGAACTCCCCAAATATTGGAACACTGTTATCTATGTCTCCCCTAGTCCTTCTTTTCATCAGACTAGACATACCCAATTCCTGCAACCGTTCTTCATATGTTTTAGCCTCCAGTACCCTAATCATCTTTGGTGCTCTTCTCTGCACTCTTTCTAGAACCGTGATGGCAAATCTATGCACATGTGCTGGAAGTGGCACGCAGAGCCATTTTTCCGGGCACGCAAGCTGTCACCCAACTCACCTTCAGCTGTGCATGCATGCACGCCCCAGCTAGTGTTCGGGCCTCCAGTACCCCATTGTAATTTATCTTTCTGCCCCTGCAGGGTAGGTGAGGAAATTTGACTTGGGGTCCCAAGGCTAGTAAGGGGTTGTGTGAAGCTGATCCAGCCACTGCTCCTGGGCAAAACAGTGGGCCAAGCCAGAAGCAGAGTTTCTGGCATTCCTCTTGAAGAATTTATCTGGGCTTTCAATGCCTCTCAGGGGATAAGTTTGGGATTTGACTAACCTCAGCCAAACCCAGCATAATGGCACCCCCTCAGTCCCCTTTGCAGAACCCCACATCAGAATCCATGCAAGAACATCATGTGGATGTCCTCTCCAGGTGCTTGACACTTCTGGGTGCCCTACAGAATTGAGTTGAGTGAGCCAACTTCCATTAACCATCATGTCAGTGTCTGATCTCCTTAACCTGGATTGGGAAGTAACCTTCTTTCCTGGACTGTATGGAATCATCAACTGACTTAATCGGCCATATTCACATAATTCAGGGGACCCAGCTGGTCTTTGGAGTTCTCCTGCACATGTGCGTGTTTTTGTACATGCACATGAGAGTACTGGTGCGCAGTGTGCACATGCAAAGATGGTGTGCGTGTGTGTGCATTGCGTGCACAAAAACATGTGCATGTGCAAATGGTGTGATTGCGCACACAGCACATGGTGGGCACATGCGCAAAAGCTGTGCACATGCGCAGATGCTGCAGTTGTGTGCACAGTGCATGGGGGAGGAGCCGCACGTTAACATGGATGGCACATGCGTGCACAAAGTGCACGAAGCACGGACCTGTTCGGCACTCGGTGAGTAAAAGGTTCGCCACCACTGTTCTAGAGTATTCAGGTTATCTTCGAGACTGCCTTCTACCACATAGCTCCCAGCGACCAGTAAGATTCCACAGAGTTGGTCTCCTCCGGGTCCCGTCAGCTAAACAATGCCGGCTGGTGGGCCCGCGGGGGAGGGCCTTCTCTGTGGCTGCCCCAGCTCTCTGGAACCAGTTACCTCCTGAGGTCCAGACCATCCCCACCCTATTGGCCTTCCGAAAAGCGGTGAAGACCTGGCTTTTCCGGCAGGGCTGGGTCCGTTGATCTCGCTCTTGTGATCTGGCGAGATCCGGCCATGAATGGTGTGAATGAGTTTTAATGTCTTTAATGTTTTTAATTTTAAAATGTTTTTTATAATGATTTTAAATGCATTATGAGCCGCCCTGAGTCTTCGGAGAGGGGTGGCATATAAATTGAATTAAATTGAAATTGAAATTGAATTCAGAGTCCGTTGTAAGTTAGAATGGATGCTGTCAAAAGTCAAGGACTCCCTGTGTAGGAAGTGGAACATGGAAAGAGAAAATAGAGATAGAGAAGTTAAGAATCTAAACAGTTACAGGTTTACAGCAATAGGAAGATAGTAGAATAAGGTGAGGAGTTTTAATTTTGGGCAATAAAACAGTTTGTGTGGGGGAAACACAAATGCAGTCTTTGGTTTTTTGCATTGTGTACCATATTAGGAAAATCCCTAACAAGAGCATTTCACCTGTTCAACACAGTTTTTGCAGAAACAGGCAAGAACCCCAGAAGGATGTGTGTGTATATATTTGTAAAAAAGAGACAGAGAAATCTAACGTATCAACATTTCTGTTTTGCAGAAAAATGCCCCAGAAAGATTTTTTCCCCCCTTCATCTGCCAAAATCTCTTTGATGTCTGTTGACATCAAAGGGAACCTGGCAACATCCTCAACGGCGTCTCTCCCACTGTGCAAAATGAAGTCTGACCCACTTTCTACCCCTTTCCTCCTCCTCGTCTTTGATTCCCCTAAAGAACGGATGGCTTTTCCTGCCATCTTACAGGTTTTTGTGGGAGCTTTCTTAAAAGAAAGGCCAAAGGCCACCTTAGTATTGTTTCTCCCTTACAGACTCACGGGGTGCCCTGCTCCATCACTGTGACAACCAGATGACATGCAAAGCAAAGAAGGTTTGGGCTGGTTTTCCTTGGAAATCAGCTCTTAAACAGACTCACAATTTGTGTGTGTGTGTGTGTGTGTGTGTGGAAGAAGTCAAGCTCCCTGTCATTCCCCCCCCCCTTACTGCACTTGACTGAAATCTGGGTTATTCAACCTCCTGAAGGAGAATCAAGCTATGAATTCTTTTACTGAAAGGTAGAGATCGCTCATTAGAGCCTGGTAGTACAGTGGTCTAAAGCACCCTGTTATTAAGACCAGCTGCTTGCAATTACTGCAGGTTCGAATCTCGCCAGGCTCAAGGTTGACTCAGCCTTCCATCCTTTCTAAGATAGGTAAATTGAGGACCCAGTTGTGGGGGCAATAAGCTGACTTTGTATAAATATACAAAAGGATGAAGGCTATTGCTTAGCACATTGTAAGCCGCCCTGAGTCTCCGGAGAAGGGCGGCATATAAATCAAATTAAAAAAAATATATATCAAAACACACCCCTCTCCGTTTGGAGGTCATTGGGAGCAAGATGATGAAATTGCACGTTGGAGCCAGGAGTGGGTTCTAAAACTTTTTACTCCCAGTTCTGTGGGTGTGGCTTATTTTGTGGGCGTGGTTTGATGATCATGTGACAATTCTTTAGGATTTAGCAGTGGTACTGGTCTACCAGGCTTTTAACTGCTTGCAGAGCTGTACCGGTCTACCCATTTGTTTTTGGAGGCCCCGGACTACTCATTTGTTTTTGGAGTGCACTGGTCTATCCATTTGTTTTTCGAGCACACTGGTCTACCACCACACTGCCTTTTAACACTGATCAGCTGTAGGGCGGCCCTTTGAAGCCCTGCGGCAAGAGTTTAAACAGTTTTTTTAATTTCTAGCCGATCAGCTGGGACTTGGGAGGCAGCGAATAGATTGGGGTTGGGGCCAAATAAAAGGTAAGAATAATCTGGGGGCAGGCAGCTCCCGAACAAAGAGAACCAGTTCGGTGACGTCATATCATCACCGCTACCGTCTCGGCCAAACTGGGAGGAACCCACCACTGGTCGGAGCCACAATAGGCAACAAGGTCCTCTCTCTGACTTGGCTTTGCAGAGTCATCAAATCTCCACAAAGATTAGAGCAGGGGCCCCCAAATCCCAGGACGCAGAGTGGTACTGACTGGTACAGCCTGTTGAAAACCAGTGTTTTGCCGGTTTCAGGTAGGACTTCGTCAAAGGTGGGATTCACTTGTCTTGCCTACCGGTTCGCAAATGTGAGTGCATGCTCTGTGCATGCACACTGCCTTCTGTGCACGCTCTTTGCTTGTGCATTACGTCCGGGCGGGTGAGCGAAGCCTCCTGCAGTTGTCTGAACCAGACAGAACCAGCTGAAACCCACCTCTGGGCTCGGTGAAAATAAAAAACAGAGTCCAAGTGTTTGCCTCGATAAGCTTTATGCATTTATTCAGCTGAATAAAGACGGGCCTCTCATAGCAAAACGGAACCCTGAACACAGTTTGACACTCATATTTATATGCTTCCTACATCGTCCACTTCTGTACCCAGAAACACTGGCACACCCCACCCAGACAAGTTGGCACACTCTAGATAAGATAAAGAAGTAAAAAAAAAATAGTCATCCACCTCCCTTGGAGGGCTTCCAAGGACATTGGGTGTCATCTCGGGGACATTGGCTTGATCCCACGGTTTCGGTTAAATGGAATTGATTTTAAATGGGTTGTTTTAAATTGTGGCCAAAAATATTTAATTATTTTTAAACATACAAATTTTGTATGTTCTGTTTTTATTCTGGCTGTTCACCGCCCTGAGTCCTGCTGGAGAAGGGCGGTATACAAATTAAAACAAATGAATAAATAAATAAAATTGGGTGTTTCCTGAGCAACTTTCGATGATTTTGAAGGCCTCCAGAGGCAATGATGACATTGGCACATAACAGAATAACAGAGTTGGAAGGGACCTTGGAGGTCTTCTAATCCAACCCCCTGCCTAGGCAGGAAACCCTACACCGCTTCAGACAAATGGTTATCCAACATCTTCTTAAAAACTTCCAGTGTTGGAGCATTCACAACTTCTGGAGGCAAGTTTTTCCACTGATTAATTGTTCTGTCAGGAAATTTCTCCTTAGTTCCAGGTTGCTTCTCTCCTTAATTAGCTTCCACCCATTGCTTCTTGTCCTGCCTTCAGGTGCTTTGGAGAATAGCTTGACTCCCTCTTCTTTGTGGAAGCCCCTGAGATATTGGAAGACTGCTATCATATCTCCCCTAGTCCTTCTTTTCATTAAACTAGACATACCCAGTTCTTCATATGTTTTAGCCTCCAGTCCCCTCATCATCTTTGTTGCTCTTCTCTGCACTCTTTCTAGAATCTCCACATATTTTTTACATGGTGGCGACCAAAATTGGATGCAGGATTCCAAGTGTGGCCTTACCAAGGTCTTATAAAGTGGTATTAACACTTCACGTGATCTTGATTCTATCCCTCTGTTTATGCAGCCTAGAACTGTGCTGGCTTTTTTGGCAGCTGCTGCACACGGCTGGCTCATATTTAAATGGTCTTGAACAAATGGTTGTCCAAGAATAAAGCTTATAAAAATACAAATTACCAGCTATAACTAAAAGAAACAGTTGTGGTGTCCTTGGAAGTTCAAAGACCTTGTTGCTCGTAAAACTTTTCCATGCTCTGTTTTTAAAATGATTGGGATTCTGACATGGTCAAAATTGCCTTTGGAAAGATTTCTTACCTCTTAAGATTAAAAAAGTTAAAAAAAAAAAAGTTGGCCACGCCCACTCAGTCATATTACCCCCACCACCACCAAGCCACGCCCACAGAACTGGTAGTAACAAATTTTACATTTCACCACCGATATAAACCTCATTCTCCTACAGCACTGATGATGTTACCTAGTTTGGTAACATCTACAAGAAAACAACCAAGCTCAGAGAGCACCAAGGAACCCTCAGTTCAACCCAGAGTTTCAAATATCCTTTTCTATCAGAACCATCCAAACGGTGTGAAAAGCAATTCCTTTCTTCAATTATAATAATCTTGATCTGATCTTCCTTTGATCTCTAATCCTAGCTTTGATTCTATTCTTTTTTTTTTTTTTTTTGACCTAATGGCTTAATCGGATGATGGCTTTTAGCTCCCTTTGAAGCAGGCATTTATAAATGACAGATTAAAACTGTTGAAAATTAATCTGATAACCATATTACCGGTAAGGCACCTTTGACAATAATTCCATAATCCTTCCTTGCTCCTAAGGTTTTATCCAGCTTTTAAAGATCGCAAAGTGTGACGCAGTGACCTCTTACTGGTTTTCTGATTACTAAGTGCTCATTGGATTCGATCGCTTAATCAAAAGAGAGTGTTATGAGGTGCACTGATTTAGACTGTTTCCACTCTGGAGATTTTCTCTACTATTGATAATGTGCAGTACTTTATTTCTTCGTGAGAATTCAAATAACATCTGCACGAGATGATTGTCTTCATGTATTTCGCCTCCTAACTTCCCATGCCTTTCTTCAAAGGATTATTATTATTATTATTATTATTATTATTATTATTATTATTTGATAATATTTATATGCCGCCCTTCTCCTGAAGGACTTGGGGCGGCTCACAGCAATAAAAACAAGACAATAAATAATGCTAAAAATCCAATTTAAAATCCCCAAATTAAAACTATAGCTCCCAAACAGATCAGAAGATTTGTTGAAAAAGCCATGTCTTCAGGTCACTGTGGAAAGAGCGAAGGTCAGGGGCCGTCCGGAGCCCAGTGGATAACTCGTTCCAGAGGGTCGGTGCGGCACAGAGAACGCCCTCAT
This sequence comes from Pantherophis guttatus, assembly GCF_029531705.1. The sequence goes on along the minus strand of NW_026844028.1, from coordinate 99,981,173 downwards.
CCTGGGCGCCACCAGCCGACATTGTCTGGCTGATGGCACCCGGAGGAGGGCAGTCCTATGTGAGTGCACTGGGAGGTGGGAGGCTGGTAGAAGGTGGTCCTGCAAGTACCCTGGGCCCATGCCATGAAGGGCTTTATAGGTAAGCACCAGCACCTTGAAGCGGATCCAAAGGACCACCGGCAGCCAGTGCAGCTTGCGCAGGAGAGGTGTAACTCGGGAGTAACGGGAAGCTCCCGTAAACACCCGCGCGGCCGCATTCTGGACCAGTTGGAGCCTCTGGGTGCAACCCAAGGGCAGCCCCATGTAGAGGGCATTGCAGTAGTCCAGATGAGAGATAACAAGAGCATGAGTTATCTTAGGACCTGGTTATCTATGGGACCGCCTGCTACCACCAATATCCTCCCACCGGCCATTACGCTCCCATAGAGAGGGGCTCCTCCGGTGCCACATCAGCCAAACAATGTCGACTGGCGGCCCCCAGGGGGAGAGCCTTCTTTGTGGGGCACCTACGATCTGGAACGAGCTCCCCCCGGAGATACGGAGGATCCCAGATCTGCGCACCTTCCGTCACGCGCTTAAGACTTTTTTATTTCATCAAGCTGGCCTGTCCTAAATCTTCTCCCCTTTTTAAATGTAAATTTTAATTTGTTTTTAAATTATGGGGTATTTTAAATTTGTTCAGCCAAATTATTTAATTCATTTTTATTCTATTTTAAATTTTTGTATTTATGTGTTTTATCCTGTGGCTGTTCACCGCCCTGAGTCCTTCGGAATAGGGCAGTATAGAAATTTAATAAAATAAATAAATAAATAAATAAAATAAATGAGTGACTGTACGGAGGGCATCCCTATCTAGGAAAAGGCCGCAACTGGCGCACCAAGCGAACCTGTGCAAAAGCCCCCCTAGTCACGTCCGCCAGATGGTCAACTGAGTGATAATTCCCTCAGTCTCTCTCAATTTAACGGAATAACAGAACAACAGTTGGAAGGGATCTTGGAGGTCTTCCAGTCCAACCTCCTGCCTCAAGCTGAAAACCCTATACCAGTGATAGCTAACCTTTTTGCCATCACGTGCCAAAAGCGGGGGGAGTGTGAGGGGTCACTTGTGCGCATGCCCATACCCATAATTCAATGTGCCTCGCCCCCCCTTGCATGCATGCGTGACTCCCCCATGCTCCCCCCGTTTATGGCACAGTGGACCCAGTAGGCCTCTTTTTCGCCGTCCCCAGGTTCCAGAGGCTTTCTTGGAGCCTGGGAGGGTGAAAACAGCCTTCCCCACCCCCCGGAGGCCCTCTGGAGGCGGAAACAGCCCATTTCTGACTTCCGGGTGGGCCCAGAAGGCCCAAAAATCAGCTGGCCAGCAGGCACATGCATGCTGGAGCTGACTTAGGGCAACGCTCATGTGCCCACAGATATGACTCCACGTGCCATCTGTGGCCATAGTTTAGCCATCACGGCCTATACCATTTCAAACAAATGGTTGCCCAGTCTATTTTTGGAAACCTCCAGTGATGGAGCACCCACAAACTTCAGTCAATCAGAATAGAGCTGGAAGGGTCCTCGGAGGTCTTCTAGTCCATCTCCCTGCTCAAGCAGTATACCATTTCAGACAAGTGACTGTCCAGTCTCTCCAATGTTGGAACACGCATGTTGTGCCCAACTCCCGAGCCTGTCCTAACAGAGGAAGAGGACTCAGAAGGTGATGGGGAGGAACTGACAAGGCCTCCCTCTCCAGGACCCTCCTCTCTGGCAGTGCCTCAGGTTCCATCCGAAGGCCAAGAGGAACAGCCTGGGACATGCCAGAAGGAAAGCATTTATTTTATTTATTTTATTTTATTAAATTTCTATACCGCCCTTCTCCCGAAGGACTCAGGGCGGTGAACAGCCAGAAGATAAAACACAGAGATACAAAATTTAAAATAGATTAAAACAGATTAAATAATTTGGCTGAATTTTAAAATACCCCATAATTAAACAGATTAAAATTTGTGTTTAAAATTTAAATTTAAAAGAGGAAGACGATTTAGGCAGGCCAGCTTGATGAAATAAAAACGTTTTAAGCGTGCGACGGAAGGTGCACAGATCCATGATCCTCTGTATCTCCGGGGGGAGCTCGTTCCAGATCGTAGGTGCCCCCACAGAGAAGGCTCTCCCCCTAGGGGCCGCCAGTCGACATTGTTTGGCCGACGGCAACCGGAGGAGCCCCTCTCTATGGGAGCGTACTGGTCGGTGGGAGGCTATTGGTGGTAGCAGGCGGTCTCCCGTAGATAACCAGGTCCTAAGCCATGGAGTGCTTTAAAGGTGGTAACCAGAACCTTGAAGCGCACTCGGAAGACACCGGGAGCCAGGCAGCTCGCTCAGGAGAGTTGTTACATGGGAGCTCCACGTTGCTCCCTAACCACCCGCGCGGCCACACTCTGCGCCAGTTGGAGCCTCCGAGTGCACCTCAAGGGGAGCCCCATGTAGAGAGCATTACAATAGTCCAGACGAGAGGTGACGAGGGCATGAGTGACTGTGTGTAGGCATATCGGAACTACAACAGAGAGGGAGCGAGGATGATGAATCCTGGCTTGATCCCAGGCAGCGTCGGAGGGAGAAAGCGTGAGCAGCATGGAAAGAGCCATGGGAGGGCCAGAGATTGAGCTGAGTCACTGAGCCACACCCACAAGGAATAAAAGTGGGTATGATTGCTTTCAGGCTTTGTGACGGACAAAGTTAAAAACCTGAGAGTCACATCGCGTTACCTGGAATCTGGCTTGTGCATATTTGGATTGGACTATTACTTTGTGGATTACTTTTTGCTACTGAACCGGACTGAAGATAAACTCTCTCTTGCTGACTGTGAGTGGAAACTGACTTGGCAGGCATTTCGCAGTTTACTGCCAAAACTCTTATCTGCAAGGGTTTCTAGTCTGATTGCTTAATAAAATCTTGGCAGGCGTGCCCTGGTGGTGTGTTTGCCTGTGTGGGGAAGGGGGACAGAACAACTCACATCTTCCGAGGAAGCTGTTAATTGCACCCCCTGTTAGCAAGTTTCTTCTTAATTCCAGGTTGCTTCTCTCCTTGAATAGCTTCCATCTGTTTCTTGTCTTGCCTTCAGGTGCTTTGGTAAATAAGTTGATCCCTTCCTCTTTGTGGCAGCCTCTCAAATACTGGAATACTTCTATCACGTCACCCCTAGTCCTTCTTTTCAATAGGACTAGGTAAAGGTATAAGGTTCCCCTCGACAGTGCTAATCATTCCGGCCATTTTCCATTTCTAAGCTGATGAGCCATAAACTCTCTGATGACAATTCTGTGGTCATGTGGTGGCATGCTAAATGTCATGGAATGCTGTTTACCTTTCCCACCCTAAGTTTGTGAAGATTTTGTTTGTTGGTTGCTTAGCTGTGGCGTGTTCCCAGGGTTGTGATTGAGCCAGAAGATGCATTCAAATGATGAATCTAAAGCAATTCTTTTTGTTCATGTTGGTGCTGATAATGGGTAGGGCATTGTCATTGGAGTTGTGATCTAGAATGTCATCGTGATAGTGACAAGGAGTTATGTTGAAGTCGTTTTGTATGATAGCCTTGTGGTGGTCCCGTCATTTTGTGCTTGAGTGTTATGGTTTGTGGGAGGGTTTCTGCTAGTTTGGGATCTGTTTGTGGGTGGGGGAGTGGTGTCCACGGTGTTGTGTTGATGTCGGGGCGTGTTCCAGTTGGAGTTGGTTTGCGTGGTATTGATTGTTTGTGGTGGTGGGGCAATTGTGGGGTAGTATGTGGCTGGTTGAGGTTTAGGTGGTTGGTTGGTGTTTGGTGGTACATGGGTGAGCGGTGTTTGGTCTGATAGGGTTGGTGGTGTTTGGTGGTGGGGTTTGTCTAGGTGGTTGTTCAGCATTGGTGAGGTCTTGGGTGTCCAATTTGGATTAAGTGTGTTGTTGATGTTTAGTCTGGAGAGATAAGGTGTTTGGGTGTGAGGTTTGGTTTTTGGGTGTTTTTCATGTGTGTGTGTTTGCTGTACTTGTTGTAGTTGGCTTTTAGAGTACTAGTTTTGAGTGGGGTTGTGTAGGGGTTGTTGGTCGGTGCGTGTTGGGTTTATGGGGGTTGGTGGTTTGATGTGGTGTTTTTTCGTTTGTGCGTGTTTTTTTGTGTGGGCGGTGCTTTGGGTTAGGGTGTGGTTGACTAGTGTTTCTGAGCCACAGGCTGAATTTGTTTTATTTTGTGGGTGGGGTGAAGTGGCTTTTTGTGTTGTGAGAGTTGAGTACGATTGATGTTTGTGTTGTGGTGGGAATGTGGGGTGGGGGTTCCTGTTAGGGTTATCTTGGCTATGTTGGGTGTGGGTTAGAGAAGTGTGTGTTGATGGAGTTAACGTGTGTCGATAGATGTTGTTGGTTGTTACTGTGGCTTTTGCTAGTGCTGTGTTGTTGACCGCGGGTAGGGTGTGTTTTGGAGCTGTTGTGACCTGGAGTGTTATGTATTTTATGGTGGGGTGTATAGTGTTGAGTGGTGTTATCTATGAGGGTAGGCAGAGTTGTTGTGTATGTTTGTGTTTTTGGTGGTTACAGAGTGGGAGTTGGGTGGTGTGGTGGGCGTCTGTTGTTTGTTTGCTTTTGGAAAGGTTGTGGGAAGTTGGTGTTTTTGGGTTTTGTAAGACAACTGTGGGGGTTGGTGTGTTTGTTGTGTTTGAGTTTGTTGGTGTTGGGGTTTGGTGTGTTTGTTTGAGTTTGGTTGGGCATTCTTGCTGTTGTTTTACTCTTTTGTGTGAGAGGGTTGATGGAGGTTGTCTTGATGTGACTGTGTGTGTGGGGTGTGGTGGCTTGTTCTTTATTATTTGGTCTGTGTGTTGTGTGGAGTGTCTGATGTGTTGGGTGTATGTTGGTTGAGGGTTTTGGATTTGGTTGTGGGCGTGTGGGCTAGTTTGTGTGTTGGGTTGGTGGTTTCAGGTTATTGATGTTTGGTGCTTCTTGTTGAAGTTTGTCTTAATTGTTTGATGCTTTTTGTGGTGCTTGTTTCTTGTCTGCTCAGGTGTGTGGTTGGAGTGTTCTATACTCTTTGTGGGAGTTAGTTTTGGGTTGATTAGGTAACTGGGAATCAATCTTAATGTTTTGGGCTCGGTGTGTGGTTGTTCTATGGTTGTGTGTTCATTGCTGTTGTTATGTACGTTTATTTGTGGTCATTGGTGCATGTAAATTGCTTGGTGGTTATGCTTATGTGTTTTGGTGGTGTCCCTATTTTTTTACTGGCATTTTTACATGCTTTCGAACTACTAGGTTGGCAGAAGCTGGGGCAAGTAACAGGAACTCACTCCATTACGCGGTGCTAGGGATTCGAACCGCCCAACTGCCAACCTTTCTGATCAACAAGCTCAGCATCTTAGCCACTGAGCCATCGCATCCCCTTTCATTAGACTAGGCATACCCAATTCCTGCAGCTGTTCTTCATATGTTTTAGTCTCCAGGACTTTAATCATCTTACTTGCTCTCCTTTGCACTTTGTCCAATGTTTCAACATCTTTTTTTTTTTGTCATGGGGTGACCAAAACTGGATGCAGTATTACTTTGGGAAGTAAGCTACTCCACTGATTAATTCTTTTCAATCTCAGGAAATTTCTCTTTAGTTCTAGGTTGGATCTCTCCTTGGTAAGCTTTCACCCATTACTTTATGTCCTGACCTCTGGTACTTTGGAGAATAAGTCTATGCCCTCTTCTCTGTGATAGACCCTCAAATATTGGAAGGCTGCTATCATGTTGTTCCTAATCCTTCTCTTCGATAGACTAGACCAGGGATCAGCAACCCGCGGCTCTGGAGCCGCATGTGGCTCTTTCATCCCTCTGCTGTGGCTTCCTGTCGCCGTTGGCTCCACAATTGATAGGACTTTCGGTTAGGACAGGTAGAGGAAAAAGGACACCACATTAGGAGGAGACTCTATGGTGGGGGGAACCAGACTTCCAGTCGGCATAGGAAAAAGGATGCCGTGCTAGGAGGAGACTCTATGGTGGTGGAACTGGACTTCCGGTCGGCGGAGGAAAAAAGATGCTGTGCTAGGAGAAGACTCTATGGTGGTGGAACTGGACTTCCGGTAGGCAGAGGAAAAAGGATGCCACCCTAGGAGGACTTCCAGTCGCCTCTAGAATTGTATGGCGACCTTCCAGTTAGGACTTTTGTGGCTCTTTGAGTCCGACCCCTGAACTAGACATACATAACTCCACCATGTTTATCATACGGTTCAATTTGTTGGTCTTCACTGCATAGTTTCCAGGGTCTCAAGATTTTTATTGTCTCATGGTGACCAGAAGTGGACTCCTTAATGCAACAGGATTTTCTTCTTTGGAAACCCACCCAGGAGTTTGCTGCAGATCTCAGAAAAAAAATGGCCTTTTTCTGAGACCCCAAATCCCATTTCCCCCCCTCCGGCTCCAAATATCAAGGATTTATCACAAATCATTCTTTACATCCAGCAAGCTTTATCGAATGTTCAAAGTCTTTTTTTTTTTTCTTTCCTGACCTTTTGGGATTTTGCAAACTTTGGTGGCTGTTGTGTGTGCAGCCTCATTGCCCTTAAAAAAAAAAAATCTATAATAAATGCCTGCCAGATATTTCTGTAACAAGATAACATATTACCCCTAGTACCGGGATCAATCAAACCCAAGTAGCCGGGATTCAATACATCTTGTCTAACGGATGTGAAATTTACGGAATAAATTAAGGAGAACTTTGCAGAACCCTGGAAACATAAATTAGATACACTAACTGTTAGGACTTCATGAACTGGATAAAGCTTCGGAGAGAATGCAAGAAGCTGGCTGGTGTTTAAGAATGGAGAGACAGATAGAGGGATAAAGCATTGTCCACATGGGGGAAATATACCCATAATTTGTCTTCAAAGAGGACAGAATGCGCGCAGTTTATGGAAATAATTTCAAAGGAAGCTTAGGGATTTAGCACAGTATAAGAAGATGTTGTGTATTTTTCAGCCAATATGTAGAAAGCCTCAGAGAGCATTCATTTATTCCCATCCGGAGGGTAATGTAGTCTGAGAAAATGCAGTACGGACAACACCTCTGTTGCTTCAGGCCACCTGAAAATATTTCACAGACCGTACGAGGGGGATAGGATTTCTAGCTAGAAATAAATCATTGTTAGAAATTCTCGAGTAGGGTGGACGTACGCCAAGAAACGTGGGAATCCATATATAGGCAGATATTTGATCTGTGTTTCATAAAACTTAATTCCCCCCTAATTGGATTGGGATGGAAGGACAGTTGTGACACACCGTCGCCATTCTTGTCCTCTACATGCTCAGCCGATGATATGCATCATTTGATTGATTTATTAGGTGCCATCAAGTCAGTGTCTGCCAATTAGTAACATAGATAAATAGTGGAGCATATGATCTGTTAGTAGCATCGATAGCTCTTCTGGATGGTCCTTGGTGCTTTCTCACGTTGGTAGCTTTCTTGCAGAAGTTTCATTACCCAACTAGGTAACATGGTTAGTGCTAGAAGGGAGGTGGATTGGAGGAAGGGGAGGAGGTGGTCCTTGGTGCTTTCTCACCTTGATAGCTTTCTTGCAGATGTTTCATTACTCAACCAGGTAATGTTATCAGTGCTAGAAAGGAGTGGAGTTTGTGGAGAGGAGGAGGAGGAGGACTATGGGATTCTTGGTGCTCTCTGAGCTTGATTGCTTTCTTGCAGATGTTTCATTACTCAGCTAGGTAACATCATTAGTGCTAGAAAGGAGTGGGGTTTGTGGAGAGGAGGAGGAGGAGGACGACGACGATGTCAACTATGGGATCCTTGGTGCTCTCTGAGCTTGGTTGTTTTCTTGTAGATGTTTCATTACTCAACTAGCTAACATCATCAGTGCTAGAAGGAAGTGGGTTTGTGGAGAGGAGGAGGAGGAGGAGGAGGAGGAGGAGGAGGAGGAGGAGGAGGAGGAGGAGGAGGAGGAGGAGATGATCCTTGGTGCTTTCTGAGCTTGGTTGCTTTCTTCAGATGTTTCATTACACAACTAGGTCACATCATCAGTGCTAGAAGGGAGTGGAGTTTGTTCTCTGTTTATATACTACTGACCTTCCCCATCCATGTTGGTGGGAGTATTCTTGGTGGTCCCTGGATTAGTGCTGTTTACTGTTAGCTTGTTTATCTATGTTGGTAGTTCCTTGATTGGGATACTGTTTACTGAATATTAGTTTGGTATTAATGTTCCTGGATCCTGCCAGTCATAACTCTTTAACCCTTGGGATCCACAACACATCAACTAGGACACAGAGATGAGCTCCACCTCCTAGAGTTGAACAAATTGGACAGGGAAACCTTTGCCTTATCGTAAAATCATTCCACAAGATGTGTTACTTTGACTAATGACAGTTTGGAATTATCTTGGGGGAAAAAAATAAAGCCTTTTTCTAAATGATCTCAAGGACAAAAGGAGATGAAATGTTGTATCTTTCCTCTCTTTAACAGTTTGCAGACTTTATGAATTCCTGGGTTTTTATGTTTCCATTAAACAACCTGCCCCACTCTCCACCCTACGATTTGGCCTATTGATGCTACTACATAAAAATCATGTGCTTGAAAAATTGCTGGAAAATGTCTCTTTTTCCCTCCCCCAGAGAAATGGATGAAAAGGATCCACCCACCTGCGAAAAGGTGGCGGAGAACTTCAAAGAGCTATTTGCACCCCAATCAGGAAGAAAACAGATTCCTTTGCCTTTGAACTTTTATCTATTTAATTTTTTATTTTTTAAATTTTTTTTAAAAAAACCTGATAAATAAATCAAAACTCAGTTATCCTTTGAACAGTTGCTTGGGGCCGAATTTTGTAAGGTAGTTTGGTTTTCTTTATATATAAAGAAAACCAAACTACCTTACAAAACCACCAGATCACGTGTGCAAGGAACAATTCTCTACAAAAATGCAATATATTCATGTATCTAATGCAACAAAAGTCAGTTATATAATGGAAAATAATTTGCACAAAGAAGTGCTTTGGAAGAAATTGCAATGCCGATTTGGAGAAATGTGCACTGAAATGCAAATTATATACATACGTACGTGAATTTCTTAAAAAGAAAAATATACTCAAAATGTGGGGAATGAGATGGCCTGAATTTGTGAGTGGACCAATGAGAATGAGGCTGGTTTAAGATGATGGAATATATTGTCTTATATTCTGACCACAATAAAGAAATAAAATGGATTACTTTTTCATATCCCAAAGAATAAACTGGCAGGAAAATTGTCCTGTCAGTAAAATAATTGCAAAGAAAGGGAAAAAGAAAGGGGGGAGAAATACATGATTGTATATAATTGTATTGATAGTGTACGTTGCCCATTTCCCCCCTAGATTAAAATTATTGAAGTTAAATTAATATAGGTGTGTCTTTCAGGACAAAATCTTTTAAAGAAAAAGTTTGTTTATTAAATTTGTTTGCTTCCATCGTATCACGAGATGACTCTATGGGTGATTTGCAATGTTAAAAAGAATAAAACAATACAAAAAGATCTACACAATAAGAATGGAATGGAATGGAATGGAATGGAATGGAATGGAATAGAATAGAATAGAATAGAATAGAATAGAATAGAATAGAATAGAATAGAATAGAATAGAATAGAATAGAATAACAGAGTTGGAAGGGACCTTGGAGGTCTTCTAGTCCAACCCCCTGCTTAGGCAGGAAACCTACACCACTTTAGACAAATGGTTATCCAACATCTTAAAAATTTGGAGCATTCACAAGAGAAGTTGCTTTTCTCCTTGATTAGTTTCCACCCGTTGCTTCTTGCCCTGTCCTCAGGTGCTTTGGAGAATAGCTTGATTCCCTCTTCTTTGTGGCAAACCCTGAGATATTGGAACACTGATATTATATCTCCCCTAGTCCTTCTTTTCATTAAACTAGACATACCCAGTTCCTGCAACCGTTCTTCATATGTTTTAGCCTCCAGTCCCCTCATCATCTTTGCTGTTCTTCTCTGCACTCTTTCTAGAGTCTCAACATCTTTTTTTACATCCTGGAGACCAAAACTGAATGCCGTATTCCAAGTGTGGCCTTACCCAGGCATTATAAAGCGGAATGAACACTTCACGTGATCTTGATTCTATCCCTCTGTTTATGCAGCCTAGAACTGTGTGGGCTTTTTTGGCAATTGCTGCACACTGCTGGCTCATATTTAAATGGTCTTGAACAAATGGTTGTCCAAGAATAAAGTTTATAAAAATACAAATTACCAGCTATAACTAAAAGAAACAGTTGTGGTGTCCTTGGAAGTTCAAAGACCTTGTTGCTCGTAAAACTTTTCACCATGCTTGTTTTTAAAATGATTGGGATTGTGACATGGTCAAAATTGCCTTTGGAAAGATTTCTTACCTCTTAAGATTAATGGCAAACTTGAAGAACTGTACATCATATGGGAGGAACTTATCTTACTTCTAAGAAAATCACAACTGTCTCTCTCTCCTGCTGGACCAGGAAATCACAGGTGTGAACATTTTTTATTTTTGAAAAGAGATGTGTAAATGGGCATTAGTGTCATTGCTCGGAAAGGAAAATTGGATGGAGATATATATCTCAGATGAAATCAAATGTTCAGGAAACAGATTCAACTCAATAGCCAAGATTCAACTCTCTTACAACAATATTTCTCCAGCTGATATTTCATTCTTCCTGGGAAATATGGATCAAGAATAGAAGTGGGCAATCTACCAGTTCTGAGATATTTGTGGTCTCCAGCTTCTTTGGGGCCCCTGAGATTTGCATTGGAGATGAGAAAAAGAAATTTGAAGGGAAAACTTTCAAAAGGCTTGAAGCAAATAATAATAAAAAAATATGGAATAGCTTACAATGCCATCAAACTGTTGTGGCCCGCAGCAGATTCGGACAGTGAGGAGGTTGGGGAGGAACATGGGCCAGTCCTGGAGCCTGGGGAAGGCTCTGATGAGGGCTCTGCATCGGACGCAGAGAGGGGGCAGGGTTGCATGCCAGTTATCAGCTGCCTTTGGAGTCAGTTAATTGGGGTTTTTTTAGTTGTTCTTTTTTTAGACCTAGCCATTTAAAGTTTAGGAAGTTTTAAATTTAGCTGCTTTTATATAAAAATAAAAACAAATTAAAATAAAATAATATTTGTGCAGCTTTCTGAGATTTTGTGTGTTTCGGTAGTGTTTCACTCTAACTACACAAACACACAAAATCTCAAAAAGCTGTATATGGAATTTTGTGTGTGTAAAGTGTGAAAGTTGGTTTTTTGGGCTTTTTGTGGCTGTGTGAGGTTCCTGCTTGTTGCAGGGGCCATTTTGGGTCTAGCACAGCTGCTTTTACATTGTGGGTGAGCCAATTGTGTTGTGTTGTGTTTTGTAGGTTAAAAAAGGGCAAAGAAGTGACATTGACTTGGCCACGCCCACCCAGTCACCTTACCACCAAGCCACGCCCACTAATTAAGCCACACCCACAGAACTGGTAGCAAAAAAAAATTAGATTTCACCCCTGAACAGGACACTACTTAGGTTCTTACTCTTATGGTCTGCAGGGGAGAAAAAAAGATATTTTCCTCACCTATCTTAGCTGCTTTTTAGATTAATATTTACTTTATGTGTTGTCTTAAAAAAAATGATTGCAGCAGCTGCAAACTGAACCAAAGCACATAGGTCATGTCATTTCTCTTTCACGGAGAAATCAATATCGGTGGTGAGATGCTCGTAGCAAAGAATTTAAAGTTTAGGTGTTGAGTTTTAATGCAGTGAAAGGCTGAGGGATTGAGCCAGCTTGGTCTAGTGGTTAAGGCACAAGACCAGTAACAAAGAGATTGTGAATTCTAGTACCACCTGAGACATGAAAGCCGGCTGGGTAACTTTGGACCAATCACCAGGGGACTGTGAGTTCTAGTTCTGATTTACCCGAGAAAACCAACTGGGTGACTTAGTCCTTCTTTCTCAGCCTAACTCATCTCACAGGGTTGTTATTATGGAGAAAATAGGAGGACGACGATGTGTTGAATATATTTGCCACTTCGAATTATCTGTAAAATGGGAAACAAATCAATCACTCAAATAAAATAAATTTGCCCCAAACAGAACAGGATTATGTTTGTTAAGATTGATAGAAGAGGGTCCCTTTCTCTTCCCGTCCTGCACATTCCCCCCACCCTCCTTACCTCGGAAGCACCATGGGATTTGTGATTCTCAATATAGGTCTTTTTTGACGGAGTCCTTTTTTTTTTTAAGCGAGATCTCTTTTGGATTGTAAAAGCTTTGCAAAACGGAGAATTTTTCACTCCCTCTTCTCTCTCTCTCTCTCTCTCTCTCTCTCTCTCTCTCTCTCTCTCTCTTTCCTTTTTTAAAACTCGATTAGTGACCAGATCCTGCCACATATGTCTGTGTGACAAATTATTAACACAACGGTGTTTCGGTATGCATGAGAAAAGGGAGATGTTTGGGGTATTTATTTATTTTTTGGCTCCAATTTGGGGTTGGGGACATCAGTTTTCGCAGCACAAATATCTTGATTTTTGCGACACTGAAAATAAAAATGTGAAGGTTTTTTTTAAAAACAACAACAACAATAACAACAACAACAACAACAACAAAAAGGCTGCCTCCCAACAACAAAGATTTGGCTATCTGGCGTGCAAGTTTGTTGGTGATTCTGCAAGAAGGAAGAGTTCAAAATGTTCTTTCTTCCACGTTGCATGTTCCCCCTACTCTCTTTCATTTCCTCTAGGAAATCTATCAAAGATTCCTCTCTTTTATTAGTTTCTTAATTGTTCAATACCGTAGATGTCTGCTTGTTCATTTCAGTCTGCGTTTCTCACTTTTTACGGTTTGTTTTTCTTCAATTTTGTTAGCTGCCTTGATTGCTCACTGAAGTCTAGAAAGGTTGGGTATAAATCAAGCACACAGAGACACGTGTATATATAAAAATGCCTGTTTTGTAACCCATGCAAGAAATGTGGTGCTCAGGACAAACTATTGATCGTGAAGCGAAAGATTGCAGCTGGAATCTTTTTCGGCTCCCTCTGAAGTCCATTAAATAAAATGGAAGCAGTCCACAAAAGAGGGAGAGAATCAGCAAGGATCCATCTAAATGTTCCCATCAAACTTAGATGACATCTAACACCCAGGAGGAAAAAAAAAGGAAATTTCTCTTAAGTTCTAAATTGCTTCTCTCCTTGATTAGTTTCCACCCATTGCTTCTTGTTCTACCCTCAGGTGCTTTGGAGAATAGCTTGACCCCCTCTTCTTTGGGGCATCCCCTGAGATATTGGAACACTGCTATCATGTCTCCCCTGGTCCTTCTCTTCATCAAACTAGACATACCCAGTTCCTGCAACCGTTCTTCATATGTTTTAGCCTCCAATCCCCTAATCATCTTGGTTGCTCTTCTCTGCACTCTTCCTAGAGTCTCCACATCTTTTTTACATTGTGGGCTTTTTTGGCAGCTGCAGCTGGCTCATATTTAAATGATTGTCCACTAGGATGCCAAAATCAGGGGTGAAATGCTCCCGGTTCGGACCGGATCGCCCGATCCGGTAGCGATGGAGGCGGGTAGTTCAGAGAACCGGTAGCAAAAATCCCTGCCTCCCCCCCCCATGCCCAGCTGAGCCGCATAATCATCAGAGGCTTTTTTTTTTTTTTTTTTCTTTTTAAATTTTTTGTCCCAACACGTTGTCTGAAAAAAGTGCTTTTAAAAAGAAAAAAAAAAAATCTTCTGATGATCGCGCAGCTCAGCTGGGATCGTCAAAGACTTTTAAAAGAAAAAAAGCCTCTGCTGATCAGGCAACTCAGCTTGGATCGTCAGAGGCATTTGAAAGAAAAAAAACACCCTTTTTTTCTTTTAAATGCCTCTGACGATCCAAGCTGAGTTGCCTGATCGCCAGAGGCTTTTTTTCTTTTAAAAGCCTCTGACGATCCCAACTGAGTTACCTGATTGTCAGAAGCATTTAAAAGAAAGAAAGCCTCTGCCGATCAGGCAACTCAGCTGGGATCGTCAGAGCCTTTTGAAAGCCTTTTTTTACAACCTCTTCGCCAAAGAGCAAAGAGCAAGGTATTAGCAAGGTACCATATATTCTGCACCTGTACATTTTGTTTTTCTTGCTTAAATGTAGAACCTTACTTTTTTTCAACCATTGATTTTCTTTGGTGAAAAAAGTATGGTTCTACTTTTAGGCAAGAAAAACAAAATGCACAGGTACAGAATATATGGTTTGTTCACCAGTAGTACACGTTCAACACACCAAAAATTCTTTCTGACAATCCTGCATTGTTTTAACAAGCTGTTTTGCATTGTTTCATGCAAAAAAAATATATATATTTTTCCCAGTATAACAACACACCCTTTCTGTGCTAGAATGTCTAATCTTTTGAAGCTTGTCTTTGTTATGCATGGCAGACTTTTTTTTTTTTTTTTTACAAAAATAAATAGCTGTATCGTTTGTTGTTCATATTCTTTCCGGCTAATCCATTCAATTATATGTCTGAACAATAAAAACTCATTGTGTGAGCTGCAAAATGATCAGAATCATGATTTTTTTAAAAAAAAAATTACCTTTATTGGATTTTCCTCTTTTCTTTTTGCTTGTAAATATGTATTATTTTTATCGATTTTTAAATCAGCAAAGCTATAGAAGATGAACCAGTACAGTAAAATCAAAACAGAGATATGTATTTAATCAAAGTGCATAGAAGGATCCTTATTTTTAAAAGTGCAGCTCCTTATCTGATGTAGTATCAGGAACATATCCAAAAAATGTCTATTGTTATATTCAGGTTATACTGTCTTTCGAGAAAATATCTTTTTTTTTTCTCCTGGTTGCGGGTTAACTTTCTAACAAGATGGGCCTGGTGGCTCAGCAGACTGATAGCATTGTGATTGACACCAGCTGTCTGCAATTACTGTAAGTTCGAATCTCGCCAGGCTCAAGGTCGACTCAGCCTTCCATCCTTTCTAAGGTAGGTAAATTGAGGACCCAGTTTGTGCGGGCAATAAGCTGACTTTGTATAAATATACAAAAGTATGAAGGCTATTGCTTAACCTAATTTTGCGAAGCTTCTTCTCCGTTAACATTGTACTGCTAACTAGGGCATGCAAAACCTTTGTCAGACCAATTCTTGAATACAGCTCGTCTGCTGGAACTCACACTGCATATCGGACATTAACACAATTGAGCGGGTCCAGAGCAGGGGTGGGTTCTACTTACCTTTACTACCGGTTTGCAATAGGGCTGCGCGTGCGTGCAAACACTCTTCTGAGCATGCGCAGAAGCATTCTGATGACGTCAGGGTCAGTGGGTGGAGCCTCCCTTCAGTTTTACTATCGGTTCTATAGAACCAGTCCGAACCGGGGGCAACCCACAACTGGTCCAGAGGTATTTCACGAGAAGAGTACTCCACTCCTCTACTCACAATAGAACTCCCTATGCCTCCAGCCTTGAAATTTTGTGCTTGGACAATCTGGAACTGCGTCACCTGCCATCCGAGCATAGTACACAAAATTGTTTGCTACAACGTCTTGCCTGTCAACAATTTCTTCAGCTTCAACCACAATAATACACAGGCAAACAATCGATACAAACTCAAGGTAAACTGCTTCAAACTCGACTGCAGAAAATACGACTTCAGCAACAAAGAGGTCAATGCCTGGAATGCCCTACCCGACTCCTTTGTTACAGCCTCAAACCTTCACAGCTTCAACTTCAAGCTGTCTACCGTGGACCTCACCCCATTCCTAAGAGGTCCCTAAAGGGGGTATGCATAAGCTTAGGACCTGGTTATTTACGGGACTGCCTGTTACCACCAATAGCCTCCCACCGACCAGTACGCTCCCATAGAGAGGGGCTCCTCTGGGTGCCATCGGCCAAACAATGTCGACTGGCGGCCCCCAGGGGGAGAGCCTTCTCTGTGGGGGCACCTACTGTCTGGAACGAGCTCCCCCCGGAGATACGGAGGATCCCGGATCTGCGTACCTTCTGTCGCGCGCTCAAGACTTTCCTATTTCATCAAGCTGGCCTGACCTAAGTTTTTCCCCTTTTTAAATGGAAATTTTAAATTTGGTTTTAAATTATTGGGGTTTTAAATTTGTTCAGCCAAATTATTTAATTCGTTTTATTCTATTTTAAATTTTGTATTTATATGTTTTATTCTATGGCTGTTCACCGCCCTGAGTCCTTCGGGAGTAGGGCGGTATACAAATTCAATAAAATAAATAAATTAAAATAAAATAAATAAACGAGCCAGCATGCCTACCCTCCCTGTCTTACTGTCCCCATTTATCTGTATTTACTTCCTTTGTTCATGTTTATGTTCATACCTATACTTGTTATCTTGTACATGTTTGACAAACAAACGAAATAAAAAAAAAATAAAAAATAAAATATGGAGTCCTTCTTTGAAATGCTGTGCGTTTTAAAGGACGCTATCTTAAAAGGCCAGGCTAAGCCTTGCCTGTCATGAGAACATTAAATGTTTGATTTTAATTAAAATTGAAAATTGAAAAAGAACAGTTGCAGAAATAGGGTATGTCCTGTTTAATGAAGAGAAGGACCAGGGTGAGATGATAGCAGTGTTCCAATATCTCAGGGGCTGCCACAAAGAAGAGGGAGTCAAGCTATTCTCCAAAGCACCTGAGGGCAGGACAAGAAGCAATGGGTGGAAACTAATCAAGGAGAGAAGCAACCTAGAACTAAGGAGAAATTTCCTGACAGTTGGAAACAATTAATCAGTGGAACAACTTGCCTCCAGAAGTTATGGATGCTTCATCACTGGAGTCTTTCAAGAGGAGACTGGACAGCCATTTGTCTGCAATAGTATAGAGCCATGATGGCAAACCTATGGCACCAAACTCTCTGATGGCATGCGAGCCATCGTCCCAGTTCAGCTCTGCTGCGCATGTGCGCGTGCCTCCTGCTGGCCAGCCGGTTTTGGGTCTCTGCGGCGCATGCGTGGGGTGGGGAGGCGTGAATGGGGGCCTGTGCACATGCATAGGGGGAATATGTGGGGTGTGTGTGCACATGCGTGGCATGGTGGGGTACATGCGCATTGCATTTTGGGGGTGCATCCACGCACGCTTTGGGTACTTGGTCCAGAAAGGGTTCGCCATCACTGGTATAGAGTCTTGTGCTATAATAATAATAATAATAATAATAATAATAATAATAATAATAATAATAATAATAATAATAATAATAATAAAAATAATTGAAAAAGAAAAAAGAATGGTTCATTGACATTGTAATACCTGGTGATGCACGGATTGAAGATAAGCAGCAAGAAAAATCACAAAGTACCGGGACTTGCAAATTGAAGTTGAGCGACTGTGGAAAAAGAAATCGTGTGTTGTCCCGATTGTAATTGGAGTCCTTGGAGCAATACCCAAAGGGCTACCCCGCTATTTAGACATTCTAAAATTGCCGGACTTGAACATTTTGACTCTACAAAAAAACACCTTACTCGGAACAAGCTTACATCCTCCGACGATACCTTAACAGTTCCTAGGTCCTTGGTTAGGACTCGAGCTGCTGAGCTATTAACCAGCCTCAAAGGCTGTGAATCGCACTAAAGATTAGCCAATAATAATAATAATTTTATTTCTATACCGCCCTTCTCCCGAAGGACTCAGGGCAGTGTACAGCCTATTAAAAACACAAAAATATACAGACATCAATTTAAAAATAGTTAAAAGTATTAAATAATTTCGGCCCAAATTAAAACCCAAAAAATTTAAAACACCCAGTTTAAAATCATTTACATTGATAGCCTGGCCTGGCGAACCAGCAGGATCTTGAGGGCACAGCGAAATACACGGAGGCCGGAGATCTTGCGCAATTCCGGGGGCAGTTCATTCCACAGGGCAGGAGCTCCCCACAGAGAAGGCCCTCCCCCTGGGTGTCGCCAGTCGACATACCTTGGCCGATGGCACCCTGAGGAGCCCCTCTCTGTGGGAGTGGACTGGTCGGTGGGAGGCTATTGGTGGCAGAAGTCGGTCTCGAAGGTACCCCTGGTCCTAAGCCATGGAGCACTTTAAAAGTGGTGACCAACACCTTGAATCACACCCGGAGGACCACTGGGAGCCAGTGCAGCTCGCGCAGGAGAGGTGTCACGTGGGCACAATGAGTCGCGCCCATAAACACCCTGCGTGGCCACATTCTGGACCAGTTGGAGCCTCTGAGTGCTCTTCAAGGGGAGCCCCATGTAGCGGGGGGGCGGGGGGTTAGATTAGAAGGCCTCCAAAATCCCTTCTAAATGTTATTCTCTTTGTAGAGGGCTATCTCCATTCTACTTATGATTTCAAATGAAGGAAGTGGAGAAAAAAATGACTCTCCCTCTCTTGGTTATATGCTAACAAATTCCCCCTCCCTAATTTGCCTTCTATAACTTTTTCCTTGAAGTTGCCACATAAACTTTGCTAATAAATACGTTACGAGCCGCTAGCGTCCCATAAGTCTGTGTAGAAATATGCTTAATCAGATTAGCCATAAAGCTAATGTTTCCCCAGTCTTCGAGATCTCTCCAGATAGGGTTTCCCCCCCCCCTCTTGTTGCGTGCAAAGCAATATTATAAACAGAAAGAAAGAACAGGAAGAAGCTGAAAGAGAGAGAGAGAAAAAAAAAATCCTGGGGTGCTGAGTGTGTATCTTTGCCTTCCTTAAAAGCGTTTGGTGAACTACTCAAAGAAAGAGTCATTAAAGTATCCGTAAATGCCTGATGGCCAATGTAATCTCAGAGCCCCCGTTAAGGGTTTAGGGAGCCGGAAACGGTTATTTTGAATTGTATTTGAGACTAAGTGTTGCTCACCCATGAGGATGCTACATTTCTTGAATAGAAACATGGGATCAGCCAAACATGTCAGGACTGATATCATCCTGATTCATTCTTTCTTTCTTTCTTTCTCTTTCTTTCTTTCTTTCTTTCTTTCTTTCTTTCTTTCTTTCTTTCTTCCTTCTTCCTTCCTTCCTTTCCTTCCTTCCTTCTTTCCTTCCTTCCTTCCTTTCTATCTTTATTTATTTCTTTTTTCCTTCCTATCTCTATCTATCTATCTATCTATCTATCTATCTATCTATCTATCTATCTTTTCCTTCCTTCTTTCCTTCCCTCCCTTCCTCCTTCCTTCCTTCCCTCTTTCCTTCTTCCCTTCCTTCCTTTCTTTTTCTTTCTTTCTTTCCTTCCTTCCTTACTAGCTATCATCTTTGCTTCCTTCCTTCTTTCCTTCCTTCTTTTTCTTTCTTTCCTTCCTTCCTTCCTTCCTTCCTATCTATCCATCCATCCATCCATCCATCCATCCATCCATCCATCCCTCCATCTATCTACTATCTATCTATCTATCTATCTATCTATCTATCATCTATCTATCTATCTTTCCTTCCTTCTTTGTTTCTTTTTTTTGTTTCTTTCTTTCTTTCTTTCTTTCTTTTTCTTCCTTCCTTCCTTCCTTTCTTTCCATGTTTCCTTCTTTCTTTTTCCTTCCTTCCTTCCTTTCTATCTTTATTTATTTCTTTTTTTTTTTCCTTCTATATCTATCTTTCTTTCCTTCTTTCTTTCTTTTCCTTCCTTCCTTCTTTCTTTTCCTTTCCTTCCTATCTATCTATCTATCTATCTATCTATCTATCTATCTATCTATCTATCTCTTTCCTTCCTTCTTTATTTCTTGTTTCTTTTTTCTTTCTTTTTCCTTCCTTTCTTTCTATCTTTCCTTCTTTCTTTTTCCTTCCTTCCTTCCTTTCCTTCTTTCTTTCTATCTTTCTTTATTTCTTTTTTCCTTCCTATATCTATCTATCTATCTTTCCTTCATTCTTTCTTTCTTTCCTTCCTTCCTTCTTTCTTTTCCTTTCCTTCCTTCTATTATCTATCTATCTATCTATCTATCTATCTATCTATCTATCTATCTATCATCTATCTATCTTTCCTTCCTTCTTTCTTTCATTGTTTCTTTCTTTGTTTCTTTCCTTGTTTCTTTGTTTCTTTCTTTTTTTCTTTCTTTCCTTTCCTTCCTTTCTTTCTATCTTTCCTTCTTTCTTTTCTTCCTTCCTTCCTTCCTTCCTTCCTTCCTTCCTTCCTTCCTTCCTTTCCCCATTAATTTTCAACCTGATGAGCAAGAATTTGCATAGAGAATTCTTTCCAAAAAGACCTTCGGAGACATTCCCAGTTTGGTGTAGAGCTTAAAGCACTGGTCTAAGAACCAGGAGACAGTGAGTTCTAGTCCTGCCTTAGGCATGAAAGCCAGCTGGGTGTTTTGAGCCAATCACCATGAGATGGTGAATTCTAGTCCTGCTTTAGACATGAAATCCGACTGTGTGACTTTGGGGCAATTGCCAGCAGACAGTGAGTTCTAGTCCTTCTTTTCAGTTTCTGTAAAAAAAATTATATTCAACTAAGAAATGGTAGCAAACACCTTCTGTATAATTAAGAACCACAAAAAAGCAGACTAACTGATGGAAAATGTCCTTTTCTTCTTACGGAGTTGATTGCCTTGTGGCTAATTAAACACGCTTTGTATTAAATAGTAGATATTGATTTCTTTCCTATCTTACACTTGCGTGGAGCTACTGGTCACCTGTTTTTCCATTCTCCCCCCCCCCAATAGAATGGAAGCTTGTGTAAATGTTTCTCAACCTTACTGGGTGTCAGCAGAAGTAATTATAAAATTAGACCAGGAATGTTTACAGATTGATCCGTGCTTTAGTTCCATGTATTACACAAAGGCAGAGATAATACTATAAATGAGCTCTAGAGGATTTGCAAATTGGCCCCCTGTAGACATTTCTATTCTCCCAAGGTGCTTAACCCGGTTATTGAATTAACCTATTTTCTCGGTTCAAATACACAGAATTGTAAAATAAGCCGACTAAGTTTACACAGCCCTGGAAGTCACAGAAAAGAGGAAACCCTCAGAGTTAACTCAAACCAAGCTTATTATGTGCAGATCATCTGCTAAACCTTTATCCAACCTGGCTGATTTGCTATGTAAATCAGGGGTGAAATCCAATTTTTTTCTCTACCGGTTCCCGTGGGCGTGGCTTGGTCGGGGTGGCAGGGGAAGCTATTGCAAAATCTCCATTCCCATCCCACTCCAGGGGAAGGATACTGCAAAATCCCCATTCCCTCCCCACCCCTGGGGCAAGGATATTGCAAACTCCCATCCCTCCCACTCCTGGGGCAGGATATTGCAAAATCTCCATTCCCTCCCCACTCCTGGGGGAAGGATATTGCAATATCTTCATTCCCACCCCACTCCAGAGGAAGGATATTGCAAAATCTCCATTCCCTCCCCACTCCAGAGGAAAGATACTGCAAAATCCCCATTCCCTCCCCCCCCTGGGGCAAGGATATTGCAAACTCTCCATTCCCTCCCCACTCCTGGGCAAGGATATTGCAAAATCTCCATTCCCTCCCCACTCCTGGGGGAAGGATATTGCAAAATCTCCATTCCCACCCCACTCTGGGGCCAGCCAGAGGTGGTATTTGCCAGTTCTCCAAACCACTTAAAATTTCTGCTACTGGTTCTCCAGAACCTGTTAGAACTTGCTGGATTTCACCCCTGATGTAAACCCGGATCATTTCATCCATTAATGGTTCAGTGTATAGCATGAACTCGGGAAATGGGTTCATTCAATTGCCAAAGTTATTCAGTTGTGTGACCTTTGAAGATTGAATAGAATATTTTAACATTTTTTTGCCATTTGTTCTAATTTATTCATTTAGTGTATGCATGGCATCTATTAGGGGATGCGGTGGCTCAGTGGCTAAGATGCGCTGAGCTTGTTGATCAAAAGGTCGGCAGTTGGGCAGTTCGAATCCCTTGCACCGCGTAACGGTGAGCTCCCGTTATTTGCCCCAGCTTCTGCCAACCTAGCAGTTCGAAAGTTTGTAAAAATGCAAGTAGAAAAATAAGGACCACCTTTGGTGGGAAGGTAACAGTGTTCCGTGTGCCTTTGGCATTTAGTCATGCTGGCCACATGACCACAGAGACGTCTTCGGACAGCGCTGGCTCTTCAGCTTAGAAATGGAGATGAGCACTGCCCCCTAGAGTCGGGAATGACTAGCATGTATGTGCGAGGGGAATCTTTACCTTTATGGCATCTATAGAGGTCATGCAATCACTAATATGCAACACTAATGAAACTCATTACACATTACATCACTGGACCGTCACTTTTTTTTTTTTTTTTTGGTAATGTCACCACATTAAAAAAAAGATGCAATCTTAAAGTTATGTTACTTATGGTGGAGTTAAGGTGTTAAGGGAGGTTTGTTAGATTAATTATTAATTGTAATACCTTGTATTTTGCTCTGGGAAGTCGGCGGGAGGGGGGACAGGGGTTGGTGGGGGCGGGTGGGTGGGAAAAGGGGTTGGGGAAAATTGTTGTTTTTCTTTAAAAAACTTTTCAATAAAAAAAAAGAAGAAGATGTTGAGACTTTGGAAAAAGGGCAAAGAAGAGCCTGGTGGCTCAGCAGACTGATAGCATTGTGATTAACACCAGCTGTCTGCAATTACTGTAAGTTCGAATCTCGCCAGGCTCAAGGTTGACTCAGCCTTCCATCCTTTCTAAGGTAGGTAAAATGAGGACCCAGTTTGTGGGGGCAATAAGCTGACTTTGTATAAATATACAAAAGGATGAAGGCTATTGCTTAACACATTGTAAGCCACCCTGAGTCTCCGGAGAAGGGCGGCATATAAATCAATTTTTTTTTTAAACAAAAGAGCAACTAAAAGGATTAAGGGTCTGGAGAAAAAGACTGGACAGCCAACACCTAATTGAAATGGTATATTCAGTGGTGGGATTCAGCCAGTTCGCACCACTTCGGGAGAACCGGTTGTTAACTTTCTGAGCAGTTTGGCCAACTGGTTGTTGCAGGGGTGAAATGTAAAATTTGTTACTACCGGTTCTGTGGGCATGGCTTGGGGGGGGGGTTTAATGTGACTGGGTGGGCGTGGCCAACTTTTTTTTTTTTAACTTTTCAAAGCATTTTTTCTGCAAATGCAAAAAAAATGCTTTGAAAAGCTTCTCTGCCGATCAGGGAACACAGCTGAGATCGTCAGAACCTTTTCAAAGCATTTTTTAAACCACCTCTTCCGCTGAAGAGGTTGCAGAAAAAAATGCTTTAAAAGTCTGCCTGATGATCCCAGCTGAGTTGCCTGATCGGCAGACTTTTCAAAGCATTTTTTAAACCACCTCTTCAGGGGTGGGTTCTAAATTTTTTTACTACCGGTTCTGTGGGCGTGGCTTATTTTGTGGGCATGGCTTGGAGGTCATGTGACTAGGTGACGTGGCTAGCTGGTCAGAGTCATTTCTGGAAGGTCCTTGCACTTACGACCAGTCCTCGCACTTACGACCCGACTCATTTGTTTGCTTTTAACACTGATCAGCTGTAGGGCGGCCCTTTGAAGCCCCACGGCAAGAGTTTAAAAACAGTTTTTTTCCCTCTAGTCATCAGCTGGGACTCAGGAGGCAGCAATAGATTGGGGGTGGGGCCAAATAAAAGGTAAGAATAATGTGGGTGGGGGGGGGCGGGGGGGAGAACTGGTTTGGTGACATCATATCGATGTCAGGTCGGCTGAACCGGACCGAACTGGGAGGAACCCACCACTGCACGTCTTCCCCGGAAGAGGTTGCAGAAAAAAATGCTTTGAAAAGCCTCTGACATCCCAGCTGAGCTGTGTGATCATCAGAGGCTTTTTTTTTACTTTTAAAAGCATTTTTTCAGCGGAGGAAGTTGTAGAAAAAATGCTTTTAAAAGTAAAAAAAAAAAGCCTCTGGTGATCGTGCGGCTCAGCTGGGCATGGTGCGGGGGGCGGCCAAGGATTTTTGCTACCGGTTCTTCGAATCACACCGTCGTCATCGCTACCGGATCGGGCAATCTGGTCCGAACCGGAAGCATTTCACCCCTGGGTTGTTGGAAGAAATCATTAGGGCAGAGCACCAGTTGTTAAATTATTTGAATCCCACCACTGGGTATAGGGCAGTGTTGGCAAACCTTTTGGGCACTGAGTGCCTAAACACGAGCATGTGCGCGCACATGCGGGAGAGTGCCAAAAACCGGAAGAGCAGTTCCTCAGCATGCATGCACGCACCGAGAAGCTGAGCTTCTGGTTTCCGGACACACATATGCACGCTGTTCATCTGGTCTTCCAGTTTATGGCATGCAGGCGCTTGCAAAGACCAGCTGGCTGGCACACATGTGCATGCTGGAACCCGGAAGAGCAATGGGCAATGGCTGGTGTGCCCGGAGAGATGGCTTTGTGTGCCACTTCCAGCATACATGCCGTAGATTCACCATCACTGGTATAGGTTGTCCTGCACGAGCAGGGGATTGCACTCGAAGACCTCCAAGGTCCCTTCCAATTCTATTCTGATTGAACCATTGGTTTTTTTTAAGAAGAGATTGACAGCCATTTGTCTGAAATGGTATAGGGTCTCCTGCTTGAGCAGGGGGTTGGACTAGAAGGCCTCCAAGATCCCTTCCAAATCTTTATTCTGTTATTCTGAAGAAGCTTCTTCAGTTCTGTTCTTCTCTTCAATTCCCAGAACTAAAGAAGCTTCTTGAATGAAAAGTGAAAGATTTTCAAGGGGGAAAAAAAACAACCAAGAAAGTCCAGTTGCCTTTTGGAAAAGCACCTTTGGGACAACCATGACTTGGATGATTGAGGGTCTCCATAGACAGTACTCACGGTTTTGCCTTCCTTGTTTGGACTACCTCAAAGAAGGACTAGGGGAGACATGATCGCAGTGTTCCAATATTTCAGGGGCTGCCAGAAAGAGGAGGGGGTCAAGCTATTCTCCAAAGCACCCGAGGGCAGATAAGAAGCAATGGATGGAAACTCATGAAGGAGAGAAGCAACCTGGAACTAAGGAGAAATTTCCTGACAGTGAGAACAATTAACCAGTAGAACAACTTGCCTCCAGAAGTTGTGAATGCTCCAACACTGAAGTTTTAAAGAAGAGATTGGACAATCATTTGGGTATGTCTAATTTAATGAAAAGAAGGACTAGGAGACATGATAGCAGTGTTCCAATATCTCAGGGGCTGCCAGAAAGAGGAGGGGGTCAAGCTATTCTCCAAAGCACCTGAGGGCAGGATAAGAAGCAATGGGTGGAAACTAATCAAGGAGAGAAGCAACTTAGAACTAAGGAGAGATTTCCTGACAGTTAGAACAATTAACCAGTAGAACAACTTGTCTCCAGAAGTTGTGAATGCTCCAATGCTGGAAGTTTTTAAGAAGATGTTGGATAACCATTTGTCTGAAGTGGTGTAGGGTTTCCTGCCTGGGCAGGGGGTTGGACCTCCAAGGTCCTTCCAACTCTGTTATTCTATTCTATTCTATTCTATCTATTCTATTCTATCTATTCTATTCTATTCTATTCTATTCTATTCTATTCTAAAGGGTTGACCTGATGTTGGGTTTCTAGATTATCTAGATAGATAATCAGCACCTTGAAACTATCACAGGAAGCAAATGAGCATCCACCACAACACCACAACACCACAACACCCATTATATGTGCCCATTATAAGAGCTGAGGTCAGTGGTGGGCTGCTGTAGATTCGGGCAAACTGGTAGTTCTGATGATCAGTGAGGACAATTAACTAGTGGAACATCTTACCTTCAGAAGTTGTCAATGCTCCATCACTGGAGGCTTTCAAGAAGAGACTAGACAGCCACTTGTCTGGAATGATATAGGGTCTCCTGTTTGAACAGGGGGTTGGACTAGAAGACCTCCAAGGTCCCTTCCAACTCTGTTATTCTGTTATCTGCTACCTACAGGTATTTAGCCCTCCAGAAGCTGTTAGCACTTTTTATTGTTAAGTGTGATCGAAAAAGAACATTATTAAGCACCAGGTCTAGAGGGCAATGGTGTTATGTAATTTTAATTAAATGTAAATAGAAATGAAAATGGAGTCAAATTTAATTCTTGCTCCTTTAGGCCAAGGGCAGACCTGGGCCTGAAAAAAAAGCTAACATATCTCAGATATTGCAAAGATTTTTACTTTTTTTTAATAACATCTGGCCTTGAACTGTAGTAAACAGAGGAAAGGCAAGGAACAAATGCCTATCTTTTCCCCACACCCCACCAGGAAGGGTTGAATTCTGAGATTTATAGGCCAGCTTTCTTTCATTCTGTGTGTATATATTATGGATTGCATATCTGTGAAACGATAGCGCTGTAATAAATGGGAGGTGTGATAAAAGGCCATATACCGTTTCACATGCCATTATGCCACTGTTAGAGAAGAGATAAATCCATAGTAATTGTTGCGTTTTATTGCCTCTCCTTCCCTCCCTACTGAGTTTCAGCCTAAATTGACACTCGGGGGTTTTCAATGGTGTGCGTGAAAAAAGGGGATGACAATTGCAAGGCAGATCTATAAAAAAAGAAGAGGGCTTCAGTTGAAGATTTGCAAGGGGGCACCTTGATTTTCTCTCTTTTTGACCCTGCTATTGTGGCTCCGTCCTCCGAGCCTATCTTATCGGAGGAAGAAGGCTCCGAACATGAAGGAGAGGAGATGGCCAGGCTTCCCTCTCCAGGACCCTCCTCTCTGGCAATGCCTCAGATGTCTCCCAAAGGAGAAGAGATTGGCCAGGAGCCAGGTGTTTCCGAGCCGTCGGATAGTGACGAAGAAACATTGTGGTTGGACCCATGCCAGCGTCGGAGAGACAAGCGTGCGCAGCAGAAAAGGAGGCGTGCCAGAGATTAAGCTGAGTCACTGGACCACACCCCACAGGCTATAAAAGGGAGTGTGGTGGCCATTCAGACTCTGTGACGGACAAAGCTAATCTCTGGCGAGGCACTTTGCACCTTTGGAAACAACGCCTATTTGCTGTGGATTTAATTACAAACTGGACTATTCAAACTGTGTGTATTTTTGTCTGTGTTATCGGAATAAAAGTTCTTGGCAGGCAGCCACGGAGTTGCTGCCAAGTTCCTTATCACTGACATTGAGTGTTTGAAGAGTTTATTTAACCCTCGGCTGGCTGGTTGGGTGTGTGCGTGGTACGGGGACAGAACACCTGCCTCCTTATGCTTTGAAGGTCTACCAAGGACCAGATACAAATTCGGGATCTTCTAAAATGCTATACGGTAATAATTGACCTGATCATTGAATGTACAGCTAGTTCTCCACGTACGACCACAACTGAGCCCAAAATTTCTGCTGCTAAGTGAGACATTTGTTAAGCAAATTTTGACCCATTTTACAACCTTCTTTGCTGCAGTTGTTAAGTGAATCCCTGCAGTTGTTCAGTTTGTGAGATGGTTGTTAAGTGAATCTGGCTTCCCCATTAACTTGGCTTGTCAGAAGGTCTTACAGAATAAGAGTTGGAAGGATCTTGTAGGTCATCTAGTCCAACCCCCCGGCCAAGCAGGAGACCCTACAACATTTCTGACAAATGGCAGTCCAATCTCTTCTTGAAAGCCTCCAGTGATGAAGCTCCCACAACTGTTGGCTTGCCCTGTCAGGGTTGATGGGAGTGTTGTTTTCCTGTAGTTCCTTGATCAACATATTGTTTACTGCTTGATTGTTGGTCTGGTATTAATCTTGGTGTTGATCCCTGCTTATCTGAGTGTTGATTGCTGGCAGGGAGATGTTTTGGTCCTTCTGTTTCATTTTTTAGCTTTTTGAACGTATCTTGCGAATGATGTGTAAAAGTTGTTTATCTCTATGTGCTTGTGGATGGCTGATTTGTCTGAGTGCCAGCCTTTCAAGAATAGAATAGAATAGAATAGAATAGAATAGAATAGAATAGAATAGAATAGAATAGAATAGAAGTGGCACAGTGGTTAGAGTGCAGTACTGCAAACTACTTCAGCTGACTGCTAGTTGCAGTTCAGCAGTTCAAATCTCCCCAGGCTCAAGGTTGACTCAGCCTTCCACCCTTCCGAGATGGGTAAAATGAGAACCCAGATTGTTGTGGGCAATATACTGACTCTGTAAACCGGTTAGAGAGGGCTGTAAAAGCACTATGAAGCGGTATATAAATCTAAGTGCTAAAAAAAGTATGAATGGAATGGAATGGAATGGAATGGAATGGAATGGAATGGAATGGAATAGAATAGAATAGAATAGAATAGAATAGAATAGAATAGAATAGAATAGAATAGAATAGAATAGAATAGAATAGAATCCTACTCTACTCTACTCTACTCTACTCTACTCTACTCTACTCTACTCTACTCTACTCTACTCTACTCTATTCTACTCTACTGTTAGTGCTATTTGTCTATGTGTTGTGCAATTCAGAAGCTTTCATCATCTGGCTGCTAGTTAGTGTTTGTGGATGTGCTATTTGGTGTATTTGTCCTTCATAGTGGTTATTTTAGGCCTTCCACTATATGTTGTAAATAACTCATGGGTTTTTTTCTTCCTGGGCTACTGGGTGTGTTTTAGTACCTTCAGGTGTTTTGGAGGGCTTCAGTTGAATTGTGTGTTATATTGATGCCATGTGGTTGTAATAATCTGTTGGTTGTTTCTGATAATGTTTTTGATACATGGCAGTTTTATCCTTGTGTTGGTTGTGCTGCAGTGTGTTGAATGATCAGACACTCCCCCCCCCACTCCCATTTTTGGTATTTTCTGTGCATTGGGACAATTCTTGGTTTTATCTAGAAGTCTGAATTTGTACTAAAACAATTCTATTCTCTTAATATCTATTTGCAAATGAAATTATCAAGAGGTATTTCAATATTTTTTTTCAACCAGTCCTCCTGATTGCCAGTCCCACTTTTAGCATTGATGATCTCCCAACGCTTTAAAGGGACTTAATTTTGACCGAAGCTTTTCTGTATCTCTCAGGACAGAAGACAAGATCACGAGGACATAAAGCGAAGGCGAAAAGTGCTAAGAAGCTGTGCAAGGAAACAATTTAATAAACTCAATCCCCAACAGGCAGCAATCAAGGTTTAATCTCTACCCCAAAGTCACCGGTGCTCAATTTAAGACCGCACTTCCGAAATTAATGTTGAGATTTTATAGAGAATGTTTCAGCAAGCTTATAAGTTATTCAACGCCTGCTGGGGGGAAAGCAAGTTTTCTTTTAAAGGTAGGAAGGAAAGAACATCATGTTCTATTCACTGCTTGAGTGGGGGGTGCAAACCTCTGCAGAATGTTGGTGAATTGGCTCATTTGGTATTTTTCTTCATTTATTCCGTTCATTCCCTACATTTCTATTTTAATGAGCAACTGAAGGTCACCAGGAACTTCTGAAGAAAATTTTTTAAAAAAAGATCATGGCAGACGTAACCCAGCTATCAAAGCTCCGCCCCTTTTTGTGTTTGCATCTTAACCACCGTTTTCTGACCTGATTCTCTTAATATATATATATATATTAAAAAATCAGCAACCAGTCCATTCACAGTTTCTCTCTCTTTTTTTTTTTCTTCTTTGCTTCCTCCAATTTCCTCTTTCCTTTCCATCAACCTGTCTAGTTAGAATACAGAACATAGAGTTGGAAGCAGAGGTAGTATTTAGCTGGCAAGGCCACATGGAAACACAGAGTCAAAAACAGAGCTTCAATATACAATCCGACATCATCCACAATGTTGCTTCCTGCAAAGGCCCACATGCCTTTGTTCTTCCTTTATGTCTTATGGGAGGGGCCAATCATCTCCAAGCCTTACTCCTGAGTGGTTCCTTTTGTTTTAACTGTTCTTGCCTTCTGGCAGCTCTGAGCATGCACGCGCTAGGAACAGGCTCCCACTGTTCCTCTGCCTCTCTGATGTCCATATTGTGGCTCTGTTACCTGAGCCTGTGTCATCAGCAGGAGAGGACTCCGAGAGTGAAGGAGAGGAGTTGGCAAGGCCTCCCTCTCCAGGACCCTCCCCTCTGGTAATGCCTTCGGTGTCCACCGAAGGGCAAGAGATAGGCCCGGGGCCAAGCACGTCCATGCAGCCACAGGTGGACAGTAATGAGGGAGATGAGTCTTGGCTGGATCCTCGACAGCATCACAGAGATAAGCGCGCGCAACCGAAGAAGAGGCGTGCCAGAGATTAAGCTGAGTCACTGGACCACACCCCACAGGTATAAAAGGGGGTGAGGTGGCCATTCAGACTCTGTGACAGACAAAACTAACTACTATCGAGTCACATTGCATCTTTGGAAACAACATTATCTGCCTTGGATTTATTTTACGAACTGGACAATTCTTGAACTGTGTGTATTTTGTTTATGAGTAAAGTTCTTGGCAAGCAGCTACTGGGTTGCTGCCAAGCTTCTTATCGGAAGAATTGGTTGTCTGCCAGTTTATTTAACCCCCAGCTGTCTGTTTGTGTGCGTGTGTGAGACGGGGACAGAACAGTCCAACTCTGGAGGCTCCGGAGTCCACACATAACTCCCAGATGGCCCTAGCCTCATCTCTGCTTCTGAAGCAGAGCCCTCATCCAAGCCTTCCCCAGACTCCAGGACTGGCCCATGTTCCTCCCCAGTCTCCTCATTGTCCGACTCTGCTGCCAGCTCCGCAGGCTGCTGGTGGACCACAACAGTTAATTTCCATCCATTGTAGCCCATCCTTTCTCTGTCCTTTTACTTCAAGTGGAGTCAGTGGCATCCATAGCTTAGGCAACACGATGCTGAGATCTATCTTGTGATGTCATAACTGAGGCTCTACTCCAGGGGTGTCAAACATGTGGTGTCATGCCATCATGTGACATATCATCACTTCCCCCCCTTCGCAAACCGGGGTGGGTGTGGCCAGCACATGACACATGCGGCCCATGGGCTGCGAGTTTGACAACCCTGCTCTACTCTTTTCTAGTTACATCATGACATTTCAAGGGTGTTAAGGATTGAGTTTCCATCATAAGAACATAGAAAAATAGGGTAGAAAGATACCTTAGAGGTCTTTCATTCCAACTTCCTGCTCAAGCAGAAGACCCTGTATCATTCTGGACATTCTGGTTATCTAGTCTCTCTTTGAAAGCCTTCAGTGATGGAGCACCCACACCCAAGCTGGTCCACTGATTAATTGTTCTCATTGTCAGGAAATTTCTCCTTAGTTCCAGATTGGATTTCTCTTTAGGGATCTTCCAGTCATTAGTTCTTGTCTTGCCCTCAGGTGCTTTAGAGTATAGGTTGACCCCACTCTTCTCTGTGTCAGACCCTCAAGTACTGGAAGACTGCTACCTTCGACGCCTTCTCTTCGTTAGACAGAAAACCAAGGACCATGAGCTACAAATATTCCCTTCCAGTGGATCTTTTTACTACTTTCCTGGACAAATACAAAATTAGAATAGAATAGAATAGAATAGAATAGAATAGAATAGAATAGAATAGAATAGAATAGAATAGAATAGAATTCATGTCTCCCGTAGTCCTTCTTTTCATTAAACTAGATATATCCAGTTTTTGCAACCGTTCTTCATATGTTTTAGCCTGCAGTCCCCTAATCCTCTTTGCTGCTCTTCTCTGCACTCTTTCTAGAGTCTCAACATCTTTTTTACATCGTGGCGACCAAAACTGGGTGCAATATTCCAAGTGTGGCCTTACCAAGGCATTATAAAGTGGTATTAACTCTTTACGTGATTTTTTTTTTCTTTAATTTATATGCCACCCTTCTCCGGAGACTCAGGGCAGCTTACAATGCGTTAAGCAATAGCCTTCATACTTTTGTATATTTATACAAAGTCAGCTTATTGCCCCCGCAATCTGGGTCCTCATTTCACCTACCTTTGAAAGGATGGAAGGCTGAGTCAACCTTGAGCCTGGGGAGATTTGAACTTGCAGTAATTGCAAGCAGCAGATGTTAATCTGTTAATAACAGTGCTTTAGTCCACTGTACTACAGGCTCTTTCTTGATTCTTGATTCTATCCCTCTGTTTATGCAGAGTCCAAGTGTGATTGGACACAGAAGGAATTTGTCTTTGGTGCATATGCTCTCAGTGTACGTATTGGACTTTAAGGGGAATTGCTCAGCCTCATTATTAACGAATTCATTAAGATGCAATCTTTTTGAACACTTTGAAATGCTTTTTCTCACATTCCAAATCTAAGCACCCCACAGACCTTGAGTTGGACACCCCTGACTTAAGAACTGTGGCAAGAAAAGTCATAAGATGAGGGCAAAACCTAGTGAACAATTTTCTCGCTTGGCAACAGAGATTTTGGGTTCAATTGTTGTAAGTCAAGGGCTAATTGTATTTCATTTTAATACTGGTTTTCCTTCCTTCAAAGCCCGGAGAAATATCTACAAAAATATTATTATTATTTTTTAATTAGAAAAGTCCAAGTGTTTCATAACACAATAACATTTCCAGAAGAAAGCTGTTTATCACTGAATTCGTTTGGACAAGCAGTCTCATCCTGCAGTAGTTCCCAGGCTGCGGATGTTTCAGTGAACAAGCATTTCTGGAGTTATCAATGAAAATGAGGCTGTTTAGAGGTCAGCTGTTTTTCACCTGCAAAACACCATCATGGCATGAAATAACACTTTTCAAAGAAATTGCAGCCTCAGAGAGATAACTGCAAAGTGTCCATTATATAGGCAGTTCTGCCTTGCGCCTCTGTGGAAAAGACAAACAGGAGCAACACAACAACTTAACCAATATTTTTTTTTATCCTTTGTATTAGCAAAATTGCAGATTTCACTATAGCTGCCATTGCAAAATACAGGAGTAAAGAGTTATGCATTAAGTTAAAATATTGGGGATGTCCACAAAACACATTTAAAGAGATTCAGGAGGTAAATGCATACACCAAGCATGGCTAATATTGAGGTTTATTTATTTATTTATTTTTTGTGGAAATTAGCATATTGTATTAATCCTCATCTTTGGTTGTTTTGTGGTTCAGTGTATGTATGACCCCAGATAATGACTTAAATCAAACAGGTTCCCTATTTTGTTCCCTATTTTTTAAAACTTTATTCACAACACTGCAAACTCGAAAGAAAGAAAGAAAGAAAAAAAGAAAGAAAGAAAGAAAGAGAAAGAAAGAGAGAGAGAGAGAAAGAGAATGAAAGAGAAAAAGTGAAAGAAAGAAAAAGAAAGAGAAAGAGAAAAAAAGAAATAGAAAGAAAGAAAAGAGAAAGAAAAAGAATGAAAGAAAGAGAAAAAGTGAAATAAAGAAAAATGAGAAAGAGAAAGAAAGAAACAGAAAGAAAAAGAGAAAGAAAGAAAGAGAAAAAAGAAAGAAAGAAAAAGAAAAAGAGAAAGAAAGAAAAGAAAGAAAGAAAAAGAGAAAGAAAGAAAGAAAGAAAGAAAGAAAGAAAGAAAGAAAGAAAGAAAAGAAATTTAAGAACAAAGCAAAACTAAACTAAACATTAAGAAAAAAACTGTGCGCAGAAAAAGAAACCAGATAGCCCTCAATTTATGACCACAATTGAACCCAAAATTTATGTGGCTAAGCGAGACATTTGTTAAGTGAGTTTTGTCCCATTTTACGACCTTACTTGACACAGTTCTTAAATGAACCATTGCAGCTGTTAAGTTAATAACTAGGTTGTTAAGTGAATCTGGCTTCCCCATTGACTTCTCAGGAGGCGGCAAAAGGTAGATCACGTAACACCAAGACACAACAATTGTCATAAATATGGATCAGCTGCCAATGTCTCTGAATTTTGATCATGTGACCATCAGCCATCAATAGATGCATAAAAATTACATACCGTTCAAAAGAGACACTAATAAAAGCTAAGAAGGAAATAAAGAGGCCAGATAACATCCTCTCTAGAAGCCAGCTAATCCCAGATAAGCAGGGATTAACACCATGTAAACAATCAAATGGAAAACAATACCCTACGAAGGAGACAACACATCGCAACCAACACTAGCAAAGTAAGCTCCTGTACATAAACACCACTCCCTTCTAAAACTGATGATGATGATATAGTCAAGTAATAAATGATCATAATCATAATCATCTAGCCAAGTAATAAAATATTTGCAAGCAAGCAACCAAGCTCAGAGAGCACCAAGGACTCCAAAGTCTTTATTCTTTTCTTTTCTAAGGCGTTTTAAATTGGGGAGCCATTTTAGATTTAATTCTGTTTTAAACGTATTTTAATTGTTTATATTGTATGTTTTTAATTTTGGCTGTTCACCGCCCCGAGTCCTTCGGGAGAGGGGGTGGTATAAAAATCTAATAAATAAATAAATAAATAAATTTTCTTTTTTTAAAAAAAATGTTTCTTAGCAGATTCTAGGAGCAGTTTGGGAGGTAAAGATTGTACTGAGCCTCGCTCTGCTTTGCGGCTTGCAAGCTCATTACAATTTTAATTAAAACTAATCGAACATGTTTTGATTTTATTTATTTAATTCATACAGCATCCCATTTGTGGAAAATCAAATCAAACCTAGCCTCTTTTTTTTTTTTTTTTTTTTTTTTGGAATAACCCTCTTTTAAAAATCGATATTAATTCCTTTTAGAGAACTTCTCTTTAAATTCTTTGGAATGCTGTAGCTGCTAAACATTATTTCTTAGCTAGAATTGGCTTTTTCCATGCTCAGAAATTCTCTCTTCCTTTTCCTTTCTCTGCCTTTGGTTCAGTTGATTCATACTGCATCTCTCTCCTTCAATATTGCTCTACAGTCTCTTTTTCAGGGGATTAAGAAGGAGTGACAGTCACTAATTTTCCATAGCCAAAGGTAAGTGCTGCCTCGTAAACCATCTCTATAATAAAAACCAACTTGTAGAAGGATTTAAAGGAGGTGTTGGCTGATAATGGGATCGGTTAAGTTGCCATTGAAATATGATCCACCAGCAAGAGGTTATGGAAGCTGTAAAAAATGAGCTACTCATAATTTGAAACTTCTAACTACCCAGCCAAATAAGATAAGAAATAGGAATAGAAAGGTTATCATATAACGAATGACGAAATTCTAGAGTTGGAAGAGCTTCTACTCCTGTGCAGTGCAGGAATCCAAATTAAGGATCCCAGGAAAATGCCTTTGTGCTAATCTCTGCTTGTCTGCATGTTGATTACTGGCAAGGAGGTAGCTCTCTTTGAGGCTGATGATGGTACCTAGTTGGGTAATGAGACGGACAAGGTAAGCCACTAGCATATAAAAAGAGAGCAAACTCCACTCCTTCTTAACACTGATGATGTTACTGATCTGTCCCCGTCCACACACACACACAAACACAGC
Source organism: Pantherophis guttatus (assembly GCF_029531705.1). The sequence goes on along the minus strand of NW_026844028.1, from coordinate 99,946,134 downwards.
CAGCCGAGGGTTAAGGAAACACTTTGGCACACACCCAGTTCTTTATCTCCAACTTGGCAGCGATTTACACACCGTCTGCCAAGTACGTTTATTTCCACAAAACAGAAAGATAAGATACTTAGCGTACAAAAGTCCAATCAGAATAATATTTCTCTCAGCAGTTTCCGGACGAGGCTTTAGTGACTATCCAAGGTTTACTTTTGTTCGTCACAAGGATCACTGGCCACCACCCTCTATTATATAGTCTCTGGGGTGTGGTCCAGTGACTCAGTTCTAATCCCTAGCACGCCTCCTGAGCTGCTGCAAACGTTTATCACGCCTTCGGAGGCGTGCATCCAGGAATGATGTCTCTCCTTCACTCTCATCCGAGATACCTGTCTCCCTGCTAATCTCCTCTCCCTCGGCTGGCACCTGAGACAGTGCCAGAGGGGAGGGGCCTGGAGAGGGAGGCCTGGCTGACTCCTCTTCCTCATGCTCGGAGCTTTCTTCCTCCGATGGGACAGGCTCAGAGTGCGGGGCCACAACAGTTACCTAGTTTGGTAATAGAATGTCTGCAAGAAAACAAGCAAGCAAACTCAGAAAGCACTAGGGACCTCCACAGTCCTCCACAATCTTCCTCCTCCTCCTCCTCCTCCTCCTCCTCCTCCTCCCAAAGTTCACCCCTTTCTAGCACTGATGTTACCTAGTTGGGTAATGAAACTGATAAGGCAAGCAGGGGTGAAATGTTCCTGGTTTGGAACGGATAGCCTGATCCGGTAGCGATGGTGGCGGGTGGTTCGGAGAACCGGTAGCAAAAATCCCTCCCCACCCCAATTCCCAGCTGAGCCACGCAATCATCAGAGGCTTTTTATTTTATTTTTAAAAGCATTTTTTCTACAACCCCTTCGGCCGAAAAATGCTTTTAAAAGTAAAAACAAAGCCTCTGCCGATCAGGCAAGACAGCTGGGATCGTCAGAGGCTTTTAAAAGCATTTTTTTACAACCTCTTCAGCCGATTCGCTCAAACCGGTTTGAACCGGTAGAATCCCACCACTGAAGGCAAACCACTACTGTATAAAAACAGAGCAAATCCACTTGTATTGTCTTGTATTTTCAGTTATGGATTGCACCAGTAGCGGCTAAACCAATTTCATTGTATACATGATGTACAGTGACAATAAAGGCTATTATTATTACTCCCTCCTAGCACTGATGAGATTACCTAGTTTGGTAATGAAACGTCTTCAAGAAAGCACCAAGGACCCCCACAGTCCTCCCCCTCCCTCCCCCTCTATCTCTTCCTCTCGACAAAGCCCACTTCCTGCTAGCCCTGATGATGTTACTTAGTTAGGTAACACAACTGACAAGGCAAGCCACTAGTATTTTAAAATACAGCCAACTCCACTCCCTGCAGCTTTGATGATGTTACCTAGTTGGGTAATGAAATATCTGCAAGAAAATCACCAAACTCAGAGAGCATGAAGGTGTTGTGGCTCCGTTACCTGAGCGTGTGTCATCGGCAGGAGAGGACTCCGAGAGTGAAGGAGAGGAGTTGGCAAGGCCTCCCTCTCCAGGACCCTCCTCTCTGGCAATGCCTTCGGTGTCCGCCGAAGGGCAAGAGATAGGGCCGGGGCCAAGCACATCCACGCAGCCACAGATGGACAGTGATGAGGGTAATGAGTCTTGGCTGGATCCACGCCAGCATCGCAGAGATAAGCATGCACAACAGAAGAAAAGGCGTGCCCAAGATTAGGCTGAGTCACTGGACCACACCCCATAAGGTATAAAAGGGAGCGTGGTGGCCAGTCAAACCTTGTGACGAACAAAGCTGAAAGCTTCCATGCCAGTCTGCATTGCCGGACTTTTGCTATAGACTTTGCTGGATTATCTCTGGACTTGATTGACTCCGTAATTATTGAGCTGTTTATTTTGATGTACCAGAAGTGGGGAGAAGTTATCTCTCCTCTTCGTAAGTAATAAACTCTTGGCAGGCAGCCACTAGGTTGTTGCCAAGTTCCGTTATCATAAGGAAAAGGATTTTGCCGGCTGGTTTGGTCTTTAACTCTTGAACGTCTGTTGGTGTGTGTGCGTGTGGGGCGGGGACAGAACACAAGGTCTCCCATAGTCCTCCTCCTCCCCACAAAACTCACCTTCTAGCACTGATGATGTTACCTAGTTGGGTCATGAAACATTTGCAAGAAAACAACCAAGATCAGAGAACACCAAGTACCCCACAATTCCACCCCGAGCTACAAATAATCTCTTCTACAGGTTCTGCTCAGTCCTAGAGGAGATCAACCCTGATTGCTCTTTAGAAGGGCAGATCCTGAAGATGAAACTCAAATATTTTGGCCACCTAATGAGAAGGAAGGACTCACTGGAGAAGAGCCTAATGCTGGGAACGACTGAGGGCAAAAGAAGAACGGGATGATAGAGAATGAGGTGGCTGGATGGAGTCACTGAAGCAGTCGGCGTGAGTTTAAATGGACTCCAGAGAATGGTAGAGGACAGGAAGGCCTGGAGGAACATTGTCCATGGGGTTGCAATGGATCGGACACGACTTCGCAACTAACAACAATAACAATAGGTTATGGATTGGCAGAGCACTCTAGTTCATCTTCAATAGCCCATAATCAGCAGAATCTTCAGTTTAATGGCCAAAGTTTCAAGATCTCCCTGAAGCTTGATACTTGCGGCGGGACAAACATGTCCTACCCAATCTTCCTTTTTGAAACATCGAAGGACACGGCCCCTGCTGTGGGTCTTCTAATGTCTGTCAGTCGGATATCTAATGTTCTGTCCCTGACCCCACGCACACACACCAACAGACGTTCAGGAGTTAAAGACCAAACCAGCCAGCAAAATCCTTTTCCTTATGATAACGGAACTTGGGAACAACCTAGTGGCTGCCTGCCAAGAGTTTATTATTTACAAAGAGGAGAGATAACTTCTCCCCACTTCTGATACATCAAAGGAAAGCAGCTCAATAATTACAATCAAGTCCAGAGATAATCCAGTCTTAAAGCAAAAGTCCGGCAATGCAGAATGGCGTGGAAGCTTTCAGCTTTGTTCGTCACAAGGTTTGACTGGCCACCACGCTCCCTTTTATATCCTGTGGGGTGTGGTCCAATGACTCAGCCTAATCTCGGGCACGCCTTCTGTTGCGCGCACTTATCTCTGCGACGCTGGCATGGGTCCAGCCAAGACTCATTACCCTCATCACTGTCCACCTGTGGCTGCGTGGATGTGCTTGGCCCCGGCCCTATCTCTTGCCCTTCAGCGGACACCGAAGGCATTGCCAGAGAGGAGGGTCCTGGAGAGGGAGGTCTTGCCAATTCCTCTCCTTCACTCTCAGAGTCCTCTCCTGATGATGACACAGGCTCCGGTAATGGAGCCACAACATCTAATGCCTCCAAATAATGAAGGCAAAAGGGGGAAATCTTTCCTCAACCCATCAGCATAACAGAAGATTACAGATGTTTGCATCTGCCCTCGAAGGGTCTTTTGGAAATGCTTCTCGAAATGAAATTGGCCTCTTGGGTTACATCGCAGAATTCCTGTCCCTTATCATGCGTCACCTTTAGGCCTTGCTTAGCCAAGCTTTTTGTATTCCTCTTTGCAATATTTTTGTGGCGGCTCTGTTTTGGGGAAGGGTGCCGCTGGAATGCGAGCCGTTCGATCCCATTAGTCTCTCTGGCTTCGGTCCTTCAAGCCCATTTGTCTGTAGGTTTTATTTGATATAAAACACCCACTGACATTCCAATCTCCATTTTATGTCCTTAGGAAGAGCAGAAGTTATGGCTTGACATGTTTATCATTGTGAGGATGAGCCAATTATCTATCTGCTGGGCTTGCTATTACAGATGTACCATGATAATTAGGGTCATAGACGGAGCCCAGAAATTGCTGCCGTGTTCAGAAAGGGTGCCATTTGCAAAGCTCTGGAAATGAGTAGGAAAGTAGACTTGGTTCCCACTTCTTTTTTTTCCTTCCTTCCTTCCTTCCTTCCTTCCTTCTTTCTGTCTTTCTTTCCTTCCTTCCTTCCTCCTTTCTTTCCTTCTTTCCTTCTTTCTTTCTTTCCTTCCTCCTTTCTTTCTTCCTTTCCTTTCTTTCTTTCTCTCTCTCTCTTTCTCTCTCTTTCTCTCCCCTTCCTTCCTTCCTCTCTCTCCTTCCTTCCTTTCATTCTTTCTTTCTTTCTCTCCCCTTCCTCCCTTCCCCCCTTTCTTTACTTTCTTTCTTCCTTCCTTCCTTCCTTCCTCCTTTCTCTTCTTTCTCTCTCTCTTTTCTTCCTTCCTTTTTCTCTCTCTTGTTTACTTTCTAGCTTTCTTGCTTTCTCTCTCCCCTTCCTTCCTCTTTCTTTCTTTCTTTCTTTCTTTCTTTCTTTCTTTCTTTCTTTCTTTCTTTCTTTTTCTTTCTTTTCTTTCTTTCTCTCTCTCTCTCTCCTCCTTCCTTCCTTCCTTCCTTCCTTCCTTCCTTCCTTCCTTCCTTCCTCACACTTTTGACCATTGGAGCATCCCCGTGGTCATGTGATAAAAATTCAGATCGATGGTGGGTTGCTACCGGTTCGCCCCAGTTCAGGCGAACCAGTAGCAGCAGCGGCGGGAAGCTCCACCCACCCGCTTGGACATCATCAAATATGATCTGTGCATGCCCGCGTGAGTGAACCAGTAGTAAACGTAAGTGAAATCCACCCCTGATTCAGATGCTTGGCAACTGGCATCCATTGATGACGGTTGCAGTGTCCCAAGATCATGTGACCACGTCTTCTGACAAGCAAAGTCAATGAGGAAGCCAGATTCACCTAACAATGTATTACTATGGGCCAATCACTAGAAGACAGTGAATTCTAGTCCTGTCTTAGATATGAAAGGTAGCTGGGAGACTTTGGGCCAATCACCAGGAGAGGGTGAGTTCTAGTTCAGCCTTAGACATAAAAGGCAGCTGGGTATCTTTGGGCCAATCACTAGAAGACAGTGAATTATAGTCCTCTCTTAGATATGAAAGGTAGCTGGGAGACTTTGGGCCAATCACCAGGAGAGGGTGAGTTCTAGTTCTACCTTAGACATGAAAGCTGGCTGGGTGACCTTGTTCTCTCTCAGCCTAACTCACCTCAGAGTGAGGAAAATAGGAGGAGGAAGGTGTGTTGGATATGTTTATTGCCTTTTTTTTTTTTTAATTTGATTTATATGCCGCCCTTCTCCGAAGACTCAGGGCGGCTTACAATGTGCTCAGCCTTGAGTTAGTTATAAAAAAATATTTATAAAAATAACTCAATCAAATAAAAATACATCAATAAAATAAAAGGGAGGAAGGAGAGTAGAATATTCAGACTTGCAACATTCTGTTACTGTAACTGTTGTGGCCTGTTGGCCGCCAGCACCTCCAACAGTCAAATCAGAGGAGAAGGAGGCATGGATCAGCATCAAGGCAACCTGAGAGCTCCAAGGGGGAAGAGGGAATGGAGCTGCCAGAGAGAGAGAGAGAGAGAGAGAGAGAGAGAGAGAGAGAGAGAGAGAGAGGGGGGGGGGGGGGGGGGGGGGGGGGGGAGAGAGACGGAGCCTGGACTGCCCGTCAGCCCTCAGATGGAGTTGCCCCCTGTGGGGGCAAGTCATTGACCCCCACAGAGGGGGCTCGCAACTTGGGCGTCCTCCTGGACACACAGCTGTCTTTAGAAGAGCATATGACAGCCGTGGCCAGGGGGGCTTTTTATCAGGTTCCCCTCTCACCCCTTTCTGAGTCGGGATTCCTTATGCACAGTCACTCATGCTCTCATCACTTCTCGCCTGGACTACTGCAATGCTCTCTACATGGGGCTCCCCTTGAGGAGCACCCGGAGGCTCCAATTGGTCCAGAATGTGGCCGCGCGGGTGATCATGGGAGCGACATGGCGCTCCCATATAACACCTCTCCTGCACAAGCTGCACTGGCTCCCAGTGGTCTTCCAGGTGCGCTTCAAGGTGTTGGTTCTCACCTTTAAAGTGCTCCATGTCTTAGGGCCAGGGTACCTACGAGACCGCCTGCTGCTACCGATAACCTCCCACCGACCTGTGCGCTCCCACAGAGAGGACCTCCTCGGGGTGCCATCAGCCAAACAATGTAAGCTGGTGACCCCCAGGGGGAGGCCCTTCTCTGTGGGAGCACCCGCCCTCTGGAACGAGCTACCTCCTGGAATACAGCTGATTCCGGATCTCCGCACTTTCCGTAAGGCCCTGAAGACGTTTTTATTTCAGCAAGCCGGCCTGGCCTGAATAGGTTTTATGGGTTAGTTTTTTAATTGTATTGCTAGGGGTTTTAAATTGGGAGGCTGATTAATTTAATTTATTTTTAATTATTTTAACTTTTATATTGTATGTTATTTTAATTCTCGGCTGTTCACCGCCCTGAGTCCCTTCGGGGAGAAGGGCGGGATATAAATTTAATAAATAAATAAATAAACAACCCCCAGGTCTGGAGGTGGCTGATGAGGAAGAGAAGGAACAGTTGGGTCCAGTGCCTGATACGCGGATGCACAGAAGGCAGAGGAGAGGAGAGCAGTGGAAATCTATGGGCCGATCCTTGGTGTTGTGACCCAGGCCCACGTAGTTAATATTAAATGCAAAACAGTTCCAAAAAACAAACAGATTTTATTAAAACAGCTGAGAATTAACTCATTCTCAGCGTATTCCAAATGAAATGAAAGCAAAGTCCTCAAAACACCATTCTTCAGTTTATCTCTGACCTTGGGATAATCAGGCAAACTGCCAAAGGCTTTTCTTGGCAACAGTTCAGGAACAGAAGAGGCTGACAAGAAAGAAATACAGCCAAAGACAAAGCAAATGTCTCAATGATTGTTTTCTGGCAAAGAGGCCAAGCCTTTTAAGCCTTATGGGAGGGGCCAATCATCTCTTGGCCCTACTCCCGAGTCATCCTCTCTGCTTTATCTGCTCCTGCCTTCTGGCAGCTCTTCTCATACGTGCACTAGGAACAGGCTCCTCCTGTTCCTCTGCCTCTCTACTGTCAGCCTCTGAGGCTCCGAAGTCCGCACATCACTCCCCGATGGCCCTGGCCCCATCTCTCCCTCTGACACAGAGCCCTCATCCAGGCCTTCCCCAGACTCCAGGACTGGCCCATGTTCTTCCTCAGCCTTATCACTGTCTGACTCTGCTGCCAGCTCTGCAGGCTGCTGCTGGACCACAACACTTGGGAAGGAAGAGCCACCGCTGCTAGCGAAGCCCCACCCTAGCTCTGGGGATAAAAGGCAGGGGCGGAGATGAATAGATATGGCAGACAACTATTCATCTCCCTGCTGGACGGACTTGTTAGCCTGCGGTGAGAGAGAAACTTTTTGCTGGGGCTGCTGGCGCTCCTAATAAAGGAATCTTTGAGTTCACTTCAGAGGGTTTGTAGTGTTTGGGGAGCTGGGTCGGTACAGTAACATTACAATAAAAGCAGGACTAGCATTTATAACTCTGGCATCCTTACTTAGTCTACCTTGAAGGGCTGGTGTGAAATATCACTCGATAACTTTTTTATATTTAAACACGATCTTGGTAGCTGCAATTTAAACCCAGTTGTTTCCAATCGCACTTGCTGTGCCAATGGAAAAGGAACTTTTACATACCTGATATTATGTCTGCCTTCCTCCCCTATAAGTTTCTTCAGCCTGTCCTCAAAAGACATTCATGTCCAGTTAAGGAATGATCTCAAGCCTCCATATTATTTTTGTCACTTGTCTTTGAAATTGATCCAACCTGTCAATATCCTTCTGGACATGTGGTGTCCAGAAAGAAGAAGAAAAAACAATAATCCAGATGTGATTTCACAGATGTGGAGTAGAGGGAGACAGGAGTTGATGAGTCTTTGATGCAACATGTCTTCTAATGCATTAGTAATTCTCTCAGCTGTTACAACAGCTCGTTGGTCAGCTTGTTATCAATATCTACGCCCAAATCCTTCTTCAGCCCAGAGCATTGTAGGTAGAAATCCACCACCTCATTTGTGTGCGCCATATTTTTCCTGCCTAAATGTAGCATCTTGCATTTCTGCCTGGTTGCACGAAATTTTTCTCCTCTTGGGCCCAGTCTTGAAACTTGTTCGGAACAGAGATTGAAAAAGAAACCATGAGAAAGGCTCATTCTGTTGCATAAGCACATCAAAACCTGTATCAGAATGTTGGCCTATCTCACTCTCATCAAAATGAGAGAGCCAGCTTAGTGTAGTAGTGAAGGTGCTAGGCTGGAAATCAGGAGACAGGGAGTTCTAGTCCCATCTTAGTCATGAAAACTACCAGAGTGATTTGGGCCAGTTACAAGGAGACTGTGTTCTTACCCAGCCTTAGCAGAAGCAAGAAACGGACTCCTTATCATGAAAAACTCCTCTTTATTTACCTCTGGTGAATTAATTGCATTAATTCCACTGAAAAGTCCAAGCAAGAGTCCTGCAAGGAGTTAAGTGCAGCAACAGACCTTATCGGTTCCTTGCAATTTGTGAGCTCCCAGACGAAAGGCTGCAAATTATGTTCTGGCAAGCAGTCTTTGATGCATGAAACACAATGAGCAAAATCTTCAGAAATACGAACGGTTGTCTCCTACGACAACCACTCCCCTTTCCTTCTATTTATTCCCCAGCCAGGGAGGGCCTATTCAGCATCCATATGTGCCTTGCTTCCCGAGTCGACTCCTTGTCCTCCATTGTTCACCTCTCCTAACTGCTCTACACATACGTGCATCTGGAACAGGCCCCAGCTGTTCTTCGTCCTCACTCATAACAGCCTCCAAAGGCAGCTGCCTCTCCAGTGGCTGGGAAATGTCGGATGGTCCTGGCTCTTTCTCTGTGTCCGACGCAGAGCATCCATCAGAGCCTTCTCCAGACTCCAGCACTAGGCCAAGTTCCTCCCCAACCTCCTCATCATCCGAGTCCACTACAGAATGTGAATTTTAATCTTACTTCAGGCATAAAAGTTGGCCTGGGTGACTTTGGGCCAATCACCAGGAGACAGTGAGTTCTAGTCCCACCTTAGGCCTGAAAGCCAGCTGGGTGACTTTGGGCCAATCACCAGGAGACAGTGAGTTCTATTCCCGCCTTAGGCATGAAAGCCAGCTGGGTGACTTTGGGCCAATCACTAGGAGACAGTGAGTTCTAGTACTGCCTCAGGCATGAAAGCCAACTGGGTGACTTTGGGCCAATCACCAGGAGACAGTGAGTTCTAGTCCCGCCTTAGGCATGAAAGCCAGCTGGGTGACTTTGGGCCAATCACTAGGAGACTGTGAGTTCTAGTCCCGCTTTAGGCATGAAAGCCAACTGGGTGACTTTAGGTCAGCCCCTCTGTCTCTCAGCCCAATTCACCTCACAGGTTATTGTTGTGGAAAAAATAGGAAGAGGAAGTATTGTGTGTGTTCACCATCTTGAATTATTGATTAAAATAATAAAGGCAAAAGTTTAAAAAATAAAATAAAAATAAATAATAAAAATAAATAATAAAACAAAATAATGAAATAGAATGGAATGAAATGAAAAAAATAATAATAAAATAGGTTTAATATCTGTCTCTTGGCCACTGAGAGGATTCCTTTGAGTAGGTTTAGAACTGATAATGAAACAGTGTCATAATGAATATTTTGCTCCATTTTATGCTAATTCATCATAATCATCATGAGTGATATGATTATTATCTATGCCCTTCAATTTGATGAAGGAACCCAAAAGGCATCTAGCGGGACTTGTCAGAAATGATGGGGGTCAACTTTATCTTTAAAGGTGAGAATTGAGAAAGTTATGGCTGACAACCCTGTTCCATTTGAAGAAGTTGAGTGACAACTTCTGAATTCAACAGAGATTTGAGGCTGGCATAGGAAGGTTACATCATGTTTGTTAAGTTATAAATGGACTGTTTTGCTTGAAGAAAACCATTGGATTAGATTTCCTGCATTTTGGAAGAAAGTCTAAATTCACTGTTAGATTTCTTACAAGATAAGGGAAAAAAAATCAATTTATGATTTTGGGATTTGAGGATTAGACTAGGTTTGACTAGAGAAATAAGGTCTTCGTATTTGGCAATTTATGATGTATTAGATTAAAATGAATATAATTAATATTGGTTTCTTAGAATGTTGATTTTTAGTATTTTAAATATTAAATTTAAGTTGTGTTAATAACTCGGTCCTGAAAAAAGTTGGAGGTCACGTTTGTTATTTATTTGTTTGATGTATTTTTAGTCATCTTTAAATTTGTTTTGTTATTCTGTTTTGTTATTCTGTTCTTTTTCCTTCATGTTAGTTTGTATTTTAATATATGTTTTTGAAATTTAATAGATACTTAAAAATTGTTTGTAAAGTTACTGTACATACCTCATCTCCTCTGTTTCTTTCCTTCTTTCCTTCCTTCTTTCCTTCCTTCCATCACCTACCTACCTACCTACCTTACTCACTCACTCACTCCATTCATCCATCCATGCATCCATCCATCCTCCTGCCTTCCTGCCTCTTTTTCCCCTTCCTTCCTTCCTTCCTTCCTTCCTTCCTTCCTTCCTTCCTTCCTTGCCTCCCTGCCTGCTTTTGCTCTTCCTTCCTTCCTTCCTTCCTTCCTTCCTTCCTTCCTTCCTTCCTTCCTTCCTTCCTTCCTTCCTGCCTCCCTGCCTGCTTTTGCTCTTCCTCCTTCCTTCCTTCCTTCCTTCCTTCCTTCCTTCCTTCCTTCCTTCCTACCTACCTACCTACCTACCTACCTTCCTACCTACCTACCTACCTTGCCTGCCTGCCTCCCTGCTTCCCTGCCTCTTTTTCCCCTCCCTCCCTCCCTCCCTCCCTCCCCTGCCTTTCTTCTTCCTTCTTCCTTTCCTTCCTTTCTCCCACCTTCCCTCCTTCTGTCCCTCTCCCTCCCTCCCTTTTCTCTCTTCCTCCCTTCCTTCCCCCATCTCTCTCTCATAGACACACAAACACACATACACACAGAGAGAGAGAGAGAGAGACAGACAGACAGGCAGACAGACAGACAGACAGATATTTCTGTCCCAGGAAATCTGCCGAGCGGAGTTGTCTATAACTCACCTCGGAATACTTCTTTTTTCCCCCTTTTAATTGATACATATAGGTGTACAATTATGGAAGAAATATCATATTTCAGGCTGTGAATTACAGACTAAGTCAGACTCTTGCCACCGGCTTAATTACAAATGACTGTTTCATGCATAGTTTGCCCATAAATAAGAGGCGGAAGGTGAGAAGCAGAGGCATTTAAATGCTGCCTCTCCTTGCTGAATAACGAGCGGGGAGAGAAGGGAAGGTGACACGGAGACAAAAGGGATGAAGTGTTTGGGAAAATATACAGATGTTGATGCTATAATTATGCCAAGACTTTCTATTTTGCATATACTTTGCCTGCCGATTAGTCAAATTAATGTCGAGGGGGAACTAGAGATGAACAGTTAATGGAGCTTGTTTGGGGATCTTACTCAACAGGTTGGTTCTCACAGATGTCTGTCCTTTTTTTTTTTTTTTTTAATCTGTAAAAGCAATCAGAGATTTGAGTGAGCACATACAGCGTGCTTTGATACAGCTTCTAGGCCTTGGGAGCAGCAATCTGAATGAACACAACAGCAGGGACGTGTTCGAGGTTTCTGTGTTTCTGAGGTCCTTGGTGTTCTCTGAGCTTGGTTGTGTTTCTTGCAGGTGTTTCATTACCCAACTAGGTAACCTCATCAGTATTAGAAGGGAGTAGGTTTGTGGAGAAGAGGAGGAGGAGGAGGAGGAGGAGGAGGAGAAGGGTGGGGTCCACGGTGTTCTCTGAGCTTGGTTGTTTTTCTTGCAGATATTTCGTTATCCAACTAAGTAACCTCATCAGTGTTAGAAGGGAGTAGGGTTTGTGGAGAGGAGGAGGAAGAGGAAGAGGAGGAGAAGGAGGAGGAAGACTTATGGGGGTCCTTGGTGCTCTCTGAGTTGGTTGTTTTTCTTGCAGATGTTTCATTACCCAACTAAGTAACCTCATCAGTGTTAGAAGGGAGTAGGTTTTGGAGAGGAGGAGGAAGAGGAAGAGGAGGAGAAGGAGGAGGAAGACTATGGGGGTCCTTGGTGCTCTCTGAGTTGGTTGTTTTTCTTGCAGACATTTCATTACCCAACTAAGTAAGCTCATCAGTGTTAGAAGGGAGGAGAGTTTATGGAGAGGAGGAAGAGGAGGAGGAGGAGGAGGAGGACTATGGGGGTCCTTGGTTGTTATGAAATGGGGTTGAGGGGTACCCTGGACCGTGAACCAGCTCATGAGTAAACACACTGAGACTGAAATAATTCTGACAGAGGCGTCTTGTGTAAAAATATAATTTACTTTAAAACATTTAAAAAACACGATGTCTTTAAGAAAGCACATTAAAACAAAGTCTTATCTGGGTATGTGAAGCAAGGCTATCTCCCTAGATCCCTCTCCACAATACCGAAACAGTTCACAAGAGAATAAAGCTAGCATGAAGGTAAGCAGCTTCGGCGTCGATACATCATCAAGGCAATCCAAATGGGGGCAGCACAAACTTCACAGCTAAAAGTCACCTGAAGTAAAAACGGTTCAAACAGCAAACATTGCTTGAAGCTTGTGGGAGGAAGGAGGTCCAGCAACAGCAGTCCCGATGATAGCTTGCGTGCTACAAAACAGCAAAAGGCAAGCATCCGTGGGAGTTTCTCTGCAACAGCGTCTGGAGTCCTTATCTGCATTCTTCTCCCATCTGCGGCGTTGCACTGAGCTTCTTGCAGGAGCTGTGCATTTAGGCCTAAACCAGGAGTCTAGGCCCGAGTAGCAAGCAAAAAGGTCCCTGCTTATATGGGGAGTTAACCTGCAATTAACTAGGGGGGGTGGGAAAGGCTTGCAGGTAATTACAAACAGGAGATGGCTTGATTGAAACCATACTGTTTGTGAGTAGGCAAGTAGCCACAGCAATCCTGGAAACACTCGTGACATTGGTGCTCTCTGAGCTTGGTTGTTTTTCTTGCAGACATTTCGTTACCCAACTAAGTAAACTCATCAGTGTTAGAAGGGAGGAGGGTTTATGGAGAGGAGGAGGAGGAGGAGGAGGAGGAGGAGGAGGAGGAAAAGAACTGTGGAGTCCTTGGTGCTCTCTGAGTTTGGTTGTTATCTTGCAGACATTTCATTATCCAACTAGGTAACATCATCAGTGCTAGAGGTTAGCCATCTCCTTGCCAGCAATTAACACCCAGCTAAGCAGAGCAATGAAGCATAGAGGTAGTCCTTGACTTACAACAGTTCATTCAGTGACCATTTCAAGTTACAACAGCACTGAAAAAAGTGACTTACCACCATTTTTCACACTTCCTACCATTGCAGTATCCCCATAGTCAGATGATCCAAAGTCAAACCCTTGGCAACTGATTCATATTTATGACAGTTGCACTATCCTGGGGGCCACATGATATCCTTTTGCAACCTTCTGATGAGCAAAATGGCGAACAACTGTGGCAAGAAAAGTTATAAAATGGGGCAAAATTCACTTAATAACTGTTCTGCTTAGCAACACAAATGTTGGGCTCAGTTGTGGTTGTAAATTGATGACTACCTATAGTTGGAGTTTAGTCCATACCAAAGAGAAGTGGCTAGGGAATCCCAGACCAGACTAGACTAGAATGCAGAAAATAGAATAGAATAGAATGGAATGGAATGGAATGGAATGGAATGCAGAAAACAGGATAGGATAGGATAGGATAGGATAGGATAGGATAGGATAGGATAGGATAGGATAGGGTAGAATAGAATAGAAAACATGGAGTGGAATGGAATAAGAGAAATAGAACAGAACAGAATAGAACAGAATAGAATGCAGAAAACAGAATAGAATAGAATAGAATAGAATAGAATAGAATAGAATAGAATAGAATAGAGTAGAGTAGAGTAGAGTAGAGTAGAGTAGAGTAGAGTAGAGTAGAGTAGAGTAGAGTAGAATAGAATAGAATAGAATAGAATAGAATAGAATAGAAAATATGGAATGGAATGGAATGGAATGGAATGGAATGGAATAGAATAGAATAGAATAGAATAGAATAGAATAGAATAGAATAGAATAGAATAGAATAGAATAGAATAGAGTGGAGTGGAGTGGAGTGGAGTGGAGTGGAGTAGAGTAGAGTAGAGTAGAGTAGAGTAGAGTAGAGTAGAGTAGAGTAGAATAGAATAGAATAGAATAGAATAGAATAGAATAGAAAATATGGAATGGAATGGATTGGAATGGAATGGAATGGAATAGAATAGAATAGAATAGAATAGAATAGAATAGAATAGAATAGAATAGAATAGAATAGAATAGAATAGAATAGAATAGAATAGAATGTATTCCCAGTCTAGTTCGAATGTCTACATATACATGGCAAAAAATAATTTTACGAGTTTACCTGACGGATGGCCTAGGGAACAAAGCTTTTACAGAATCTGGTAGTCCTGCTAGAAATACTTTGAAACCTCCTCCCAGAGGGGAACAAAAGAAAAAAGACCATGAAGTGGGTCAATGCTTTGAGATCTAAGCACATAGCGCTTATAAGCAGCATCCTGAATAACGGGAAGCGAGCTTCCTATAATCTTCTCCACTGTCCTCACCGCTCTCTGTATGGACTTTCTATCTGAGGCGCCACTGCCACCAAAACCAAACAGGGATGCTGTTTGTTAAAACGCTCTCAATCGTGCCTCTGTAAAAAGTGGCCAGGACAGAAGAAGAAAGATATCCTCTCCTTTTGTAGCAGCAATTGGCAGAAGCAGATGTAGGAGACAGTTTTCTAATTCGATGACCTTGAATATTATTAGCCAAGGACCACAAAGACCTAACCACAGGTGGCCAAGAGACACTCATCCTTTCTTTGATACACTTCAGCTGGAGCCAGAGGTTATGTCTTGTGTTAGGAAAAAAAAAAAGGAACGCCGTTTAAAAACTGGAGCAGGAAGTTCAAGTTGTCTTCCCAGCAGGAAAACGGTGAGCTGAATATGACCTCATCAGGCCGTGCCCTCCAAATCCATTTTCTCAGCTATGGCCACTCCACACTGAGCAGGTCATGCGAAAGAAACCGCAAGTTGTCAGGCATTTAGGAGACAAGGCATTTTTCCTTAGCTAAGGCAAAGTCTGCAAGATCACAGAGAAGCAGTATTTGAGGGGCTGCCACAAAGAAGAGGAGGTCAGTTTATTTTCCAAAGCACCAGAAGGCAAGACAAGAAACAATGGATGGAAACACATCAAGGGGAGAAGCAACCTTGAATTAAGGAGAAGTTTCCTAACAGTGAGGACAATCAACCAGTGGAACAGCTTGCCTTCAAAACTGCACTTCAACACTGGATGTGTTTAAGAAGAGACTGGACAGTCACTTGTCTGAAATGGTATAGGGTCTCCTGCTTGAGTAGGGGGTTGGACTAGAAGACCTCTAAGGTCCCTTCCAGCTTTATTCTGATTGGAGTCATGTTCTACCCAGAGGCGTTTGTGAGATCCGATGCTTTCATCCAAAGTAGAGTTGTGTTCTTGTGCTGTCAACTCTCCCCTCTCCCATTTCATGCATGTGCATGAAAGTTTACAATGCAAGTACAAAAATGGTCACAACACTGCTTTGGTCTTTCAATGTAGTCCAAAGGGTGGGAGAAAGGGGTCCTATTACTTTATTTTTTATCTCTTCTCTTCTCTTCTCTTCTCTTCTCTTCTCTTCTCTTCTCTTCTCTTCTCTTCTCTTCTCTTCTCTTGACTTGACTTGACTTGACTTGACTTGACTTGACTTGACCTTGACTTGACTTGACTTGACTTGACTTGACTTGTCCCTCCTTATCCTATCCTATCCTATCCTATCCTATCCTGTCCTGTCCTGTCCTGTCCTGTCCTAACCCTGCCCTGCCCTGCCCTGCCTTACCCTACCCTACCCTACCCTACCCTACCCTACCCTTTCCTTTCTTTTTTTTTTATTAAAAAGTTTAAAAAAGATTTTACAAATGTTTTCCCATCCCACCTCCCCCCCCCCCCCCCACCCCCCCCCCCCCCGACTTCCCAGAGCAAAATACAGGGTATAGCATTTAACAATCATATACTAACATATGCTAACTATCTATAGACTCCTATCTCCCTCTTGTACTTTTAACTCCCCTTTTACATGACTGAATTTAAATACTTTCTAAAGTCTCTTTATTCATTCATAAAATATTTGAAACTTTTTAATCCCATATTTGTTTTGAATATAGTCAATCCATCTTCTCCATTCCAGAATATATCTTTCCTTTGAATGGCCCTTCAAATACGCTGAAATTTTGGCCATCTCTGCTAAGTTCACTACTTTTAGTGTCCATTCTTCAATAGTAGGCAAGTCTTCCTTCTTCCAATACTGCGCCACCAAAAGTCTGGCTGCGGCTATTAAATTTAAAATCAAATTAGTCTCTATAACCGTACAGTCTGCAATTATACCCAGCAAAAACAGCTGTAGAGTAAACTTTATCTTCTTTTTAAGAATATTTTGCATAATCCACCATATTTTTATCCAAAATGCTTTGATTTTTTTACATGTCCACCATATATGATAATACATGGCATCATCACACTCACATCTCCAACACTTAGATTGAAAATTTGGGTACATACAAGCTAACTTTTTAGGATCTAGATGCCATCTATGAAACATTTTGTAAAAATTTTCTCTCAAGTTTTGGGCAGGTGTAAATTTTACATTTCTAACCCATATTTTTTCCCACGTTTCCATCATTATTGGCTCCTCAATATTTTGTGCCCATTTTATCATACAATCTTTAACTAACTCCGTTTCCGAATCTATTTCTATCAATGTGTTATACAACCTTTTTATATGCATTTGGCTCTGATCTCGGATTTGTTTTACCAAGTTTTCTTCATTTTGCATGATGCCAATTTTCTGATCCTCTTTCCATCTAGCTTGTAACTGTCCATACTGAAACCAAGTTTGAATTATCCTTTCTTCTTTTAATACATTCAAAGACTTTAACTGTAATGTACCTCTTTTATATTAAGAAGCTCTTTATAAGTAATCACATCTTGTTTTTGTTCTGCATTTATGTTCTCTATGGCATGTCTGGGTACTACCCTACCTTTCCTTTCCTTTCCTTTCCTTTCCTTTCCTTTCCTTTCCTTTCCTCTCCTCTCCTCTCCTCTCCTCTCCTCTCTTCTCTTCTCCTCTCCTCTCCTCTCCTTTCCTCTCCTTTCCTTTTTCCTTTTTCCTTTTTTCTTTTTCCTTTTAATATTTTATTTTATTTTTTAAATGTATGTGCTGTCCATACTTGACTGAATGGATAGCATCACCAACATCATTGTATGTTTCCCATCTCAATGACGAGCAACTCTGGATGGTTTTACAGCATCATAAAACTGTGATATAAAGCAATTAAAACATTAATTTTGAATGAAAATTAATGAATTAATGAAAAGTTATCCAAAAACTAGATTTTTTTTTAAAAAAAACTCCCAATACATAAAAGGGATGGGGGTGAGATATTCTTCTTAGCCTACTAAGCCACCCAGAGTTACCCTGTGGCAAGATGGATGGCCGATTAAAAAAAAAAAACCCTCCCTTTTTATAACCCTGTAATCCCTTAATTCAGTGTAGAGTCAGGACAACTGGACAAAGCTGAGCATTTACTGGCCAGATGCCCTTCCTGGTGCATACATGGAGTTCCCAGCAGATTTTTTTTTCCCTTTTGCACCTGAGGAGCGAAATATGTCCAGTTGGCTTATTCCAGGTTTGACACCTCTGGTTCCTATCAATGTGTTTCCCTTCCCCCTTTCATTCGTCTTCTTCCCTCCAGCTCAAACTTTCCCAAATTCCTTCCTCCCCCTCCCTTTCCATTTATGGCAGGATGCCAACAAAGCAAAGTGAAATGGTTGAAGATGGTTGAAGACCTGACAGCCTGTTTTTTTCTATGTAATGTCTTTTGCAGTCCTTGCAATGTTCATTATAGATGATTCCTGGTTTTTCTTCTAGGTCTGCTGAGACTTTTGGTTTACTAATTCTTGTACATACAGGCGTTTGATATTAATGAGAGAGGACAAGCTAAGGTGAAGATAGGTGGCAGAGATTTGTGTGTGGATTCACTATTGGACATGACCTCTGGGGCACAGGTGAGACGTCTACCATGTGAGGCGAACACCAAACAGATAAGAAAACAATCAGAAGTGGTGCCTTTAGAATACAGAGCTCATAACAAACTCTTTATCTATACACTTGGGTTTAAAAATGGACCTTAGTCATAACATATACACACCTCTATTAAACCTTTAAGGCCAGGGAGTCATCTTTTGACCTTTTAAGTTTGTTCTCTTTCTACTCTAGAGTCATCCTTGTTTAATTCATACGACAGACATTGCTTAGAATTGTTAATTGTTGCAGCCAAAAAAGCCAATGCAATCCTAGACTGCATTAATAGAGGGATAGACTCAAGATCGCGTGAAGTGTTAATACCACTTTATAATGCCTTGGTAAGACCACTCTTGGAATACTGCATCCAGTTTGGTCACCGCAATATAAAAAAAATATATGCTGAGACTCTGGAAAGAGTGCAGAGAAGAGCAACAAAGAGGATTAGCAAAATGGAGGCTAAACGTATGAAGAACAGCTGCAGGAATTGGGTGTGTCTAGTCTAGTGAAAAGAAGGACTAGGGGTGACATCAGGGGTGAAATCCTCCCGGTTTGGACCAGATCAAGCAAACCGGTAGCAATTTTGGCAAGTGGTTCGGAGAACCGGTAGCGACGGCGGCGCGAGGCTCCGCCCACTCGCCTGGGTGTTGTTATTTCCTGGTTTTAACCAGGAAGTAGTGTGTTTTTACCCTCTGCACATGCACAGAAGGTTTTGTGCATACACAGAGGGTCTGCGTGCGCATGTGATGTGCGTGCACAGGTGAGCAAAGCGAGCACACATGCGCAGGGCGTGCACTTTCTGAACCGGTAAGGAAGGTAAGTAGATTTCACCCCTGGGTGACATGATAGCAGGGTTCCAATATTCGGGGGGTTCCTATAAAGATGAGGATGTCAAACTGTTTTCCAAAGCACCTGAAAGCAGGTTGAGAAACAATGAATGGAAACTAACAAAGGAGAGAACCAATCTAGAACAAAGGAGAAATTTTCTAACAGTGAGGACCAGAGGTGGTATTCAGCCGGTTCGTACTGGTTTGGGTGAACCAGTAGTGGAGATCACAAGTGGTCCTGCCTCCCTACCCTGGCTCTATGCCATCCTATTTAGGCACAGTTTTGAGGCCGGGCGCCTGTGGAGAAGGCCGAGCGCCTGCGCGGAAGGTGCGCGCATACGTGAAGTGAGCATGTGCGCACGGGGCGAACCGATAGCAACAAAATGTGAAACCCACCGCCGGTGAGGACAATTAATCAGTGGAACTGCTTCCCTCCAGAAGTTGTAGGTGCTCCATCACTGGAGGTTTTTAAGAAGAGACTGGACGACCATTTGTCTGAAATGACATAGGTCTCCTCCATGGGCAGGAGGTTGGAGTAGAAGAGCTCCAAAGTCCTTTTCCAATTTAGTTATTCTGTTAAATTAGGAGTGGTGAAATATCCCTTTGATATCCAAGATTATAATTTAGTCAGCTTCCATTATTCTTGATTTTCATTTGCCATACAGCCTAGAGAGATTTGCAGAGTCAGCTCCTAAGTGAGCTCCAATTTGGATAGCCTATAAATGCGTGGTAGAGAACTCCTGAAAATGTTCCAGCAAGCACAACCTCTGAGGATATCTGCCCTAAATATTTTCCAAACTCAACCTCGTCTCCCGAAGACTCGTTCTGAGAAAGGCTTTGCAATTAAGTTTTCAAATCCTTAAGGCATCATTTAGAGAAAGTCAATACTTTCCCTTTCTATCTTGTATCTTTTTATGGGACTTTCAACCAGCAAGCGTTCAGGTAATGGAGCCACGGTAACATCACAGAAAGTGCACAACTGGGCAATATTTGATCCCCCTTGTCATTGATGCTGCTGACACTAAACAGAATTGAGGTCAGGTATCCTTTCTGATGTCCAAACAGGAGCGCATTTGGAGCATGTGAAAATAAAATAAAATAAGGAATTTCCTGTACTTTTCTTATGAGGATAGTCCATATAATCTACTCAGTCTTCAGACCTGCAGTTCACTCTCTTTCCTTAGGCCTTATGTGTAAAGACAGATGCAAAAAATGAGTTAAGTAGTTCTGCTTTCTCCCTGTTGCTTGTCACCTTCTTGCCACTTTCTCCCAGCAATGGGGCAATTGTTTCCTTGACTTTTTTCTTGTTTTTAATATGTTGGAAGAAGCTTTTTGTTGTTGTTGTTATTTTTTACTTTAGTCTCAAGCCTTTGTTCATTGTGAGCTTTAGCTTTCCTCACTTCATCTTTACAGGCTCGGGCTATTTTTACTACTACTATTTGAATTTGTATACTGCCCTTCTCCCAAAAGGGACTCAGGGCGGTGGACAGCCAAAATTAAAATACATACAATACAAAAGTTAAGATAGCTAAAATAAATTAAATCAATCGGCCTCCCAATTTAAAACCCCAAGTCTATAAAATTTAAAAATTCCCATTAAAAAACCATTTAGGCTAGGCCGGCTTGCTGGAATAAATAAGTCTTCAGGGCCTTACGGAAAGTACGGAGGTCTGGGATCAGTCGTATTCCAGGAGGCAGCTCATTCCACAGGGCGGGTGCCCCCACAGAGAAGGCTCTCCCCCTGGGGGCCGCCAGCCGACATTGCTTGACCAACGGCACCCTGAGGAGGCCCTCTCTGTAAGAGCGCATTGGCCGGTGGGAGGTTATCGGTAGCAGCAGGCGGTCTCGTAGGTACCCTGGCCCTAAGCCATGGAGCGCTTTAAAGATGAGAACCAACACCTTAAAGCGCACCCGGAAGACCACCGGGAGCCAGTGCAGCTCGCGCAGGAGAGGTGTTACATGGGAGCGCCATGTCGCCCCCATAATCACCCGCGCGGCTGCATTCTGGACCACTTGGAGCCTCCAGGTGCTCCTCAAGGGGAGCCCCATGTAGAGAGTGTTGCAGTAGTCAAGGTGAGACGTGACGAGGGCATGGGTGACTGTGCTGATATTTGCTGATATTCTGCCTTAGTTATTTGTTGGCGAGCTGCGAACCGAACACGGTTGAAACAGCAAAAAGCAAATTTCGAAGCTTGACAATTCTAGATAGAATCTCTCTCTCTCCGTTCCGTCTTGTCCTGCCCTCAGGTGCTTTGGAGAATAGGTTGACCCCCTCTTCTTCTTTTTTTTAAAAAAAATATTTTTATTAAACAGTTTTTTTAAAAAAGCAAAAAGAAATATTAACGTTTTCTTTTTTTCAACAGATTCACATCGGTAATCCATAACTATACATTTTCTCTCTCTTATCCTAGTATATCTTTTATACATATATTTCTAATATATCATATATATATACACCACTATAATCTATTATATTATTCTAATTGTTTTATTTACATTAGACATAAACGTGTACCCAATTTCCTTTCCACAATTTTTGTTTCTTCCCATTTGTTCTTATATTTCTACTCCTAATTCAACATTATTTAATCTTTCCTTGTCCTTTTTTCCCTTTTCCTCCAACCATTTATACCATCTCTCCCAGACTAGGTAGTATTCTGTTTCCTCTTTTTTTTTTGTTTCTCCTTCGTAAGCTTATCCATTTCCGCACACTCCATGATTGTTCTAATCACATTGTCTTCTGATGGTATATTGTTATTTTTCCAGTTCTGAGCGTAAACTATTTGTGCTGCTGTAATTATGTGAATGATTAAATACCATATTTCTTTTTCATATGACCCTGAAATTATTCCCAGTAAGAAAGTTTGTGGCCTCATTTCTATGTGTTGATTTATAATTTCTTCTATTTGTTTTTTAATTTTTTGCCAGTATTGTTTCACTTTATGACAGGACCACCACATGTGATAATATGTTCCCTATTGGAACACTGCTATCATGCCACCCCTAGTCCTTTTTTTCATTAGATTCAACATATCCGGCTCCCACAATATTCCAAGTTTGGTCATATCAAGGCATTATAAAGCGGTATTAACTCATGATCTTGATGTTCTCCCTCTGTTGATGCATCCTAGGGCTGCATTGGCATTTTTTTGGTAAATGTAGCACATTGATGTCTCATACTTTTATTTCATGACAGATTCTGAACTAAATTGGGAACTTGAGTTACATAATTCCTTGTGAATTCCTTATGCAACTCAAACTAAATTGATTTTAAAGGTAAAGGTTCCCCTCGCACATACATGCTAGTCGTTCCCGACTCTAGGGGGCGGTGCTCATCTCTGTTTCAAAGTCGAAGAGCCAGTGCTGTCCGAAGACGTCTTCATGGTCATGTGGCCAGCATGACTAAACCCCAAAGGCACACAGAATGCTGTTACCTTCCCACCAAAGGTGGTCCCTATTTTTCTACTTGCATTTTTTATGTGTTTTTGGTTGGCAGAAGCTGGGACAAGAAAAGGGAGCTCACCCCTGTTACGCAGCACTAGGGATTTGAACCGCTGAACTGCCGACCTTTCGATTGACAAGCTCAGCATCTTAGCCACCAAGCCACCGCATCCCTTGAATTGATTTTAGAATTGGGTAAATATAATGAGTTGTGTCCATGAGTGAGCGAATGGAACTTTTAGATCAGGAAGTAAGTGAGTGTTATAAGCCTGTATTTATTTCTCGGTGTCCCCAGTCTCTGGAGGGGAAAAAAAGTGTCACCGAAGATGTCAAAAAAATCCTTCTTTACGACTCTCAGTTGGACAGTTGTTTATTTATGCCATATATTTTGTCAAGTCTTGGACATCTTTCTTTGAACTTTCATCTGACGTCTGTCTTCTCCCAATATATTTTTCATGGGTACAAAGAGATCCATCACACTATTCCCTATTGGGACAAATAATATTGTGCCAAGGAGAGAAAAGGGGTATGAAATAGGATTATCCGAAGAAAATTAAGGCAGGAGAAAAGAATAAGAAGTGGAAGTTTAGCTAAATCTCATTTGCAGCAGCAACATTCATTGCATCTTTCCCCATTCTTGCAAAACATCCTTTTTTATTATTATTATTTTCGTCCGTCATTACATAGTTCATAGATCTGTGTTATTGGTTGGTTGGTTTTGTTCTGAGGATGTCCGTAAATCCACCCAACCATGACCTGTTCAGTTTTCTTCCCAACCCTTTTCCTTTTTCCTTCTCCGGTTTGTTTTACAATTTGATTCTTTTTTTTAATTTTTATTATTATTATTTTTATTAAACATTTTTTAAAAACAGAAAGAAAGCTTTAACCCTTTTTCTGTTTCAACAGTTTCGCGTCAGTCAAGAATTTGATACTTACACATTTTTTCCTCCCTTATTTCTACTATATCTTTTATGCATATACTTCTAATATTTATTTATTTATTTATGTATATATGTAACAATACCCGTGTACCCACTTCTATTTCTACAGGTTTTGTGTCCTCATATTAGCCATTATACTTCAATCTCCTATTTCGACCATTATTTAATTTTTCCTTTCCTTTTATCTCTCTCCGCCAACCATTCACACCATTTCTCCCACACTAAGTAATATATTCTGTTTCCTCTTTTTCTTGTATCTCCTTTGTTAATTTGTCCATCTCCGCACATTCCAAAACTTTTCTGATCAGATTATCTTCAGATGGTATATTATCATTTTTTTCAATTCTGAGCGTAGATTATTCTTGCTGCTTCTTTCCATATGACCAAAGACCACTTCAAATTTCATGCTTTTGCATTTCGTGCTGGCCAGTCCCATGTGTATTCAACCCCTCGATTCCTTCACCATTCAATCATTCTTGACTCTTTCCTTTTTTTGCTTGACCCCACATGCTGGGACACACACACACACACACACACACACACACACGTTCTTCAGAGCCTTTCCCACTGCACCTCTTTTGTTTGTTTCTCCTGACATATCCAACTTCCTTTCCCATACAGAGAAGAGAATAGAAGCACACTTTCCCACCATCGTTTTTTGGGCTTCTGTCGATGAAAATGCTTCCTTCCAACAACCATGTACTGCCACTTCTCTTTCTATCAATAATTGCACATGGTAAAATTTCTCCATCTAATTTTCCATCTTTAGTAAATATTTTCCCAAGGGACACAAATTCATTTATTGCCCTTCTTTGCAATCTCTCTCTCTCTCTCTCCCTCTCTGTCTCTCTGTCTTTGTCTCTGTCTCTGTCTCTGTCTCTCTCTCTGTCTCTGTCTCTCTCTCTCTCTCATATCTCTCTCTCTCTCTCTCTCTCTCTCTCTCTATCTGTCTATCTATCTATCTATCTATCTATCATCTATCTCTATCAATCATCTATCTAAATGTCTGTCTGTCTATCTATCTATCTATCTATCTATCTATCTATCTATCTATCATCTAAATATCTGTCTATCTATCTATCTATCTATCTATCATCTAAATATCTATCTATCTATCTATCTATCTATCTATCTATCTATCTATCTTCTATCTAAATATCTGTCTGTTTATCTATCTATCTATCTATCTATCTATCTATCTATCTATCTATCTATCATCTAAATATCTATCTATCTATCTTCTATCTAAATATCTGTCTATCTATCTATCATCTATCTAAATGTCTGTCTGTCTGTCTGTCTGTCTGTCTGTCTCTCTCTCTAAATATCTAAATATCTAAATCTATATAACAATAACAGAATAACAGAGTTAGAAGGGACCTTCGAGGTCTTCTAGTCCAACCCCCTGCTTAGGTAGGAAACCCTTTATCATTTCAGACAAATGGTTATCCAACATCTTCTTAAAAACTTCCAGTTTTGGAGCATTCATAGCTTCTGGGGGCAAGTTGTTCCACTGATTATATCTAGCTATCATCTGTCTCTCTATCATTCTCTCTCTATTCTATCTATCTATCTATCTATCTATCTATCTATCTATCTATCTATCTATCTTTTATTTATCCCTTCTTTATAGCCTCCCATCTCACAAAAAAGGGACTCAGAGTGATGTATAGCAATTAGATAATAAATGAATACATAAAATCATCATTAAAAATAGAAAAAGTCAAACCTAAAATAAAAATATTTTAAAAAATGAATATCTTGCAATCCCTTGCTCGGTTTTTTATGTCAAATGCAATAACCATTATCTTTGATAATTAATCTTCTCATTGCATCATACAAACTGGTTTGAAAACCAAATTTTGGGAGAAAACGTGCATCAAAAGCTTAGTTAAATATGCACAATTTAAATATTTGATTTATTCAAATGTTTGCATTGAACTTGTTTTTTAAGAAAATGGTACTTAATGAGAGAGCAGCAGGAAAAAGTGAATATGTATAGACAGAAATATAAACATAACCTTAATCTTGAGATATAAATTGGTACTGAAATCTTAACTCCTATTTGTACATATATGCAGAGAATCAATGCTGAGAAGTATTGAAATTATCAACCTTATCCCAAATTCCATATGTTTCTTTTTTTGAAAATAGGAAATGACTCCAGGCACCTAACAAGAGAATGTCATCCCATTAAATTCAAGATGGGATGTCAGGAAAGCGGAATAGAGAGGAACTTTTACCTCCTGCAAATTATACTTCTGTTCATATAACCTAAAATTTGCTTTACTTTGCTGAGAAAAAATTGTAAGATTTCAGCAATCGTTCAGGAATTTTAATGAAGCTGTTCTTCCCCTTTCATACATTCATTCATTGTGTTTGTGTTAAAAAGTCCTAACTATAGCTAATGTAGTTATATAGTTATAATATAGGGAAAAAAGACAAAAGAGGGAAACAATAAAGAAATAAAAAGAGGAAAAACAATTTTAAAAAAGGAAAGAAAAATATTGCCAATAACACAAAACAATTAAATGTTTAGTATTTCCCTACTTTTCCGCAATATTAAAATCTAAAAGTCTGTGTGAACGCAAAGCAGTAAGTGCTCAGTCTGCAAACAACAAATTAAATCTGGCCCATATGGAATTATTTTAAGAAAATTGTCAGAGTTGAGTGATATATATCACTCAAATCTGTAAATCCCAACTGGAGAAAAAAAATATGCACACAAGTGTGTGTGTGTGTGTGTGTGTGATTGTGTGGTGGAATGTAGTTCAGAGCCAGAGGAGGGAGGGGCTCTTTCCCAGAGGTCATAGAGGCAGCAGAGCTTGGAATGTCTGGTAAGCAGGAAGAGGGTAAGGAGGGACCCTCCCTAGCAATTCACAGAGTATATGTACAATTATGCAGTCAGTTGCTTTAATCTGTCTTGCAGGGGTCTCCAACCTTAGCAACTTTAAGACTTGTGGACTTCAACTCCCAGAGTTCCTCAGCCAGCAAAGAGGAATTCTGGGAGTTGTAGTCCACAAGTCTTAAAGTGGGCAAGGTTGGAGACCCCTGGAATTGATGAGCTACTCAGAGGATGGCTGGCTGAGGAACTCTGGGAGTTGAAGTCCACAAGTCTTAAAGTTGCCAAGGTTGGAGACTCCTGCTCTAGAGTCTGTCTGTAGGCGAACAACAATAAATGAACTACTCAGAAGTAACGTCATGTGTTGTTCTTGATTCCTTGGACCCGACAGTTTGTGTGTTTGTGTATATGTGTTTGTTTATGACAGAGAGAAGAGGGGGAGGGAGAGAGAGAAGGAGAAAGAGGAGCACATAATAAATAGAGATAAAAAAATTTCTGGTACTTAGTATGGGGAATGGCCCCTTCTTCCTCTTTGTGGTGACAACTCACAGAATAAACAATGGCAAATAATTGGCACCACTTTTAAAATTAATTAGGAGGAGGAGGAGGAGGAGGAGGAGGAGGAGGAGAAGGAGAAGAAGAAGAAGAAGAAGAAGAAGAAGAAGAAGAAGAAGAAGAAGAAGAAGAAGAAGAAGAAGAAGAAGAAGAAGAAGAAGAAGAAGAAGAAGAAGAAGAAGAAGAAGGAGAATTATTTATTTTATTTTATTTATTTGATTTGTATACCGCCCTACTCCTGAAGGACTCAGGGCGGTGAACAGCCAACAATAAAATACATAAATACACAAAATTTAAAAACCCGATAAAATCAAATTAAACTTTTTGGCCCAGACAAATTAAAATACCCCAATAATTTTAAAACAGATTAAAATTTACATATTTTAAAAAGGGAAGAGATCAGGCCAAGCCTGCTTGATGGAATAAAAAGGTCTTCACAGCACGGCGGAAGGAGCGCAGATCCGGGATCCTCCGTATCTCCGGGGGGAGCTCATTCCAGATGGTAGGTGCCCCCACAGAGAAGGCTCTCCCCCTAGGGGCCGCCAGTCGACACTGTTTGGCTGACGGCACCCGGAGGAGTCCCTCTCTATGAGAGCGTACTGGCCGGTGGGAGGCTATTGGTGGTAGTAGGCAGTCCCGTAAATAACCAGGCCCTAAGCCATGGAGCGCTTTAAAGGTGGTAACCAAAACCTTGAAGCGCACCCGGAAGACCACCGGGAGCCAGTGCAGCTCGCGCAGGAGAGGTGTTACATGGGAGCGCCATGTCACTCCCATTACCACCCGCGCAGCCGCACTCTGTGCCAGTTGGAGCCTCCGGGTGCTCCTCAAGGGGAGCCCCATGTAGAGAGCATTACAATAGTCCAGGCGGGAGGTGACGAGGGCATGAGTGACCGTGCATAACAAGTCCCAATCCAGAAAGGGACGCAACTGGCGAATCAGGCGGACCTGATAAAAAATCCTCCCGGTCACGGCCGTCAAGTGCTCTTCTAAAGACAGCCGTGAATCCAGGAGGACGCCCAAGTTGCGAGCCCTCTCCGTGGGGGCCAATGATTCGCCCCCAATAGTCAGTGATGGCGTCAACTGGCTATATCGGGACGTCGGAAACCACAGCCACTCGGTCTTGGATGGGTTGAGCCTGAGCCTGTTCCTCCCCATCCAGATCCGTACGGCCTCCAGGCACCGGGACATCACTTCAAGGGCATCGTTGGGGTGATCCGGGGTGGAGATGTACAGCTGGGTGTCATCAGCGTACTGATGGTACTCCACCCCGAAACCACGGATGATCTCGCCCAGCGGCTTCACATAAATGTTGAACAGGAGAGGTGAGAGGACCGACCCTTGCGGCACCCCACATATGAGGGGCCTCGGGGTCGACCTCTGTCCCCCTGTCAACACGGACTGTGACCGGTCAGAGAGAAAGGAGGAGAACCACCGCAACACAGTGCCTCCCACCCCTAACTCTTCCAACCGGTGCAGCATGATACCATGGTCGATGGTATCAAAAGCCGCTGAGAGATCTAACAGGACCAGGACAGAGGAGCACCCCCTGTCCCGAGCCCTCCAGAGATCATCAATCAACGTGACCAATGCCGTTTCCGTGCTGTACCCGGGCCTGAAGCCCGACTGGAACGGATCCAGATACGTTGTTTCATCCAGGTGCTGGGGAAGCTGTTGCGCAACCACACCCTCAACAACCTTTGCCACAAAACGAAGGTTGGAGACCGGACGATAATTTACCAACATTGCCGGGTCCAGGGAAGGCTTCTTGAGGAGAGGCCTCACCACCGCCTCTTTCAAGGCGGCAGGAAAGACACCCTCACCCAGCGAAGCATTTATAATCCCCTGGAACCAGCCTCGTGTCACCTCCCGAGAAGCCAGCACTAACCAGGAGGGACACGGGTCCAATAAACAAGTGGTCGCGTTCAGTCTACCCAGAATCCTGTCCACGTCCTCAGGGGTCACAGGATCAAACTCATCCCAGATAACATTCTCAAGACCTGCCCCAGTCCCTCCCCCTGAGACTATCCAGTCGGAGTCCAGATCTTCCCGAATCTGAGCGATTTTGTCATACAGATATTGGACAAAATCCTCGGCTCTACCCTCCAAGGAATTATGTTAAATCGAATAATGTATTCTGACTGCACCATTGGTGATTGGCCAATGTCGCTCAATCAGCTTTTGTCCTGAGGTGGCACTAGAACTCACAGTCTCCAGGTTTATAGGACAGCACCCTAACCACTAGACCACTAGATTACAAAATATTTACTTATTTATTCACTTATTCATATTCTGCCTTTATTGTTTTTTACAAATAACTCAAGGTGGCGAATATATCCAACCCACCTCCCTCTTCTAACAACAACCCTGTGAGTGGACTTGCGCTGAGAGAGAGTGACTGGCCTAAAGTCAGCTGGCTTTCCTGCCTAAGGCGGGATTAGAACTCACCATCTCCTGGTGATTGGCCCAAAATCACCCAGCTATCTTTTGTGTTTAAGGTGGGACTATGTCAGATGTAAATGCCTTATTCTCCAATGTGTAAATAATGTATATATGGAACATCAGAGGTTAACTTATTCTTTGGACTTTAATGTATTCATAACTTACCACTCCCATTCCTAGCTCCACCCCTTGTATATATAAGGAGCCACCCTCACCATTCTCGCTGCTTCTACCTTGAATATTCAGTGAATATAGAATGCCTATCATAATTAAAAAGAAATATATTTAAAGCTCTAACTCCTATTATCTTTATTGAGTCTGATCCTGAAAATATTGCAACAAGATGGTAGCAGAGGATGGTTAATTGACTCAATAAGTAATTAAAAATGTCCAAGAAAGATAGGCCCAACACCAGGGCCTACAGCAAAGAAATAGAAACTGATCAAGAGATGATCAACGAATCCACCAATGCGATTTCGAGAGAATCCGAAGAATACACCACTGAAGAAGAAGAACTAATGAGTGAAAATAATGACCAGAAAGAAATCGAAATAGAAAATAACGAACTCAGGTCAGAGATATTAAAGATACTAAAAAGCCAAAAGAATGATGAAAGTCTCATCGCGGACCTCCAGGAGATGCTGAAGAACAGCGGAGCAGCGAGAGAGAAAAACGTCATTAAAGAAAAACCCAAAGATCAAAAAACCGTAAGTGAGATGACTACTGAGAAAATAGTTGTTAAAAAGAAAAGATGTGATCCCGCGCGAAATTTTGAATGGCAGCCATCTTGGTTTCAACGAACTTCAAAAGAGAATGGAGCAGAGCCAATCAAAACGCTCAGTTCAAAATTTCTGGCGCGAAAAACACTATCAGACGAAGAAAGTGAGAAAGAAGTCTCAAACTCTTCAGATGATCCAAAATCAGAAAGTGAAGACGATTTAACAAAATCTCAAGTAAAATCAGCAATGAAAACGCTTTTTGCTGCTTTTGGGCCAAGACTGAAAATTACCAAGACATCTACGAAGAAGCAAGAAATCAAACCGGCGACTCAAGACCTGCACGCTCCCATCCTGATTTCGAAAGCGACAACGCCCGAGCCCAGAGAGCCATGCCGATTTCGCCCTACACCACAGACAAGATCGAATACCAACGCACACAAAAAGAAGAAAAGAACCGTCGCCACCACCAGAACCCCAAAAACCGAGCCAGAGACCGACTCATCTGAGGAGGAGCGGATCGAGAGAGCTGAAAGGGAGAGAACCTTCCACGACGCCACCAAAGAAGAAATGAGCAACGCGCATGTGCGAAACTACGTAGACGACTCAGAAGGACTTGAACTGGCCAGAGAACCGCGCAGACTCATTGCAAGCATCCCAATGCCGTTCTGTAATTTCCTGCACTTGAGAGATCACGGACTGCCACAGGTTGTAAGTAATGGACAGAATAACGTAGGTAACTTACCCAGTGACTTCCCAAAACTTAGAATTGATGGCATTAATTTACAAGAGTGGTATCAACAGCTTCAGGTTATTTTCATGAAAGAAAATTTACTATTCTTTATAACTAGCCCTCCAAGAAGACCTTGGACTTTAAAAATAGATTGTTTACATCATAGAGCATTTTTCATAATAATATCTAGCGTGTCTCCTGCAATGTATCATAGCATCAAACCAAACCTAACTGTATCAGAAATAATTCAATGCATGTTTAATCTATTTCACAGCGATAGCGTAGCTACAACCACAAGAATGTCTAAGGATTTCTTTTCCTCTAGAGTAAAACCAGGGGTTTCTATAAGTGAGCATTTGATAAATCTAAACAAAATAAGAGCTGAGCTACAATTGAGGGGGGAAGTGATTTCAGATCAAACAATGAAAAGTGTTATTATCAATTCACTTGATCCATCATGGGATAGCTTTATGTCACACTTAGATACCATTAATTTGGGATATTTATCCATAGAAAGTCTATCTAACAAATTGATAGCAGAAGACAATTTAAGAAAAAATCGATCCAGTAACCAAACAGACCACAAACCTTTTAGGAAAGTAGTCTTTCAAGATAAACATAATGAGGCCTTTAGATGCTACAATTGTGGATCCAGGGAACATAGTAGAAGAGACTGCCCCAAAGTCTCAAGAGAGAGACATAGGCCAGAATATAGGAGCAAATATAATTACAGACAATCTTCCACAGATAGACACGAATATAGAAGTCCACCAAATTACAAAGAAGGTAGAGGGGGTAGAGAAAATTCAAAAGAGAGGAAATCTGGGTCACTGAATGGGCTAAATAAACAAGACAGCACCAGAACACAGCAGGATGAGAATAACAATTGGCTTATTGATTCTGGTGCAACAAATCACACCACCAACAACAAAAGTATATTATCTTCATTTATAGAAGATAAGTTTGTGATAAAGGTAGCTAATCAAGAAAAGGTTCAAGTACTAGGCAAAGGAAATGTGACCTTGCCTGGTCTAGGGAAAATAGAGGGGGTATTATTAATCCCAGAAATACCTCACAACATACTAAGTGCCATAAAATTAAGCAGAGAATCTGATATCAATATAGTTTTCTCAAAGGGGAAAGCAACTATAGAAAAGAACAAAACAAATGTAGGTACTGTAATGATAAAAGGAGGTCTACCCTATCTGATAACTAAAGAAAGATGTTTACATAACATTGATTCAAATATGGAAGATTGTATTGAAGCAGATGATGAAAATGTCAGTAACAGTGACAATGATGAGTGTAGAATAACTCATGATCACAAAAATACATACAAGGAAAAGAAACCAAAAATAGGTAAACCAATTCATGATGAGTGTGCTCACATCTTACACAGGAAGTTAGGACATGCAAGCTTTCCTGTAGTACAAAAAATGACTGAACACGCAGAAGGTGTCAAAATAAAAAATTGTGAAAATTATTTGGAATGCTCAGTATGTAAATCCACCAAACTAAAAACCAGTCCCAGACCAAAAAAATCTAACAGATCAACTAACAATATTTTTGATTTGGTACATATGGACTTAGTTGGTCCATTAAGTCCCTCAATTACCTATAGAAAACGTTACTTCCTAACAATAGTGGATGACTACAGCCGATATGGTTTTGTTTACACATTAAAGCACAAGGATGAAACATTTCAGAAATTTAAGGAATTCTACAAACGTATAGAAACACAACATAATATCAGAATAAAGCAAATTATGACAGATAGGGGATGTGAGTTCATGTCTAAAGAATTCTCCCAATGGTTAAAGGATAGAGGAATGTTACATTTCACGTCCAATCCTTTTTCTGCATTTCAAAATGGAGTTGCAGAGAGGAAAAATTCCACACTACAAACCATGATTAGGTGCACATTAGAGGATGCTGGTTTAGGCAAACAATTTTGGTCAGAGGCATTACATTATTCAAATTACACTCAAAATAGAACCTGGTCCAGTATTGTGAATAAGACACCATATGAGGTGATGTACAATAGAAAACCCAAATTATCACACATGCACATATTTGGAGTCACTGCAGACGTACACATACCTAAACAATTGAGGAGAAAGGGAGAAAACGTATCCAGGAGATTAAGATTCATGGGATACGAAACTGGAACCAAAGGGTACAGATTTATTGATAGTAATAACAAATTTATAGTATCCAGAACAGCTGTGTTCCATGAACAGGCCAATTGGTCAAAATTGCACCTTAATGAAATATTTCCTAATAAATGTAAAGATACGATATCTTGCGAGGAAGGAACAACAGAAAATCAAAATATTAACAAAAGTAAGAACAAAACCAAAACTTGGACTAATAGTCAGCATAAAATAAAGACAGACACATTAACAAAAAAGGAAGCTAGATATTTGCATGATAACCATAGCAAGCCTGAAAGAACTATTAGAAACAATAGAAACCAAATACCAAATAAATACAAAGATTACATAATGCATATGAATGGAGAACAAATAACACCTAATACATATGGAGAAGTATTGAAACTTCCACATGAAGAAAGAGAAAAATGGGAACTAGCTATGGAAAAAGAGATGGAAAGTTTACAAGGATTAAATGTATTCACACCTGCGATCGCACCTAAGGATAAAACAATTATAGGTACCAGGTGGATTTATAAAATTAAGAACTTAGAAGGAGGCAATACCTTATACAAGGCTAGACTAGTTGCACAAGGCTATGCACAAAAATATCCAGAAGACTATACTGATACATATTCACCCACAGTGAGAACAGAGAGTGTCAAAACAGCCCTTGTAGTAGCATCTGCACTCAATCTGGACGTATTCCAATATGACATACAGACCGCATACTTACATGCAAAATTAGATAAGGAAATATATGTAAGAGCACCACACAGTCAATACACTAATAAGAACGAAATTTGGTTATTAAATAAGAGTCTGTACGGATTAAAGCAATCCGGCAAAAGATGGTACGATTGCTTGGTAAAAGTACTTAAGACCATGGATTTCAACGCCACCACTGCTGATAACTGTTTCTTTGTAAAAAAGAGTAATGATCATATTGAATTTGTATTAATTTACGTGGACGATATTTTATACATTGGAAAGCATAAAGAGAGCAGGGAAATCTTTGTAAATAAGTTAAATGAACACTTCTCACTGAAATCTCTGGGTAAAGTGAATAAATACCTTGGTGTGCAAATTAACAAAACTAAAAGGGGATTCAAACTTACACAGAAAGATAAAATCATCGAACTCCTAAACAAATGTAACTTAAATAATGCCAAAACCTGTGACACCCCTATGCAAACTGATTTTCTTAGAAACACTGATGAATCTTCCCCTGAGTTTAAAGACAACACATTTTACAGATCAGTTATAGGTTCACTCCTTTATATATCTAATTGGACTAGGCCAGATATTGCATTACCTCTCAATCTACTGTCAAGATATGTTAGTAAACCAACCTTGTATCATTGGGAAGCTGTCAAAAGAATTCTAAGATATCTGAAGGGTACATTAGATTTTTGTTTAATGTTGGAACCCAATAATGACAGAGAACCAAAAATTACTTGTTATGCTGATGCAGATTGGGCTGGTGATACATCATGCAGAAAGAGTACTTCTGGTTATGTTTTTCTATTGAATGATTGTCCAGTTTACTGGTATACTGGTAAACAAGAACTAGTAGCCACTTCTACTACAGAAGCGGAATATGTTTGTTTGTCCAAGGCTGCAAATAACCTTGTATGGTTCAATGATCTGATCACTGATGTTTGGAAGAAACCCACTTTACCATTTATTATGCATGAAGACAATAAAGCGGCCATTGAAATATCCAGATCCGATGCAATTGGACAAAGGTCCAGGCATATTGATATAAAGTTTAAGCATGTGAGACAACTGTCTCAAGACGGATTCATTAAAGCAATACATTGCGATACTTCTGAACAATTAGCTGACATATTAACAAAACCCTTACCTTCTAAACAACACAAATATTTAACTTCTAAATTATATGTATTATATTGTCCTGAATCAGAATGTAATTGGTGTTGTGTAACGAACCGGCATTTAGAGGGGGATTTGTCAGATGTAAATGCCTTATTCTCCAATGTGTAAATAATGTATATATGGAACATCAGAGGTTAACTTATTCTTTGGACTTTAATGTATTCATAACTTACCACTCCCATTCCTAGCTCCACCCCTTGTATATATAAGGAGCCACCCTCACCATTCTCGTCGCTTCTACCTTGAATATTCAGTGAATATAGAATGCCTATCATAATTAAAAAGAAATATATTTAAAGCTCTAACTCCTATTATCTTTATTGAGTCTGATCCTGAAAATATTGCAACAGACTAGAACTCTCAGTCTTTTGGTGATTGGTCCAAACTCACCTAGTTGGCTTTTGCGCCTAAGGCGGGACTACAACTCATAGTCTCCTGGTTTTTAGATCAGTGCCCTATCCACTAGACTACTAAATAATTCACCAGATTATCCTACTCTTTTTTTTTTATTTGTTTGTTTGCAGACAATACTTCGACCCTTTCATTGGGAAGGATTGAACAACAAGTCAGAATAGAATAGAATAGAATAGAATAGAATAGAATAGAATAGAATAGAATAGAATAGAATAGAATAGAATAGAATAGAATAGAATAGAATAGAATAGAATAGAACTTTATTACGGTCATCGACCAGCAATTGACATACAATATATTAAAAATAATACTGAATAATAACATCCCTGTTATGAAAATACATGATCTCAAACCGTTAGGGTCACTCCCTGATTTACGTGAGCGGAGAGCCGATAAGTATGTGAGTAAATGTATTTTCCAGAAATTGTTATAAGTATCTCCAAAAAATTGGCACATGTTGACAGTTATAATTCTGTAATCAATTCTTTTCTTATGGACATTGCAGCAACACTAGCAAGTCATGAGGAAATGAGTCACAACAGACCAAACCTAGATTCTTGTGCCCAATCTTACAGCGGTTATGAGTTGATCTCACATGTAGAAGATCATTTTCAGAGTCAGAAAGACAGTAATGCAATGAGTGTCTATGGAGATAGATCCAGGTCATGGTTATCTTTTTCAAGAAGCAATTGGACTTTCTTGTTTTTTTCTTGCAAGACGTTTCACTTCTCATCTCCCTACCATCCAGTCAGAACAGAATGAAGCTTCTTGGATGAGAAGCGAAATGTCTTCCAAGAAAAAGAAGAAAGTCCAGTTGCCTCTTGAAAAAGCACCTTTGGGATAGTGATGCAAACAGGACAAGAAAAAGGATTTCCTATTTTATATCCACTTTCAAAAAGTTGGGGTATTTTTCTTTCTAAAACTTTTCTAAAACTTCTTTCTAAAATGTTATTTTACATTTAAGCAGTTTTTCTGTTTCCTGCCTCTGAATAGTAGGAAAACAAGGATTGGTGGAGTAACCGAAAAGGACTATTTAGAATGGAATATGTTAAGGTTATTGTTGTTGTGTTACCAACCAGCAGAGTGTAGAGCACAGAGAAACGTTGCTGAGAGCAATGAATAAGAGATATGCAAACTGGTTTATCAAAAGCTTACTTTATAGTAGAAAAACAATCTCATAGTCTTTAAACAAATTCCAAGTCTTTGCCAGTTAAATCAGTCCAGTGATACAAAAATCTCTTCTTACCACACAAACAGTAGTTGGTTAGAATAACAAACTCACTCTGGTTCACAAACCACGATGGTAGCAGATCCATCCAACGATGATAGCACAATGGATAGCACTCCTCACACTATGGTAGCATATCATCAACTGAATACTTTACAGTACCTTACTTAAATACATTCACAACCAGTGATTATCTAATTACAGCATGACTCAGCATTACAATGAATCAGCAGTAAAGCCTTAAAGTCACACAATACATATTCATGTTAAAGTCACAGAACACATATATTGCCTGGACAACTTGTTAGGCTCAAACCATATCCTAACAGAACGGAAGGGAAGGGAAGGGAAGGGAAGGGAAGGGAAGGGAAGGGAAGGGAAGGGAAGGGAAGGGAAGAGAAGAGAAGAGAAGAGAAGAGAAGAGAAGAGAAGAGAAGAGAAGAGAAGAGAAGAGAAGAGAAGAGAAGAGAAGAGAAGAGAAGAGAATAACAGAGTTGGAAAGGACCTTGGAGGTTTTCTAGTCCAACTCCCTACCCAGGCAGGAAACCCTACACCATTTCAGACAGATGGTTATCCAACATCTTCTTAAAAACTTCCAGTGTTGGAGCATTCACAACTTCTGGAGGCAAGTTGTTCCACTGGTTAATTGTTCCAACCATCAGGAAATTTCTCCTTAGTTTTAAGTTGTTTCATAGATGTTTGATGCTACCTATAGATGTTCAATTCCTTATCTCCTTGTTACAGTTGATCACGATGGTCTATGAAACAAACTTCCATGGCTCCTTCAAATAACCCCCCTTTCTTTCTCTCTCCCCCCCTCCCTCCCCTCTCTCTTTTAATCTGCATATTTATTCCTGCAATTCAGAATTCTTGGTAATTGTCAAGTCAAGTCACAGCTCAAAGCGCTGAAATCTGAAAACAGATGCAAAGTAAAGAGGCAATAAATAATGATATACTCAAAGCTTCAGTTGATAATTTATGGAGTTGGATGCAAATGTCTCTAATGTTAAACATGAAAAAAAGAAGAAGGAAGAGAAAAATACTTGATTATTAACCAGCCCAACCAACAGAGGATGGTATGGGAAAACAAATTTCACTTATATTCAAACTGTATCTATTTTTTCCGTGGCTAAATGCTTGATTTGAGGGGCGACCTAACAGGTTTGTTGACTAAAATGTCTACAGTGAGCAGATGCGTATGTAGCAAACTAATTATATCATTACATCAATAATAATGGTAACGTCAATTATGCATATTCATCATGTTTCACCAAGTGACAGGAAAGGGAAGGAAGGAGAAGAATAATTCTGAGAAAGAAAAACGGAGAAATAAATGGAATAACACACATATTGATTTAGAAATAGAATCACAGAGTTGGAAGGGACCTCGGAGGTCTTCTAGTCCAACCCCCTGCCTAGGCAGGAAACCCTACACCACTTCAGACAAATGGTTATCCAATCTCTTCTTAAAAACTTCCAGTGTTGGAGCATTCACAACTTCTGGAGGCAAGTTGTTCCACTGGTTAATTGTTCTCACTGTCAGGAAATTTCTCCTTAGTTCTAAGTTGCTTCTCTCCTTGATTAGTTTCCACCCATTGCTTCTTGTTCTACTTTCAGGTGCTTTGGAGAATAGCTTGACTCCCTCTTCTTTGTGGCAGCCCCTGAGATACCGGAACACTGATATCATGTCTCCCCTAGTCCTTCTCTTCATCCAGCTAGACATACCCAGTTCCTGCAACTGTTCATCGTATGTTTTAGCCTCCAGTCCTCTAATCATCTTTGTTGCTCTTCTCTGCACTCTTTCTAGAGTCTCAACATCTTTTCTACATCGTGGCGACCAAAACTGGGTGCAGTATTCCAAGTGTGGCCTTACCAAGGCCTTATAAAGCGGAATGAACACTTTGTGTGATCTTGATTCTATCCCTCTGTTTATGCAGCCTAGAACTGTGTTGGCTTTTTTGGCAGCTGCTGCATTTTCCTTTTTTTTTTGGTAATTAAAGAGCCACCACTACAAAGAAACTGTTTACGGTAATCTTGGACTTACAACACTTTGTTTAGTGACTGTTCCCAGTTACAACACAACTGAAAAAAGTGACTTATGACCATTTTTCACAACTTTTGCACCATCCCCATGATCACGTGATCAAAATTCAGAGGCTTGGCAACTGCTTCATACTTACAACCGTTGCTGTGTCCCGGGATCATGTGATCCACTTTTGCGACCATCTGACGAGCAAAGTCAATGGGGAAGAACAACGTGGACGTAAGATAATGTAAGCTGAAGATACCAAGTTTCAAATTTCTTAAACATCCCTGGAGGACTTTAAGAAGAGATTGGACAAACATTTTCCTGGAATGGTGTAGGGCCATAATTAATATATATCCTTTTAATTATTTTTAATGTTTGTATTGTATGTTTTTATCTGGCTGTACACTGCCCTGAGTCCCTCGGGAGAAGGTGCGATATATAAATTTGAAATAAAATAAAAATAAAATAAAATAAATAATGGCGAACCTAAGACACGCGTGCCACAGGTGACACACGGAGCCATATCTGTGGGCACCCGAGCGTTGCCCTAGCTCAGCTCCAGCGTGCATGCACGTGCTGGCCAGCTGATTTTCGGGCCTTCTGGGCCTACCAGAAGTCGGGAAATGGGCCATTTCCAGCCTCCAGAGGGCCTCCGGGGAGGGGAGGGAAGGCTGTTTTCACCCTCCCCAGGCTCCAAGAAAACCTCTGGAGCCTGGGGAGGGGAAAAATGGGCCTACCTGGCCCACCATGCCATCGCGTGCCAAAAGTGGGGGGAGTGTGTGTGGGGGGGTCACATGTGCATGCACAGGGGGGTGGGGCGCTTTGGATTATGGGTGTGGACACGCAAGAGAGAGACCCCACCCACACTCCCCCCGCTTTTGGCATGCGACGGCAAAAAGGTTAGCCAACATTGGTATAGGGTTTCCTGCTTGAGCAAGGGGTTGGACTAGAAGACCTCCCAGGTGCCTTCCAACTCTGTGATTCTGTTATTGTTTTAAGACAAAAGAAATCAGCCACCTTATCCGGTAGCGTCGTAGTGTATAAAGTATTTGCACTTTCCATCCATCCTGGGCCTGATCTAATTTGTTGTTGACAATTTCATTAAAAATGGGGATGAACATTTTGCCATAAATCTGTTGTCTACGGTGGGCAATTAAATAAAAAAAGAAGAAGCTAACCTAATCCTTAAGTGGGGTATCCAATATCCATCACGAACAATTTGCTCCTAAATGATATAATATTTGAGAGAGACTTGGTAAATTTCTGCCTTAAGCGTGAGTGATGAGTGAAGATCTGAGAATACTATATACCAGGAATCATAGAATCCGATAACTTGCGAGTTTCTTTCCGTCTCCAGGGATGTTTTTATAAAGACAAATCTCGATGATCAAATCCTGCCTAGCAGCAAGAGGAATGCAGTGTTAAATTCTTCACTTAGTTTCCAGGACCTGGGAAACAAGTAGCTTCTTTTACTCCCCTGTTGCTCTCTGGATGTTAAGCTGGGAAGTCAGATCTTTTGGCTTTCATCCTCCTCCTTGGGGCATTTAAGCACTGGCATGTCTTGTAATCCATCATTCGCTAAATAATTAATTTACTCATGTAAAAGAGGATCTCATGAGGTTTACGGCTTCTAAGGATGTGGCGCTGGCACAGTTATGCTATCCCACTTGGGAATAAGAAAAGAAAGGGGGGAAATCATGTTGAGAAAGAAAGAAAGAAAGAAAGAAAGAAAGAAAGAAAGAAAGAAAGAGAGAGAGAGAGAGAGAGAGAGAGGGGGGAGGGAGGGAGGGAGGGAAAGAGGAAGATAGGAGACAGGAGGATTGAAGGAAGGGGAGGCAGAAGAAAAGAAAGAGGAGGTAGGGAGGAAAGAAAGAGAGGAGGAAGGAAGGGAGGGAGAAGGGAGGGAGAATAGGGAGGGAGGGAAAGAGGAATATAGGAGACAGGAGGAGTGAAAGAAGGGGAGGCAGAAGAAAAGAAAGAGGAGGAAGGGAGGAAAGAAAGAGAGGAGGAAGGGAGGGAGGGAGAAGGGAGGGAGGGAGAGAAGGAAGGGAGAATAGAGGGAGGGAAAGAGGAATATAGGAGACAGGAGGATTGAAAGAAGGGAAGGCAGAAGAAAAGAGAGGAGGAGGAAGGGAGGAAAGAAAGAGAGGAGGAAAGAAGGGAGGGAGAAGGGAGGGAGGGAAAGAGGAATATAGGAGACAGGAGGATTGAAGGAAGGTGAGGAGGAAGAAAAGAAAGAGGTGGAAGAGAGGAAAAGAAAAAAGGAGAAAGGAGGAGAGGGAGAAGGGAGGGAGAATGAGAGGGAAGGGAGGGAGGGAGGGACGGAGGGAGGGAAAGAGGAATATAGGAGATAGGAGGAATGAAGGAAGGAGAGGCAGAAGGGAGGAAAGAGGGAAAGGGTGGAAAGGAGTGGTGGGATTCAACCGGTTCGTCCGAACTGGTAGTTAAATTGCTGGCTGGTCCTGCCGCTCCCCGCCCCGCCCCGCCCCTTCCAGGACTCCCCATGCACCCCATTTGGCTCCCAGATAAATGCAGGTAGGACTACTAGGCCCAAAATGGCCCGTTTTTGCTCCTAGGAGGCTGCAGAGAGGCCTATTATGCCCTTTTGGGGGCACGGGGGGTTGGTGCCCCCTACCTCCTAGCCCATTTTTACTCCCAGGGGGATGCAAGAGGCCGAGTGCTGC
Source organism: Pantherophis guttatus (assembly GCF_029531705.1). Next base: position 99,905,169 of record NW_026844028.1, on the reverse strand, counting down.
CTGTTGCGCCCCCTGGCCACGCCCATCATGGCCACACCCACCCAGCCGGTCATTAGGGCAGAGAACCGGTTGTTAAATTATTTGAATCCCACCACTGGAGGAAAGGAACAGAGGAGGGAGGGAGGGAGGGAGGGAGGGAGGAATTTGTTAGGCTGTTGGAGGAAATTTCTATTCTATAACTGATTCAAAACAACTTTCCAAGTTAATGTTCTAAAATTACGACATTTCAGGTCTATATAATCGGTAACAGCAGCCAAATCTTTGTCCACCAGATCTATGGGAGCCGGCTGCGAGATCACTTCCCTCCACATGCTTCCTTATTATTTCTAGCACTGATGATGTTATCTAGTTGGGTTGTGAAACATCAGAAAGGACCTTCCTCCCCCTCCCCCACCTCCTCCTCCCCCCCTTCTCTTCCTCCCTCCTCCTCCTCCTCCTTCTCCTCCTCCTCCTTCTCCCCCCTTCCTCCCTCCTCCTCCTCCTCCCTCCTCCTCTTTCTCCCTCCTCCTCCTCCTCCTCCCTCCTCCTTCTTCTCCTTCTCCTTCTCCTCCTCCCCTCCTTCTTTCTCTCTCCTTCTCCTCTCTCCCCTCTTCCTCCTTCTCCTCCTCCTCCTCCCTCTCCTCCATCCTCCTTCTTCTCCTCCTTCTCCTCCCTCCTCCTCCTTCTCCTCCTCCTCCCTCCTCCTCCTTCTCCTCCTCCTCCCTCCTCCTTCTTCTCCTTCTCCTTCTTCTCCTCCTCCCTCCTCCTTCTTCTCTCCTCCTTCTCCTCTCTCCCCCTCTTCCTCCCTTCTCCTGCCTCCTCCCTCCTCCTCCCTCCTCCTTCTTCTCCTCCTCCTTCTCCTCTCTCCTCCTCTTCCTCCCTCCTCCTCCTCCCTCCTCCTCCTCTTTCTCCCTCCTCCCCCTTCCTCCTTCTCCTCCCTGCAAATCCCATTCCCTTCTAGCACTGACGATGTTACTTAATTCAGGCAACGAAACGTCTGCAAGAAAACAAGCAAGCTCGGAGAGCACCAAGGACCCTTTATAGAGTTAGCCGTTATTTTTTTATCTTTCTTATGCTTTTAAGTCTTTTAGCACGTTATTTCTATTCCCGCTTCCCTCGTAAGGTTGCTTACTCCAGAGGGAATAGTACCAGGAGTTCCGTACGCCTATATCAAACCCAACCGGTTTTAATATTCTCAAAGCCAACTCCAATCTACAGATTTATAATTACGTGTTCAGGCGTAAAACAAAAGTCTTGAACGCCAGAGATGCGATGAGACGAGGGTAGAACGGAGCCCCCACGAGACAGAGAAAGAGACAGACAGACCTGACAAGGAAGTTTTGCAGTTCCATTCACTGCTTTTTATTGATGAACAAACAAAAGGCGACACCGTGTATCACAAAATACCTGATTGCTCCTTTCACAACCTGACAAAATTATTGCGCTGTAAACATGCACGCCATCTTGCCACGCAGGCCGCAAATCAAAGCTAGTCAGCTT